>CM035110.1:64181739-64781739 GCA_020205505.1 Panax japonicus
TGGTTACAACACATCATCAAACTACTTAAATCTGTCATATTCTTGCCTTGAAAAACATTGTCAGACACTGATAAAGAGCTTTCTGGGTTACCCAGAAACTCTTGGTCATGCTCGATCAACTAAGTTTGGCTGC
Organism: Panax japonicus; assembly: GCA_020205505.1. Classification (NCBI taxonomy): domain Eukaryota; kingdom Viridiplantae; phylum Streptophyta; class Magnoliopsida; order Apiales; family Araliaceae; genus Panax; species Panax japonicus. The sequence goes on from CM035110.1 coordinate 64,181,873, forward strand.
TTATAACATGAAATCTAGACATGATCTGGGCTTGATTCAAGTTCCAGATCAAAGCCTTTACAACATAGAATAGATCTATAACATAAAACACAACAAACAACTAACACATAAGAATTTATGAGCCCTGACATTAGGCTGTCAGAGCACAAATTAGGGTTCATGATCAGTTCCTAAAAACTCAATTTCGAGCATCTAAATATTATGGGTCTGGGATCTAACAACCCATATCACTAAATGACACCCTCTAGTACCAATATAAACAACAACTAACATAAAATCACATGATTTACAAAATTTAGGGTTTATACCTCATTCATGCTTTGATCTTGAATCTGATCTTTGTGATCTGTTCCTGGCTTGCTAATGATCACACTAGTGACTGATTCACTTAATATTTTCGTGGCTAAGGAGAGAGAAAAGTTTGGTTGAGTGTAAGGATGCAAATGAACTTAGTTTGGTGACTTTCCCTCTCTTTGATCTATATATAAAATGATGAAATGCCTATGGCTGATCATGTGATCAGTTGTTGGCTGATTAAAGTTGATTACTAGACCACATGGCTAGCTTAGGGTTGGTCACCAACCACAAATAGGGTGTGACGCCCCCAAAATAGGTATACATCATCCATCTTGAGTCGCCAGATACATGGTACAAAATTCAAATACAACTTAATAATACAATTGTCGTGTAAAATACGACAAGACATAAACTGAGAGTTTTAAAATGAATATTGTCTTCTAGACAGTATTCAACTCAAATAGAGTCCTCAATACATTTATTGTTATACTATTTCATAGAATAGTGAGGACTACTAATGCTATCATCTGGACCGTCACTCCGTTCTCCGACTAGTCCCGGCTACGTTCTCATTTCCTGAAGAGAACAATGAAAGCAAAAGGGTGAGCTCAACTAGCCCAGTAAGAAATATTATGACTAAGATAATGCAGAATAATTTATCGTTAGCCTTCAACAGTGTTAAACTTACAAAATATAACAAACATCAAGTTTAACTGCAGCGGAACAAGCAATCCATTAGAAGAGTTAAGTAGAGAATAAAATCTACTATCTTCTATGATTTAAAAGATTTTTCATCACTTTTATCGCTGAGACTCAGCTTAATAAATAATCCACATCATCGAATCACCCCTGCACTATGGCCAAGGATATTCTTTAGTATCACGACCATAAATTATCCATGCACACGGGCCAAGGATATTCGTGTATTCATCAATGGTCATGATCATGCCAACAATTGTCCATCAATGCACTACGGGCCAATGAGGACTTTTATCACATCATTTTTAACATTACGGTCATGATTATACCAAATAATCCCTGGTCATAATCATACCAAGTCCATCTATGCACTACAGGTCACAGATGACTTTCAACATAATATAAACATGAGGATGATGACAATGATATAAGAATCCAATAAAATAATTTCAAGGATAAAATTTTAAAGATTTATAATTTAATTTATCCAGAAATCAATAACGTCCAAATTGTCAACATGATACTGCTTTATGGAGTAAAATTCAAGAATAATATTGTACCAAAAATAATTTGGACCGAAAATGAATCAATTTTTATCATGAATAGTACCCTGGGTGAATAGTACTCGAGTGAATAGTACCCCGTGAATAGTACTTCAGAAATAGTAACCCCGTGAATAGTACTCCGACATGAAAAAAGTTAAAACTTATCAAGAATGCTCAGAATAATATTTCCATAAAAAAATACTGGATGAAGCGCAAATATCAAGGATATTCTACTATTTTCATGGAGTATAAAAGCCAAAACTTTAACAAAACGAGTATAAAATTGGAAATCTGAAACAAAATAATATTACTTACATACTACAGAGTATGGAAGAAAATATTATTTCAAGCGAATATTGAACAAAAATAACATCCCTTATCTTGAAAAGAAAAGTATTCCAACTGGTATGGCGGGGATATTCTTGAAGAAAACTTTCACTATTTTCTACGCTCAAAGTTTTTTAAAACTCTAAAGAAATACGCTCAAGTTTATAGAAGAAGAATTCTCTGATTCTGGTGTGATTTTCAATTCTAGCTTAAGCGCCTATTTATAGGAAAATGCTAGAATACCATAGGAGACTAAATTAATAAAATATTAATTTATTTTTTTTCTACGCATGCCATTTTGACAAAATGGCAGCCCACCACACTTGAACAAGATTTTTAGCACATGGTTTGAAAAAAAAAACGGGTTCCACCCAATTTTAATAAAAATTATTTTATTTTCTGAAACTTCAGTAATTCATATAAAATAGTCCTTTAATCAGAAAAATATAAATTTTATGTCCATTCCACATGAAATCGAATTCTCTCCAACTTTACTGAAGAAAGTTTTTCCAAATTCCAAGCAAAAAATATCCAAAATCCACTAATGGATGATTTTCAACACCTCTTAAAATTCATAACAAATCATACACTAATTTTTAACTATTCAAAATTTGTGGACATATACTCAACTTATATATGTATACCATATCTAAAAATCACAACGATCCAACAATCAGATCAAAATTATAACTCATGCAGTAGAGCTTTAAGAACACTGATTTGATTTTTAATACCACCAATCCAACAAAACACCTCAACCTTAATTCCTTCATTTATATCCATAAAAAAATAAATATTTTCTTATCCATCCTTTATGTCCACATAAAATAAATTTTTCCTTATCATATAAATTAATAATTAATTATTCATAAATAATATTACAGAATCACAATAATGACAACCAGGCCGTTCCCAGGAAAGAGGGGGCTTTCCGATAAGAATTTCTCCTTACTGGCGCGCAACCAGGTGACCAAACCTCTTCTTGATAGAACTTTCTAGACATTGCCAATAATGCTATCTAATAATATTATTCAAATAATATGAATTATTGATTTGATAATGGGAAATACTGTGCAATGATAATTATTGAAACAACAATAATATAAAATATCAACGCAATAATTATTGAATCAATAAAATAAAATATTGAACAGTAATTACTGTAACAATTATTGAGTAGTGCCTTCTTACATAAGAATCAATAATTCAAAAATATTGTGCAATACCGTGTGCTACTGTGCAATAACGCGTATTACTGTATTTTAACCACTAGGTATTCCAACAGTGTTAACGGTAACCACTACGCCGTTATTTAGAAAACTCAAACTTGTCGTTTTCTTCATCCGATAATTATTCTGTTATGGGGTCCACAAATGATTGTGCCGTCGTACGAATATTCCTTGTTAAAACGAATATTCCCCGACCAATCGAATATTATATAACAACTTGTGTACTTTACAAAATTTATAAATATTACCCACAGCTATAACATTATATCAAATTCACTCCATAATATTCAAAAATGATATTTATAGAAAATTCATCTTTATTCAAAAAGTTGGGGTCTTAAAACCTCCCCTTCTTATGAAATTTAGCTCTCGAAATTAGGGTATGTACCTGGTATCTCGAAGATGTGAGGATACCTTGATTTCATTTCAGATTCTAACTCCCAGGTCATTTCCTCCACATCGTGGTTTCTCCACAAAACTTTGACTTGAGGTATAACTTTAGAGCGTAGAATATGATCCTTCTTATCCAAGATTTTAACAGGTAACTTTGAAACATTGTTGTCACTGCTTCAATGACTGCTACCACTGGTATTATCTACTTATCGGTTGTTCTCTCTTGGTTGGGTTGACTCATTATCTCTCTCCAATAACTGAGCCCTATTCACAACATCTGAATACAAACACAGTTTGTGAGAAATTAGGTATTGACGTATCTCGGGTTTCAAACCTCTTAGAAACATCCGTGTCATTCTCTCCTCATTATCAACCAAGTGGGACGCAAACCGAGACAACTCGATAAACTTAGCTTCGTACTGCACCACGGTCATATTTTTTTGCTCAAGCTTGATGAACTCTACCTCCTTCATGTGACGAATACTTTCAGGATAATACTTGTCATTGAACAGCTCTTGGAACTTCTCCCAAGACATTTTGAGTTTGGCAGGTTGAGTACGCTTTACAGATTCCCACTAGTAATCTACCTCTGCTCGCAACATGAAGGTGGCAAAGGGAACCTTTTGCTCCTCGGAGCATCCCAAGACATCAAATATCTTGTTGATCTTCTTTATCCACATCTCTGATTTAAGTGGTTTTGGATCTCCAAAAAACTTCGATGGTCACAGCTCCTTGAACTGCTTAGCGGTGACCGTCCGAGAGTTGTCAGTGTTTCCACCTGCATTTTGGACAGGAGCCACTTTAGCCTGATGTTGCATGAATTGGATAAAGCCTTTGAACATCCCATCGTTCACCATTTCATCAGTGTTATTGTTTACATGAGGATTATTGTCTTCCTGTTGCACATTATCCTGGGCATTAATCTGTGGTGACTCAACAGTCTCATGTGCTTCATTATTTATCTCATCATTTTCGGATGCCATTTTCAAATACTGCCACAAAACAAGGGTTAATTAATATATCACATATTATCCCTATACTCTGACCGACCAATTAAATACCAAATAAACTTATGTAGGTCATACTAGCGAAGGAATTCTCCGTCTCTCCCCTCCTAGTTCTTGTCTCACATCTCAGCCAGAGATCATATTCCTAAGCTTTGATACCAACTGTGACGCCCCCAAAATAGGTATACATCACCCATCTTGAGTCGCCAAATACATAGTATAAAATTCAAATACAACTTAATTATACAACAGTCGCGTGAAATACGACAAAACATAATCTAAGAGTTTTAATAAAAATATTGTCATCTAGACAATATCCACATTCAATGGAGTCCTCATTACATTTATTGCCATACTATTTAACAGAATAGTGAGGACTACTAATGCTATCATCTGGACCGTCACTCCATTCCCCGACTAGTCCCGGCTACGTTCTCATTTCCTAAAGAGAACAGTGAAAGAAAGGGTGAGCTCAACTAGCCCAGTAAGAAATATTATGACTAAGATAATGCAGAATAAATTATCATTAGTCTTCAACAATGTTAAACTAATAAAATACAATAGACATCAAGTTTAACTGTAGCGGAATAAGTAATCCATTAGAAGAGTCAAGTAGAGTATGATATCTACTATCTTCTATAATTTAAAATGTTTTCATCAATTTTTATCGTTGAGACTCAGCTTAATAAATAAACCATATCATCGAGTCATCTCTGCACTACGGGCCAAGGATATTCATTAAATCATCAATGGTCATGACTATACCGAATAATCTCTGGTCATAATCATATCAAAAATTGTCCATCAATGCACTACAGGCTACTGAGGACTTTTATCACATCATTTATAATATTACAGGTCATGATTATACCGAATAATCCCTGGTCATAATCATACCAAGTCCATCTATGCACGTAAACCAAAGATGGCTTTTGTCACAATATAAGCATGAGGATGATGACAATGACATAATAATTCAATAAAACAAGTTAAAGAATAAATTTTAAAGATTTATAAGTTAATTTATCTTGAAATCAATTACGTCCAAATTGTCAACATGATACTTCTTTGTGGAGTAAAATTCAAGAATGCTTAGAAGAATATTTCCATGAAAAGATACCGGATGAAGCGCAAATATCCAGGATATTCTACTAATTTTATGGAGTATAAAAGCCAAAACTTTAACCAAATGAGTATCATAGAATATATGAAACTGCAAATGGATTTTCACCCGCCATGCAGTAATCCATGTAGACATCATTTCCATAATTTAACAAGGAATGAATACGAAGGATCATTCACCATGCATGTGGTAATCCATATAGATAGATTATTCCAACAGAATAATAAAGAATGAAACCAGGTCATGCGTAATCCGCACATACAAGATATTCCAACAAAATAATAAAGAATGGAATAACAGAAGAATTCACCATGCATTCGATAGACCGCACAGATAGGTTATTCTAACAGAATAATAAAGAATGTAACTAGGTCTAGCATAATCCGCACAGATAGGATATTCCAACAGAATAATAAAGAATGGAATAATAAAGAATTCACTATGCATGCGATAGACCATACAGACAGGTTATTCCAACAGAATAATAAAAAATGGAACTAGGTCTAGCGTAATCCGCACAGACAGGATATTCCAACAGAATAATAAAGAATGGAATAACAGAAGAATTTTACCATATATGCGGTATTTCGCATAGATAGGTTATTCCAACATAATAATAAAAAATGGAATAACAGAAGCATTTTACCATGTATGCGGTACTTCGCATAGACAGGTTATTCCAACATAATAATAAGGAATGGAATAAAAATTGCTCTCTTCATGAATACGAAAGGAATAATACCCCTTACCTTAGAAGGAACTGGATATTGAAATAGTGAGGTGACAGACTTCTCTTCTTCTTTCTATCTATAATTTCTCTCTATAATAATTTCTCTATAGGAAAATAAAGTTTCGATAATTGTACATTTTGGGGCTCAAAATATTACAGTACAACACTTCCAACTTTTCTTTTATTTTTAATTTAGTCCTGCAAGTATTATCAAACTTGAACCACCTCCCCTAATAGTAAATAATGTGAATCAGTAGTTCAATCATGTGAATTAATAGTTATAATCATGTGAAAAATACAAATTACAATATAGTACCTCCATCTATACCTCCATTTTTAACTTAGTCATGCAAGTATTATCAATCTTGCACCAACTCACCTAATAGTACATGAATGTGATTCAATAGTACACACATGTGAATAAATAGTTATATAATCATGTGAGTTAGTAGCAATTAATTGCTCATTTATCCGATTAATTACCCGATTTATCAATATAACCCCCAGACATCAATTATCATCGGAATAGATGTCGATTTTCACTAACACTAATAATCCAAACACAATGGAACTATTAAATTCATCTTTAATCAACACGAACTTATTCATCATTAATATTATAACTCACACTATTTAACAACCAGGTCATTCCCAGGAAAGAGGGTTCTTTCCGATAAGGATTTCTCCTTATTGGCGCGCAACTAGATGACCAAACCTCTCATTGACATAATTTCTAGACATTGTAAATATTACAATTTAATAATATTGTAAGACCCCAGTTTTTATAAATAAAGATGAATTTTCATAATTATTATTTTTGAATATTATGGAATAAGTTTGATAAAATATATAGTTGTGGGTAATATTTATAAATTTTGCAAAATACGCAAGTTGTTATAAAATATTCGTTTGGTCAGGGAATATTCTTTTTGTCGGGGAATATTCGTACGACGGCACAATCATTGGTGGACCCCACAACGGAAGTATTATTGTAGTTAGAAAACGACAAAATTATCTTTCTATGAAATAACGGCGGAGGTGTTACCGTTAAAACTGTTGAACTACTCGGTAGTAAAAGTACAGTAATACGCGTTGTTGCATAGTAGCACACGGTATGGATTATTGATGCTTACGTGAGAAGTCACTCAGCTATACTCAATTATTGCTACAGTAATTGCTGCATCATATCTCTTATATTATTGATTCAATTATTGTCACAGTATCATCTGTATAATATGTTATATTATCTAAACAATAATTGAGACGACAAGTTATAAATGATTAATAATTATTGAAAGATTAAATATGTGTTGATTAAAAAATAAAATAATTTTTGGTAATTTTTATTCAATCTTTGATGTATATAAAGAGTCTATTATTAGACGTTTGTGATAAGCTTAATTATTTATGGGGGCCATATGTCATTATCTAAGAGTCTCTTTCATAAATAGTAATTACCTTCGTAAATAATAATTACCTTCGTAAATAGTAATTACCTTCGTCAATAGTAATTACCTTCGTAAATAGTAAATACTTTCATAAATAGTAATAAATCTTCTATAAATAGAGGTCTAGGGCATCATTATTTTTCACGAATTCGCTCAAGCTATAGAGAGAGAAAGTATAGAGAGAATAAGAGAGAAAGAAGAAGAGTATTCGGTTACTACACTACTGCAGTATTCAATCTCCTAAATAAAGTAAGGGGTGTTATTCTTTCTTCTTGAAGAGAACTTATGTTATTCCATTCTTTGTTATTCTGTTGGAATAACCTGTAAAAGTGGCATACCCTATACATGACCTGTATACGCGGTGTACCCTATACTTGGTGAAATCCTTATGTTATTCCATTCATTGTTATTTTGTTGGAATAACCTGTATACGCGGAATACCCTATACTTGGTGACATCCATTTACTATTCTGTCTTTATATTTCTGTCGGAATATCCTGTCTGTGCTATACGCCGGACCTGGTTCCATTCCTTATTATTCTGTTGGAATATCCTATCTGTGTGTTTTACACCGGATCTGGTTCCGTCTTTATTATTATTCTGTTGGAATATCCTATCTGTGTGTTTTACACCGGATCTGGTTCCGTCTTTATTATTCTGTTGGAACATCCTGTCGGTGTGAATTTCACCTGACCTGGTTCCGTTATTTATTATTCTGTTGGAATAACCTGCCTGTGCGGTCTATCGCATGCATGGTGATTTATTTTGTTATTTCATTCTTTATTATATTCGGTTGGTTAAAACTTTAACTTCTATATTCCATGAAATTAGTAGAATATCCTTGATATTTGCGCTTCATCCAGTATCCTTTCATGAAAATATTCTTCTGATCATTCTTGAATTTTACACCACAAAACAGTATCGTGTTGACAATTTGGACGTTAATAATTCCTGGATAAAATAATTCTTGAACTTGTTTTATTGAATTCTTATATCATTGTCGTCATCCTCTTATTTATATTTTTGAAAGTCATCTGTGGCATGTAGAGCATGGATGGACTTGGTATGATTATGACCAGGGATTTTTCGGTGTAATCATGACCGTAATATTACAAATGATGTAAAAATTAAAAATCCTCATTGGCCCGTAGTGCATTGATGGACAGTTGTTGGCATGATCATGACCACTAATGAATACACAAATATTCTTAGCCGTAGTGCATGAATAATTGTGGTCGTGATACTAAAGAATATCCTTGGCCGTAGTGCGGGGGTGATTCGATGATGTGGAATATTTATTAAGCTGAGTCTCAGCTATAACGATGATGAAAAACCTTTTAAATCATAAAAGATAATAGTTTTTATTTTCTACTTGAGTCTTTTAATGGATTGCTGGTTCCGCTGCAGTTAAACTTGATGGTTATTGTATTTTATCAGTTTAACACTGTTGAAGGCTAATGATAATTTATTCTGCATTATCTTAGTCATAATATTTTTTACTGGGCTAGTTGAGCTCACCCTTTCTTTCACTGTTCTCTTCAGGAAATGAGAATATAGCTGGGACGAGTCGGGGAACGGAGTGATGGACCAGAGAATAATATTAGTAGTCCTCATTATTCTGTTAAATAGTGTGACAATAATTGTATTGAGGACTCCTTTTGAGTTTGTATGATCTCTAGTGGATAATTATTGTATTCAAACTCACAGTTGTATTTTGTCGTATTATACACGACAGTGGTATTAGTAAGTTGTATTTGAATTCTGTACCATGTATCTGACGACTCAATATGGGTGATGTATACCTAATTTTGGGGGCGTCACAGTTGGTATCAGAGCTTAGGGATATGATCCCTGGCTAAGATGTGAGAATAGTGCTAGGAGGGGAGAGACGGGGAATTCCTTCGCTAGTATGACCTACCTAAGTTTATGTGTTATTTTATTGGTCGGTCAGAATATAGGGATAATATGTTGCATGTCAATTAACCTTTTGTTTTGTGGCAGTATCTGAAAATGACATCTGAAAATGTTGAGAATGGCAATGGAGCACAGGCGATCGTTGACTCACCACATATCAATAATCAGGATAATGTGCATCAGGAAGGCGAAAATCCTCATGCAAACAACAACACTGACCAAATGACGAATGATCAAATGTTCAGAGGTTTTATGCAATTCATGCAACAGCAGGCGAGAGCAACTCCTGTCCAAAACGTAGATGGAAACACGAGAAACTCTCGGGCGGTCACCGCTAAACAGTTCAAGGAGCTGGGACCACCGGAGTTTAAGGGATAGCCAAAACCACTTATGGCGGAAACATGGATAAAGCAGATGACCAAGATATTTGATGTCTTGGGATGCTCCGAGGAGCAAAAGGTTCCCTTTGCCGCCTTTATGTTGCGCGGAGAGGCAGATTACTGGTGGGAATCAGTAAAACGTACTCAACCTGTTGTACTGAAGATATCTTGGGAGAAGTTCCAGGAGCTGTTCAACGACAAATACTTTCCCGAAAGTATTTGCCACATGAAGGAGGTGGAGTTTATTAAGTTGGAACAAAATAATATGACCGTGTCGCAATACGAGGCAAAATTTGCAGAGTTATCACGGTTTGCGTCCCACTTGGTGGATAATGAAGAGAGAATGGCGCGAATGTTTTTAAGAGGTTTGAAGCCAGAGATACGTCAACATCTTATTTCTCATAAACTGTGTTTGTATTCAGATGTTGTAAATAGGGCTCAGTTAGTGGAGCGCGATAACGAGTCAACTCAACTAAAAGAGAGCAGCCGACAAAATTATAATACCAGCGAGAGTGGTCATCGAAGCGGTGACAACAAGCGTGGAGGGAATCAGCAAGCCAGAAATGGTAACCACTTCGGTGGTAATCAGAGCCAAAACAATAAGAATGGACATTTCAAGAAGAGGAGATTCAACAATGATGGAAAGACGTCAGCACCAGCACCCGTTGTTAAGGAAGGGGAAAGACCACCTATCATATGCTTCAAATGTGGAGGGGAGGGACACATCAGTCCAAATTGCGCGATTCCGTCCAAAGCATGTTATAATTATGGAAGAGAAGGTCACTTAGCCCGATTTTGTCGTTTACCAAAGACAAATTCAGCTAGGATGGAGGCACCAAAGGCCGTCCCAGAAAGGTCAAAGCCGGTAGTGCAAGGGAGAGCGTTTGTTGTGACCTCCCAGAAAGCAAGGAACCCGAATGAGGTCATCACGGGTAAGCTTATCATAAACTCTAACAAAGTCTATACTTTATTTGATACCGGTTCTACCCATTCTTTTATTTCTCCTACTTGCGCTCATCGATTAAATTTGACTCCGGAGAAATTAGACTTTAACTTATCTGTGGAAACTCCGTTGGGAGAAACCTTCATTACATCCACTGTTTATAAGTCTTGTTTGGTTCAAATCGGTACCCTCACATTACCTGTAGATCTTATTTCATTGAAAAACTTGCATTTGACGTGATTCTAGGGATTGATTGGTTAACTACTCATCATGCAAAAATTGATTGTTTCCATAAGGTTGTTAGCTTTCATATTCCTAATCAACCTATTATGCGAATTCAAGCGACCAAACCATTAAAATCAATCACGATCATCTCAAGCCATAAAGCTATTCGTTTATTGAAAAACGGATGTCAAGCTTTCTTAGCTCATGTCACAGATTTAAACAAAAATACGTCAGTTTTGAATGATATTTCTATTGTTAATGAATTTCCTGACGTATTCCCCGAAGAACTTCCTAGCCTACCCCCAGAGCGCGAGATTGAATTTTGTATCGACCTTGAATCCGGTACAAAACCCATTTCTAAAGCCCCATATCGAATGGCTCCTATTGAACTTCAGGAGTTAAAAACCCAACTGCAGGAATTGTTAGACATTGGCTTTATTCGTCCTAGTACTTCTCCTTGGGGTGCTCCTGTTCTATTCGTGAAGAAGAAAGATGGGAGTATGCGACTTTGTATTGATTATCGGGAGTTGAATCATGTCACCATCAAAAATAGGTATCCATTGCCACGTATTGATGACTTGTTTGACCAGTTGCAAGGAGCCAAATTCTCTTCAAAGATTGATCTTCGTTCCGGGTATCACCAATTGAAGATTAGAACCGATGACATTCCAAAGACAGCTTTCAGAACTGGTACGGGCATTATGAATTCCTAGTCATGTCCTTTGGATTGACTAATGCTCCTGCTGCCTTCATGGATATGATGAACCGAGTATTCAAGGAATATTTGGATCACTTTGTGGTCGTCTTTATTGATGACATCCTTATTTATTCCAAAAGCCGTGAAGATCATGAACAACACTTGAGGCTGACACTCCAAAAGCTTCGTGAATATAAGCTTTATGCCAAGTTGAAGAAATGCGAGTTCTGGCTTAAGGAAGTAGCATTCCTTGGGCACGTGGTATCAAGTCATGGAATATCTGTTGACCCAGCAAAGATTGAAGCTATTCAAAGCTGGGAGCAACCTAAATCAGTGACCGAAGTATGTAGCTTTCTCGGTTTAGCTGGTTATTATCGGAGATTCGTGGAAGGATTTTCTCGAATCGCTACTCCATTGACTCAGCTGACTCGGAAAGATACAAAGTTTGGTTGGAGCGAAGAATGTGAGAAGAGTTTTCAAGAACTCAAGAGAAGACTCATTTCAGCACCTGTTCTAACAATACCATCTGGCTCGGAGGGATTTGTCATCTACAGTGATGCTTCGGGCAAAGGGTTGGGATGCGTTCTCATGCAACATGGAAAAGTCATAGCCTATGCCTCGCGACAACTCAAAGAATATGAGAAAAATTATCCTACTCATGATCTAGAGTTAGAAGCTGTTGTCTTTGCACTTAAAATTTGGAGGCATTACTTGTATGGGGAGAAAATGGAGATCTTTACGGATCATAAAAGCCTCAAATATTTCTTCACTCAAAAGGAACTCAACATGCGACAACGACGTTAGCTTGAACTGTTGAAAGATTATGATCATACCATCCAATACCATCCTGGAAAAGCAAACGTGGTAGCTGACGCATTGAGTAGAAGATCACATGCAAGTACGAGTGCGATATTATCAACGCAAGGGCCCATTTTGTGTGACTTGCAAAGGATGGAGATAGAGTTAAAGACTCCAGGGACGCATGTGACGATGGCGAATATACGAGTAGAACCAACTTTAATCGATAAAGTTAAAGCCGCTCAAGCTACAGACCTGGAGCTGATGCGTATGAGGAAGAAAGTACAAGAGGGTGCTATGCCGGAAGCAAGAATCGATGAAGAAGGAATACTTCGAGTCAACTCCAGACTTTGTGTTCCTAACGACCCTGATTTAAAGTATAAAATCATGATGGAGGCGCACAATACACCGTTTGCAATCCATCCTGGGAGTACCAAAATGTATCATGATATTCGTCATACATTTTGGTGGAGCAATATGAAGAGAGAGATAGCGTTGTTTATCTCAAGGTGTCTAACTTGTCAACGGGTTAAAGCGGAGCATCAAGTACCAAAAGGTCCATTGCAACCACTTGAAATTCCAGAATGGAAGTGGGAGCACATTACCATGGATTTCGTTACCGGTCTTCCTAAGGTTTCTCAAGGCATAGATGCGATTTGGGTCATTGTTGATAGATTGACCAAGTCTGCTCATTTCTTACTGATACGAGAAACTTATACACTTGAACGTCTTGCTCGCATGTACATAAACGAGATTGTAAGACTGCATGGTATGCCGGTATCTATAGTTTCTGATCGAGACCCAAGATTTACTTCACGATTTTGGGTTAGTTTGCAAAAAGCTATGGGCACAGACTTACGATTTAGCTCGGCATATCATCCTCAGAAGGACGGACAGTCGGAGAGGACTATTCAAACTCTTGAAGATCTATTAAGACTCCGTGTCCTTGATTTCAAGGGAAGTTGGGACAAGTTTAACCATTGGTGGAGTTTTCCTACAACAACAGTTATCAAGCAAGTATTGGCATGGCTCCATTCGAAGCGTTGTATGGAAGAAAGTGTCGTTCTCAAGTATGCTGGGATGAGGTGGGTGAAGCAACGTTGTTGGGACCAGAGTTGGTACGTATAACTACGGAAAAGATTCAAACGATCCGACAACGTATAAAAACCTCACAAAGTCGACAAAAGAGTTATGTTGATCTTCATCGAAAGGACGTGGAATTCAATATAGGAGATCATGTGTTGTTACGTGTTACTCTATGGAAAGGAGTTATAAGATTTGGAAAGAGAGGAAAACTCAATCCTCGATTTATCGGTCCATTTTTAATCCTCGATCGAATAGGAACTATGGCCTATAGACTCGCTTTACCGCCAAGTATGTCTCGTGTTCATAACGTTTTTCACATATCCATGTTACGTAAATATGTGAAAGACCCGAACCACATTATTGAGTTAGAACCGGACGAAATAGTGGAAGATTTGACGTATGAAGAGATTCCTGGTCAAATCTTGGATAAGAAGGAACATATTCTACGCTTCAAGGTTATACCTCAAGTTAAAGTTTTGTGGAGAAACCACGATGTTGAGGAAATGACTTGGGAGTTAGAATCTGAAATGAAATCAAGATATCCTTACCTCTTCGACATACCAGGTACGTACCCTAATTTCGAGGGCGAAATTTCATAAGAAGGGGAGGTTGTAAGACCCCAGTTTTTATAAATAAAGATGAATTTTCATAATTATTATTTTTGAATATTATGGAATAAATTTGATAAAATATATAGTTGTGGGTAATAGTTATAAATTTTGCAAAATACGCAAGTTGTTATAAAATATTCGTTTGGTCGGGGAATATTCTTTTTGTCGGGGAATATTCGTACGACGACACAATCATTGGTGGACCCCACAACGGAAGTATTATTGTAGTTAGAAAACGATAAAATTATCTTTCTATGAAATAACGGCGGAGGTGTTACCGTTAAAACTGTTGAACTACTCGGTAGTAAAAGTACAGTAATACACGTTGTTGCATAGTAGCACACGGTATGGATTTTTGATGCTTACGTGAGAAGTCACTCAGCTATACTCAATTATTGCTACAGTAATTGCTACACCATATCTCTTATATTATTGATTCAATTATTGTCACAGTATCATCTGTATAATATGTTATATTATCTAAACAATAATTGAGACGACAAGTTATAAATGATTAATAATTGTTGAAAGATTAAATATGTGTTGATTAAAAAATAAAATGATTTATGGTAATTTTTATTTAATCTTTGATGTATATAAAGAGTCTATTATTAGACGTTTGTGATAAGTTTAATTATTTATGGGGGGCCATATGTCATTATCTAAGAGTCTCTTTCATAAATAGTAATTACCTTCGTAAATAGTAATTACCTTCATAAATAGTAATTACCTTCGTCAATAGTAATTACCTTCGTAAATAGTAAATACTTTCGTAAATAGTAATAAATCTTCTATAAATAGAGGCCTATGGCTTCATTATTTTTTACGAATTCGCTCAAGCTATAGAGAGAGAAAGTATAGAGAGAATAAGAGAGAAAGAAGAAGAGTATTCGGTTACTACACTACTGCAGTATTCAATCTCCTAAATAAAGTAAGGGGTGTTATTCTTTCTTCTTGAAGAGAACTTATGTTATTCCATTCTTTGTTATTCTGTTGGAATAACCTGTAAAAGTGGCATACCCTATACATGACCTGTATACGCAGTGTACCCTATACTTGGTGAAATCCTTATGTTATTCCATTCATTGTTATTTTGTTGGAATAACCTGTATACGCGGAATACCCTATACTTGGTGACATCCATTTACTATTATGTCTTTATATTTCTGTCGGAATATCCTGTGTGTGCTATACGCCGGACCTGGTTCCATTCCTTATTATTCTGTTGGAATATCCTATCTGTGTATTTTACACCGGATCTGGTTCCGTCTTTATTATTATTCTGTTGGAATATCCTATCTGTGTGTTTTACACCGGATCTGGTTCCGTCTTTATTATTCTGTTGGAACATCCTGTCGGTGTGAATTTCACCTGACCTGGTTCCGTTATTTATTATTCTGTTGGAATAACCTACCTGTGCAGTCTATCGCATGCATGGTGATTTCTTTTGTTATTTCATTCTTTATTATACTCGGTTTGTTAAAACTTTAACTTCTATACTCCATGAAATTAGTAGAATATCCTTGATATTTGCGCTTCATCCAGTATCATTTCATGAAAATATTCTTCTGATCATTCTTGAATTTTACACCACAAAACAGTATCATGTTGACAATTTGGACGTTAATAATTCCTGGATAAAATAATTCTTGAACTTGTTTTATTGAATTCTTATATCATTGTCGTCATCCTCTTATTTATATTTTTGAAAGTCATCTGTGGCCTGTATAGCATGGATGGACTTGGTATGATTATGACCAGGGATTTTTCGGTGTAATCATGACCGTAATATTACAAATGATGTAAAAATTAAAAATCCTCATTGGCCCGTAGTGCATTGATGGACAGTTGTTGGCATGATCATGACCACTAATGAATACACAAATATTCTTGGCCGTAGTGCATGAATAATTGTAGTCGTGATACTAAAGAATATCATTGGCCGTAGTGCGGGGGTGATTCGATGATGTGGAATATTTATTAAGCTGAGTCTCAGCTATAACGATGATGAAAAACCTTTTAAATCATAAAAGATAGTAGTTTTTATTTTCTACTTGACTCTTTTAATGGATTGCTGGTTCCGCTGCAGTTAAACTTGATGGTTATTGTATTTTATCAGTTTAACACTGTTGAAGGCTAATGATAATTTATTCTACATTATCTTAGTCATAATATTTCTTACTGGGCTAGTTGAGCTCACCCTTTCTTTCACTGTTCTCTTCAGGAAATGAGAATATAGCTGGGACGAGTCGGGGAACGGAGTGATGGACCAGAGAATAGTATTAGTAGTCCTCATTATTCTGTTAAATAGTGTGACAATAATTGTATTGAGGACTCCTTTTGAGTTTGTATGATCTCTAGTGGATAATTATTGTATTCAAACTCACAGTTGTATTTTGTCGTATTATACACGACAGTGGTATTAGTAAGTTGTATTTGAATTCTGTACCATGTATCTGACGACTCAAGATGGGTGATGTATACCTAATTTTGGGGGCGTCACAAATATAAATAATTTTGTCATCTCAATTATTGATTTAATAATATAACATATTATACAGATGATACTGTGACAATAATTGAATCAATAATATGAGAGATATGATGCAGCAATTACTGTAGCAATAATTGAGTATAATTGAGTGACTTCTCACGTAAGCATCAATAACCAATACCGCGTGCTACTATGCAACCACGCGTATTACTATACTTTTACTACCGGGTAGTTCAACAGTTTTAACAGTAACACTTCCGCCGTTATTTTTATAAAAAGATAATTATGTCATTTTCTTATTACGACAATACTTCCGTTGTGGGGTCCACCAATGATTGTGCCGTCGTACAAATATTTCATGTTAAAACGAGTATTCCTCGACCAATCAAATATTATATAACCACTTGCTTACTTTGCAAAATTTATAAATATTACCCACAACTATAACATTATATTATATCCACACCATAATATTCAAAAATATATTTCGAGAGAAATTAATCTTTATTCATAAAAGTTAGGGTCTTACACTACGGGCCAAGGATATTCGTGTATTTATCAATTGTCATGATCATGCCAACAACTGTCCATCAATGCACTACGGGCCAATGAGGACTTTTACCATATCATTTGTAACATTACAGTCATGATTATACCGAATAAACCTTGATCATAATCATACCAAGTCCATCTATGCACTACAGGCCACAGATGACTTTCAACATAATATAAGCATGAGGATGATGACAATGATATAAGAATTTAATAAAACAAGTTCAAGGATAAATTTTTAAAGATTTATAATTTAATTTTTCCAGAAATCAATAACGTCCAAATTGTTAACATGATACTGCTTTGTGGAGTAAAATACAAGAATAATATTGTACCAAAATTAATTTGGATCGAAAATGAATCAATTTTTATCATGAATAGTACCTCGGGTGAATAGTACTCGAGTGAATAGTACCCCGTGAATAGTACTTCGGGAATAGTAACCCCATGAATAGTACTCCGGCATAAAAAAGTTAAAACTTATCAAGAATGCTCAGGATAATATTTTCATGAAAAGATACTGGATGAAGCGCAAATATCAAGGATATTTTACTAATTTCATGGAGTATAGAAGCCAAAACTTTAAAAAAACGAGTATAGAATTCAAAATCTGAAACGAAATAATATTACTTACATACTACAAAATATAGAAGAAAATATTATTTCAAACGAATATTGAACAAAAATAATATTCCTTACCTTGAAAAGAAGAGTATTCCAACTTGTATGGCGGAGATATTCTTGAAGAAAACTTTCACTATTTTCTACGCTCAAAGCTTTCTAAAACTCTAAAGAAATACGCTCAAGATTATAGAAGAAGAATTCTCTGATTCTGGTGTGATTTTCAATTCTAACTTAAGCGCCTATTTATAGGAAAATGCTAGAACGCCATAGTAGACTAAATTAATAAAATATTAATTTAATTTTTTTCTACGCATGCCATTTTGACAAAATGGCAGCCCACCACACTTGAAAAAGATTTCTAGCACATGGTTTAAAAAAAACAAAAGTGGGTCCCACCCAATTTTAATAAGAATTATTTTATTTTCTGAAACTTCAGTAATTCATATAAAATAGCCATTTTATCAGAAAAATACAAATTTTATGTCCATTCCACACGAAATCGAATTCTCTACAACTTTGTAGAAGAAAGTTTTTCCAAATTCTAAACAGAAAATATCTGAAATCCACAAACGGATTATTTTCAACACCTCTTAAAATTCATAACAAATCATACGCTAATTTTTAACGGTTCAAAATTTGTGGACATATACTCAACATATATATGTATAACATATCCAAAAATCACAACGATTCAACGGTCGGATCAAAATTATAACTCACGCAGTAGAGCTTTAAGCACACTGATTTTATTTTTAATACCACCAATCCGACAAAACACCTCAACCTTAATTCCTTCATTTATATCCACATAAAAATAAATATTTTTCTATCTATCCTTTATGTCCACATAAAATAAATATTTCATTATCATATAAATTAATAATTAATTATTCATAAATAATTCTACAGAATCACAATAATGACAACCAGTCCGTTCTCAGGAAAGAGGGGACTTTTTGATAAGGATTTCTCCTTATTGGCGTGCAATTAGGTGACTAAACCTCTTCTTGACAGAACTTTCTAGACATTGTCAATAATGTTATCTAATAATATTATTCAAATAATATGAATTATTGATTTTATAATGGGAAATACTGTGCAGTGACAATTATTGAAGAAATAATAATATAAAATATCAACACAACAATTATTGAATCAATAAAATAAAATATTGAACAGTAATTACTGTAACAATTATTGAGTAGTGCATTCTTACGTAAGAATTAATAATTCAAAAATAATGTGCAATACCGTGAGCTATCGTGCAACAACGCGTATTACTGTATTTTAACCATTATGTATTCCAACAGTGTTAACGGTAACCACTACATCGCTATTTAAAAAACTCAAACTTATCGTTTTCTTCATTCGACAGTTATTCTGTTATGGAGCCCACAAATGATTGTGCCGTCGATGAATGAGTTTTTTACTCATAAATGAGTGCATTTGAGCTTAACCTTTTGGTTGATTTTAAGTGTTTGTGCCTATTCATGCATGTTTTATGTTGTTTTGTAGGAGTTGGGACAAAAGTTACTTGGATCGACATTTGGGGTGGCTAGATTCGCATTTTTGACTTTCCATTTACATAATAGTCACTTCAGAGTCAATTTGAGTATTTCTTCGGACCTTATTTTGAAACACTTAAAGAATAAAAGTTGTAGATCTACGTCTTCTCTTTCTGGAACATCTTAAATTATTGAAATCGGAGTTCGAACGAAGAAGTTATGGCCATTTTCCCAAATGACGTTAGAGTAAAAAATCTCTAGAAAAGTGTCCTTCGTCGGGGCGCCCATTTCAGGCCTATGCCCAGTGCCGAGGCGCTAGGGGACAATGTTCTAGTGCCATGCCCAACGTAAGGGCGCTGGGGAAGAGTTTGGTCAAGCTTGAACGCATTTTGCGGTGAATTTTGACATTTTTCTGACTCCAAATTGAATTGGGTTTGTTCCTAAGCTAAAAATTAGACTTGTAACCTATAAATATATGATGTAAGGCATAAAATAAAGGGAGATTACATAGATTAGATTAGAGATACACTCCATTAGATTAGAACATAACCCTAGTTTTTATTAGTTTCGGAGATTGAAGCAACTTGGATGCCATTGAAGAAAAAGAGCTGAAGCTTGAGGAAGATGGAGATTTGCTGACAACAGATTTATTCTTCACTCTAATCTTACTTTTATCTTTTAATGTCTATTTAGTTGTGGATTCTTAATTTTAATTCATTAATTATGAACTAACTCTTTTATTAAGACTACCAATTGAATCTTTTATGTCCATAAATTAGTTATTCAATTTATTCTAATTATTTGTGTCAAAGTGAATTGTTTATCTTGCCTTATGCTTATTGACTAATTATTTGATCAGTAATTACCTTGTTACTCTAGAAGGAATTGAAAGAGGAGATCTAGGGTTAGAACTGGGCATGATAACATGTGTCTTAGTTATTTGCATGACGAATAATTAAGTTCGTGAATTGAATGAAAATATCTGTTCACCGCATGTAACACATAAGGAATTGGAATTGAAGGAGTTTAATTCAATTGTTTTGCATAAGAATATAGCAAGATTAATCTGAATTAAATAGAAGTCATTTGATCACTTAAAAAAGGACTTTTGGCATTTGAGAATTCCTGTTAACAATTCAGTAGGCATAATAATTGGGATAATTGGATAATTGATTTATAGTTCATAATTGGGGATATTGAAGTCTTAATCTTTATTTATTTGAATTCATTTATAAAGCAATTCGGTTTAATTAGTTAATTTAGTTTTCTTAATTAGAAAAATCACACTTTGCAATTGTTTAAATAAAATTGATTTGGTTAAGAGTTAGTACTTGGTAATTTTTATTAAATAATTCCTCGTGGGAATGATACTCTACTTTCACTTTATTACTTGTTGACCATGTATACTTGCACGTATTCATTGATTGCGAAATCGACCAACAAGTTTTTGGAGCTGTTGTCGGGGAATTAATTTAATAATTATTTACCAATATTAATCTCAATCAAATTGCTCTTAATTTAAATATTTTTATTTTTATTTTTAATTCTCTTCCTTTATTTCTCTCTTTTTAGGTACCATGGATAACTTTGTGTATCAATGGCCATACATGAACATGACTCAACCAAGGGAAACATGGATTGATGGACTTAATACATTTTCTGTAGAGCCAATACAAATTGAGGCAAATTCGAAGACGTTGGAGGTTATCGCAGCCCGATAAAGTAGAA
Organism: Panax japonicus; assembly: GCA_020205505.1. Classification (NCBI taxonomy): domain Eukaryota; kingdom Viridiplantae; phylum Streptophyta; class Magnoliopsida; order Apiales; family Araliaceae; genus Panax; species Panax japonicus. The sequence goes on from CM035110.1 coordinate 64,203,228, forward strand.
GGATGGCAAAAATGACTCAGTCAAGGGGAGCGGAGATTGATAGACTTGCGATACTTTCTGCATTGTCAGCACAGATTGAGACATTTTCGAGGAGGTTAGACGCTTTTGAAGCTTAACGTCGTCAAAATGTGGTGGGTACTTGTGATTATTGTGCTGGAAATTATATGAGTCATCAATGCGCCATCAATTTCGAGCCAGTACGGTATGGTGGTGATTACCCCAACAATTATGTCTATCCCAACAACTATTATCAGGATTGGGGGTATCACCCGGATTTTTCATGGATCCATACTCATCAAGATCAACTTTATGCTCCAAGTCCAACATACCCACCGGATTTCTCGTGTCCATCTCCACTACAACAGGAAGAACATTCAAATTGGGAAGCTTTGTCCAAGTTCATAGCTTTAGGAGAGGAGTGAAGGATTAATCGAGAGATATTTAGTCAAAATTTTACGAACCAAATAGAACAACTAACAAATGCCTCAAACATTTGTCCTCAATACACTTGGCCCTATGACATGGATTTCGAGACTGATGGAAAGCCCGAACAAAATCTGCAAATAGATGAGCCACAAGATGTTGAAAGAGAAAAAACAATTGGGAACCAAGAAAAGGAGATCAACGAAGATTTAACTGTAAGACTCAATGAAGATGAGACGATTTCATTACTATCTCATGTGCCTCCTCCACCAAAGTTTAAGAATCTGGGCAGTTTTGGAAAACCATGCCCAATTGGCAGTCATGTCGTCGACAAAGCTCTTTGTGACATAAGAGCTAGTACAACTGTGGAGTCATGGTGGGTTGAAAAAGAGAAGATATAGGAAGATCCCATTGTGTTTACTAAGCTTCAATGCCCCCAATCTGATCATAAACATAATGGAGAAAACACCTAGTTGTTGGACGTTCTTAATAGGGAACCTATCTACAAAGAGCACGCTAGGTGACTTTCATTCAAGGGTCATTACTAATGGGAACCTCCCAAAAGAGATATTTATTCTGATGGATGGAGGGTTCCTCAATTTTCGTAGGGGAATTTGATAGAGAATTGAAGAAGTCGGGCTACGACTATAAAACCAACGCTTATTGGGAGGCAACCCAAATTTAATTTTTATTTTTAGTTTTTATTAAGTTTTATATTAGTAGTTTTGAATTTGTATTTATTTAGGATTTAATAAAATTGCGTCTATCATGGTTTACAGGTTATTCAAGTCAAATTCAAGTGAGATGCCCGATTTATTCCATGTGCTTAGCATATTCTCCAAACTTAGTGGACAAGGATGAAGATTGTTATAATTTAGGGAAGTCCTCTGCTCTACGTTTTTTCTATTTCAACCATTGAGGACAATGTCTAGTTTAAGTTTTGGGGCACTTTAGTGCCGTATTGCATATAGTTAGTTATCTGCATGGTGGTTCATTTTTTTATGTGTTAGCATTATGTTTTTTTAGGTTGCATATAATACATGGTAGTTATTTGCATATTCATATATGTGTTGCATTAGTATGTGTTCATGTAGTATAATTGCATATTTTTTTCATGAATCTGTGTGATCGGTTGGTGTGGTCTTAGCTCGGCCTATGATAAGATTGGTTTTGCATGTTAACTTGAACAGTGTTGATAATTGATGATGAGTTCTAATTTTAATCATGATGATAACTTGAGCCTGTCTTAAATTTATGTAACCAGTTAGTACTTAAAGTTTAACTGTTTTAATCCACTTAGTTTAAGGGTTTCATAATTTATTTCTGAGGGAAAATCTTGGTTAAAATTTAAAGAAATTAGCGAATTGGCAGTAAAGGTTGGAATGACTTAATAACTTGAGTTTGGGGGAATCTATGGAATATATATTACAAAAAGAGAAACAAAAGAGAAAAAAGAAATGTTGAAAAGAAAAAAAAAGAATAAAAATCCAGAAAAAGAAAAAAAAAGAATAAACACCGTGGCATGCTTGTCTAGTTTTGTGGCCTTTGCTACTTGAGTAAGTAAGCCCGAGGAAATTGTCTTTACACCTAGCGCCCTAAGGTCTTAATGGCTTGGGATTCGTTGGTCGAAAGCCCGTTAAGGTAGCACTGAAAAGCCTAAGGGAATAAGACATTGCACAACCATGAGAAAAAAAATAAAAAAATGAATAAAACACGAGAAAGAGCAAAAATGCCCTCGTGATTGAATAAAAGTAGAAATAAATCCTGTATTTACCCTTAGACTTGGTAATTACTTAGTATTAACTGGAGTTGTCATGTTCACAAAAGTAATTGAATTGGAACTAAAATTTTCCTTCTAAGAAGTTTGTTATGTGATTATCTTGAACTGTGGTTGGTTTGAATGGTTAACAATCACACAGACACAACATGGGTGATGACTGGTTTGGATTAACTAATTGATTAGAGTTATGGATTTTGACTTGATTGTATATATTGTTTTTGTATCAATGGTATCTTTGAGGCCTGTTGCTATATATCGTACTGATTTATTACTGGGTTCGTAGGTATATTAGGAAGTAGATCATGCATATGCATTCATGTAGTTGAGTTCGGTTGTTTATTTTTAGTTCTTTTGTATTTTTGCTTGAGAAAAAACAAATGTTTAAGATTGAGGGTATTTGATGAGTGAGTATTATACTCATAAATAAGTGCGTTTGAGCTTAATCTTTTGGTTAATTTTAAGTGTTTGTGTCTATTCATGCATGTTTTATGTTTTTTTGTAGGAATTGGGACAAAAGTTACTTGGATCAACGTTTGGGGTGGCTAGATTCGCGTTTTCGGCTTGCCATTTACATAACAGTCACTTAAGAGCCAATTTGAGTATTTCTTCGGACCTTATTTCAAAACACTCAAAGAATGAAAGTTGTAGATCTACGTCTCCTCTTTTCGGAGCATTTTGAATCATCAAAATCGGAGTTCAGACGAAGAAGTTATGGCCATTTTCCTAAAGGACATCAGAGCAGAAAATTTCTATAAAAGTGGCCAGCGCCGGGGCGCCCATTTTAGGCCTATACCCAGCGCCGGGGCTCTAGGAGACAGTGTTCCAGCGTCATGCCTAGCGCCGGGGCGCTGGGGAAGAGTTTGGTCAAGCTTGGACGCGTTTTGAGGCGAATTTTGACACTTTTCTGACTCCAAATTGGATTGGAATTGTTCCTAAGCTAAAAATTAGACTTGTAACCTATAAATACATGATATAAGGCATAAAATAAAGAGAGATTACATAGATTAGATTAAAGATATACTCCATTAGATTAGAACATAACCCTAGTTCTTATTAGTTTTAGAGATTAAAGCAATTTAGAGGCCATTGAAGAAAAAGAGCAGGAGCTTGAGGAAGATGGAGATTTGCTGACAACAGATTTATTCTTCACTCTAATCTTGCTTTTATCTTTTAATGTCTATTTAGTTGTGGATTCTTGGTTTTAATTCATTAATTATGAACTAACTCTTTTATTAAAACTACCAATTGAATCTTTTATGTCTTTAAATTAGTTATTCAATTTATTCTAATTATTTGTGTCAAAGTGAATCGTTTATCTTGCCTTATGCTCATTGACTAATTATTTGATCAGTAGTTACCTTTTTACTCTAGAAGGAATTGAAAGAGGTGATCTATGGTTAGAACTGGGCATGATAACATGTGTTTTAGTTATTTGCATGATGAATAATTAGGTTCGTGAATTGAATGAAAATATCTGTTCATCGCATTTAACAAATAAGGAATTGGAATTGAAGGAATTTAATTCAATTATTTTGCATAGGAATATAACAAGATTAATCTGGATTAAATAGAAGTCATTTAATCACTTGGAAAAGGACTTTGGGCATTTGAGAATTCCTATTAACAATTCAGTAGGCATAATAATCGGGATAATTAAATAATTGATTTATAGTTCATAATTGGGGATATTGAAGTCTTAATCTTTATTTATTTGAATTCATTTATAAAGCAATTCAGTTTAATTAGTTAATTTAGTTTTCTTAATTAGACAAATCACACTTTGTAATTATTTAAATAAAATTGATTTGGTTAAGAGTTAGTACTTGGTAATTTTTATTAAATAATTCCTCACGGGAACGATACTCTACTTTCACTTTATTACTTGTTGACCGTGTATACTTACACGTATTCATTGATTGCGAAATCGACCAACAAGTTTTTGGAGCTGTTGTCGGGGAATTAATTTAATAATTATTTACCAATATTAATCTCAATCAAATTGGTCTTAATTTAAATATTTTTATTTTTATTTTTAATTCTCTTCCTTTATTTCTCTCTTTTTAGGTACCATGGATGACTTTGTGTATCAATGGCCATACATGAACATGACTCAACCAAAGGAAATAGGGATTGATGGACTTAATACATTTTCTGTAGAGCCAATACAAATTGAGGCAAATTCGAAAACGTTGGAGGTTATCGCAGCCCAACAAAGTCGAAGGATGGCAAAAATGACTCAGTCAAGTGGAGCAGAGATTGACAGACTCGCGATACTTTCTGCATTGTCAGCACAGATTGAGACACTTTCGAGGAAGTTAAACACTCTGTAAGTTTCTGTCTCCTTCGGATATGCTTTTTAGTTCTGAGTTGTCAAAAAATCTATGCTTTTATGTTTCATATAGTTTCTCTATATATTTCCTAGACTACTTTGCATGGATAAGTTTAGTTAGTCATGATGGTTTTGTTAGATATTGTTAGTAAAGTTGTACATTTCTGCATAAACATGTACTATTCTTGGTAATTTTGGTTCTGTGGAGAAGTATAATTCAGGGCTTTGTGTGATCAAATAAGTATATAGATGTATATATTTTGTCTGTTTTTGGTTTCTGTTCCATTGAATCTTTAATTATTTTTTCCCTGTCACCAGTTCTCCTGATCCTGTCATGGCAGATAGCGAAAACCGCCAGGTGAAGGAAAACATGCAGCTCGTAAGGATTTTGTCTGTCCCACAACAAGTAACATATTTGATGATCCAGTGACTCTTGAGACAGGACAGACTTATGAACGACAAGCAATCCAAGAATGGATTGATAGGGGAAACTCAACTTGCCCCGTTACACGACAGAAGCTAAATGACACTCAACTGCCTAAGACAAATTATGTGCTCAAATGTTTGATTGCAAGCTGGAGATAACATAATCCCAGTTTAGATCTAATCCAGTCAGAGAATCAATACCAAGAAAATGAACCAAATTTCAGCTCTGGCATGCCTTTGGCTTCCCCTGACAATGTCATATGCCAAGCTACTATGGATTGCACTGTTGGCGAGCTGTGACTTGCAATCAAGAACCTTTGTATGTCAGAAATACTTAAGGAGTCTAAAATGGCAGTCCTTCGGATTGAGTACCTGTTTATTCAAAAAGTTGGGGTCTTACATAGGGTTAGATCTACACTCTACCTCATTAAAATATTAAAAAGGGTAGTTTGATCTTTTGACTTGTAAAGCTAATGGAAACTTGGTAACTTGTCATAACCCTTAGGTTTTAACCCTTAGGGTTTGACCCTTCGGGTTTAACCCTAAGGTTACACAAATTTATATTCTAGGCTTTTCTAATTAAGTTTTAAAAATAAAAAATTAAGATTTCTAAATTATAATTAGGATTTTCTAATTACATTAAAATTTTCTAATCACATTCAAGCTTGCTAATTAAGGTTAGTAGTTTTTTAATTAAAATTACTAATTTATCAATTAGGTTCCATAATTATACATTAGGGTTTTCATATGAACAATTAGGGTTTGATAATCAATTAGGGCTATCCCTAATTAAATAAATAACATAAAAACCTTAACACTTATCTTCAAGCTTCCCAATTAGGGTTTTAATATTCCGAATTAGGGTTACGAATTCCCGGAACTAAAACTAAGGCTTCCAGAACTGGTGCTAGGGTTTCTTATCAGTCGATAGGGTTTCCTAACTGAATGTCGAGGCTCTTAATATATTATTAGGGTTTATGACTGATATAATTTATCTGGTCAACCCTTGACCCTTAACTATATACTGTACACATATATGACCATATACACAAATACTCTTAACACTGTAAACCTTCACCCAAAGTTTTTAATTTCACAAAATTTATTCCCAAAAATGTCTAATACATACACTTACTTTCTGTCTAGGTCTATTATTTAACCTCTATTCAATCTTTTAAGATTTCATTAAAATTGTCTAAATTCTCGGGTTGTCATAGATACTAGTATTAGCGACCGCCAGTGGTGACCGCAATTGAATGTAGTCGATGTTATGTTTTAGCGACTGCATGCAGTCGCTAAGTGGTCGCTACTGCATGCAGTCGCTACTGCATGCAGTCGCTAAGTGGTCACTATCAGCGACCGCATACAGTCGCTGATACTTCCATATCATTAAATAGTCAGCAACCGCATGCGGTCGCTATTAACGATCACTGATTCTTTTAATCTATCAGGCACACCTCGTTCGACAGTAGCTGAACCAGAAGAGAAAAAAAAAGAGGGAGAAAGAAAAGGGAGAAGAAGGAAAAGGGGAAGAAGAGGGAGAAGGTCACGCCGCCGTCAGAAGCCATCGCCGCCACTGCTGCAACCGCCGCCCACCGCCTTCAGGTATTGATTTCAATGAATAATGTTTCAATATTGAATATGAATCTGATTATACATGCATTAGATTGATATATATGGATTTGATTATGTTTAGGTAATATGATTATGATTTTATTAGTATTTGAAGTCGATTTGGGTAATATGATTATGTTTGGTTTATAAGTTTTGATTAGAGTAAAATTTATTTGGGTAATATGCAGTTTGGGTACTTTGATTTTGTTAATTTATGTGGTTCAAATGTTTGAATGATTGAATGTATTGTTGTATACTGAAATAAAAGTTTATGTTGCATATGAATGAGCTTATTATCGACATTTGGAATTGGGCCACATACTTATTAACTTTCTTTGATTACTAGTTGTATACTTGAAAATTACCTTTGTTTCGATATGGTAAGTTGTTATAAGTATAAGTTTGTAGTTGAATTTTTTACCTCTTTTATTGTGAACAGTTTTAGGTTTAAAATATATAACAGCTTTTGGTTATAAGAAAGCTATGCCCATTATTGAGTCTTGATGAGTTAGCTGATGCAGTAGCGGCAGCAGCAGCAACACATCATGGGGAGCACGTGGATGGCGACGAGGTAATCAATTTGTTGTATATTGTCGTAATATATAACAGTATCAACATAATTACTATATTTGTAACTTATTTTATTATTTTGTTAATTACAGGGTGATCAAGGAGGCGATGATGCTTGACGATCGATACAGCTCTATTTTGTAGTTTTTTGAGAATTTCGTACTTTTATATTCATTCTTTGGATGTCTGTATATTACTTAAAAATTAGATTTGTTTATATTTATGCAGATTTATTCAATTCATATTGGTTTTTAAAGGTTTATATAGTTTATATACTAGTTTGGTGTATGTGTCGGTGGACGATGGATGTTTATATTGTTGTGCAAGATGTTTATATTGTTGTGTATGTGTGTTGGGATAAAGCAGGCACAAAATAAGTACAGGTTTTTGGGAATTCTGCAAAACAGCAAAAATTTGGTTTTCAGTTTGCGACGACTAAACAGTTGAGGGTATCAGCGACCGGTTGCGATCGCTGATAATAGTCGCTGACATGTGGAATATGTCAGCCTTTGGCCCTGAACCATGCTGACTCAGCTTAGCGACCAAAATGATGAATTCGGTCGCTACTGTCGGTCGCAGATATTTCGGACGCTAATAGTGGTCGCTGATGTGCATCCCAGCGACCAGATTTTATGCGGCGCCTATCAGCGACTGCAGTCGGTCGCTGATACTGATCTGCGACCGACGATGGTCACTAATAAGCGGTCGTTGATAGCCTCTTTTTTTGTAGTGAATTGCATAATATTTCATATTATTTACTCAATAATTATTACAGTAGCAACTGCGTAGTATTTGATATTATTGAATTAATAATTGAAATAATATAATTAGACCGGTTAACATTATTGGCAAATTATAGAAATTCTGTCGAGAAATGAGTTATTTGATTACGCGCCGTTTATATGGAAGACCCCCTCTTTCCTAAGAACGATTTGATTGTCAGTATTTTGAGTCTATTATAATAGTTGGTGAATAAAATTGTGAATAATTGTTGAAAGATTGAAAATATGTGAATAATTGATCAATAAAATGTGTTGATTAAAGATAAGTATGATAAGTGTTGTGTGATAGATGTGACGCCCCCAAAATAGGTATACACAACCCATTCTGAGCAGCCAAATAATGGTACAAAATTTAAATATAAACTTCATTTATACAATACGACAACCGTAAGCTGAGAGTTTTAACACGAATATTTTCATGTAGACAATATCCAAACTCAAATGAAGTCCACATTACATTTATTATCACACTATTCCATAGAATAGTGAGGACTACTATAACCACCAGCTTGGACCATCACTCCATTCCCCGACTAGTCCCCGCTATATTCTCATTTCTTGAAGAGAACAATGAAAGTAAAGGGTGATCTCAACTAGCCCAGTAAAGAATATTATGACTAAGATAATGCAGAATAAATTATCGTTAGCCTTCAACAGTGTTAAACTGGTAGAATACAATAGATAACAAGTTTAATTGCAGCGGAACAAACAATCCATTAGAAGAGTCGAGTAGAGCATGATATCTACTATCTTCTATGATTTAAAAGTTCATCATCAATATTTTATAGCTGTAATATAGCTCAATAAATAATCCACATCACTTAATTATCCATGCACTACTGGCCAAGGATATTCATTATTATCACATCCATGAATTATCCATGCACTATGGGCCAAGGATATTCGTTAGTATCACCAATAGTCTTGATCATGCCAACAACTGTTCATCAATGCACTACGAGCCAATGATGACTTTTACCACATCATTTATAACATTACATATCATGATTATACCGATACATAATTCCTGGTCATAATCATATCAATCAACAGTAGGAGAGTAATTCCGACTGGTATAGCAGAGATATTCTTGAAGAAAACTTGCACTATTTTGTACACTAAAAGCTTACTTAAACTCAAAAGAAATACGCTCAATATTATAGAAGAAGAATTCTCTTATTCTGGTATGATTTTTATTTCCAAACTAGGCATCCTATTTATAGGAGAATGACATGATACTATTAAAAAAAAATTCACGGGTGAACATCGCCGAATTCATAGACGAATTCAATGAATTTTCTAATTTTACTATACAAACACTATACAACACTATACAAACACTATACAACACTATGCAAATACTATTTAGTACTATACAAACACTATGCAGTACTATGTAATAAAATAAAATAAAATATATTATACTTATAAAAAGAATTCTATTTTATATAAAAAGTTTTCTGTTTTATTATTATAAAATAAAAACTGAGATAACTTTCTACCGACGATTTTGAAAAATGAGTAATTGGGGGTTCATGTAATAAGCCAAATTTTAAAAAAAACTTACTTCATGACAAACCCTTTTTATTTATCACAAAACACTTGACTAACCACATTTTTAATCTTTCAATAATTATTCATCAATAATATTATAACTCACAATATTAACAACCAGATCATTCCCAGGAAAGAGGGGGCTTTTCAATAAGGACTTCTCCTTATTGGCGCGCAATTAGATAACCAAACCCCTTTTCTCGACAGAACTTTCTAGACATTGTCAATAATACAAATAATATGAATAAATGTGTCGTCTCATTTATTGATTTAATAATATAAAATATTATGCAGCTGATACTGTGATAATAATTGAATCAATAATATGAGATACTATGCATCAACTACTATTACAATAATTCAATAAAACTGACTGACTTCTCACGTAAGCATCAATACTCAAAAATATTGTACAATACCGTGTGCTACTGTGCAACCACACGTATTACTGTACTTTTATCACCGGGTATTTCAATAGTTTAACGGTAAAATTCTTGCCATTATTTTTATAAAAATGTTATTTCTGTCACTTTCTATATCCGATAATAATTCTGTTGTGGGGTCCACCAATGATTGTGCCGTCGTACGGATATTCTCTAATAAAAAGAATATTCCCCGACCAAACGAATATTTTATGACAACTTGCTTACTTTGTAAAATTTGTAAATATTACCAACAATTATAACATTATATCAAACTCACACCTTATTATTGAAAATATTATTTAGAGAAATATTAAATCTTTATTCATAAAAGTTGGGGTCTTACAAGAGGCGTTTCTTACGAATTTGTTTATTTGTAATCAGAAGTTTCCTAGTCGTGTTCGCCTTCACCAGCTAGCTCGAGATATTGCATCAGAGGCAACCGTAGAGAGTATGAGATTACCACAGGAGCAGTTCATCGTGATACGCGACGAGGTGCTCCTGATGGTGATTACCATACTGTTGGAGGTTTTTGGTCCGATGGGGAGTCAGCCACCGACTACTTAGGTATTTTCCATATTATTTTATTTTTATTTAACTGTTTCTTTAATTCTCTCATACTGACTAATGATTTATATTTTAATTTTATCAACAAAGTGGCAATACCGAGCGGGCTGGTGATGCCAATTATGGTGGCTATGCCGATGGCGAGTGGGGGATGACGACAATAATTTTCATACACCAGAATAACATTGTCCACCCCCGCTTAATGATCCTCCTCATACTAGTTTGATTTAGTTTTATAGATTATTTTATAGATTTTATTCATTAATTATAGATCATTTTTACATATTGTAAAAAAATTTAATTTAGTTGAGTTGTACGAGTTTTGTAAATCATTGTATAATTTATGGAATATTACTTTATATTTTTTATAAATTTTTGATGAGTTAGATCATATTGACACTTTTTAGATTAATGTATATACATGTTGATGACACTTTTTAGGATCACAACTTCCCTTGATGATTCACTTTAATGCCAATATTTCTTTTTGAATTAAATCAGTTAACATGGATTGTTGATCAAGAAATCATTAGTATCCATAAACATCTTTCAATGACTTATAAATAAATCTTCCTAAATCTAATAAGAATTAGAACTAGATAGAACACCCTAGCTAATCAACTCACTAAAACTCTATGTGAATTAGAATTAACAAGAATTTCAAGCACATGTTCTCTTTTAGATCACATAAGGCATATAGGTATATTTCTATCCTATACACAAATTACAAGTTCCAACATATGCAAAAATCATATTCTTATGCTATTATATCTAGATCTAAATTCATATTCCATTTATCATTTTCATATGAATTATCCCACTAATTACTGGCCAAACAAGTAATTATTTATGCACAAGATGAAATAGATAATCCAATATCAACCAATAATAATTCTCAAGAAAATATATTAATTAATTTAAGCTACTCATCAAGTTCCATTGCAATCCTAAATAAAAGTTTAGTTCATAATTGAAATAAAACTCATCCTCCACAAATAAATCATCATCTATAAATTACAAATTAAAGATGAAGAAAAGATAAGGGAAACCTTTTGTGAAGGAATCTTTGTCTCTATCTTGCTCTTCAATAGTGCCCTTTCTTCTTGATGAAATCTTGCTTCAAGCCTCCATGCACTTCTTCAAAAAATCTAGGGTTTGATATTCCTCTTTTTAATGAATGAATTACCTTCCCTTTTATATGCCTAATAGAATCCTTCTCCAAAAAGAACTAACCAAAACTAATCTCCTTGCCAAAAATAATCAAATTGCTGACTGTTGACTTTAATTATTGACCCGACCCGGCGAGTCACGCCAGGTGTAGTACTCTGTGGAGCGCTGTCGCGCTAGGAATGCTTCAATTCTGAAATCCTTGGCCACTTAGCGCTGCTGCGCCATCTCTCACTTTGAATTCGGCGCTGCTGCGCCTCTATCTGTTATGAGCTGAAATCACTGGAACATCCGTGCTACCGCGCCAAGCTCTAGGCTTACACTGGTGCTTCCGCGCCAGTCCAACAGATTTGATGCCCTGTTCCTTTTTTATGCTTTCTTTCTCCAAATAATTCAATGCTCATCCCATATCGTGATTCCTATAAAACAAAATGATAAATGCATAAAATGATCACAAACACTTAAAATATAACAACAAATTAAAATCAAACATATTCGATTCATGTATATAAAACTCATTCATCAAATACCCCCAACCTTAACCCATTGTTTGTCCTCAAGCAAAACAAAACAATACAACGTAACACATAGTCAATCATGATGCACATGCAACCTATACTATAATAAAACAACTAATCTAGCAACAAGTCGGTATAAAATTTAGTGTCATGCCTCAGAGATACCTTTAATAAAATTAAACAGAACATCCAATCAGTGCGTATCAATAAACTAAATCAACCATGTAATCACAAACTGTCATTGCCTATGTAGTGAGTGGGTGATCTTGCTAGTTTTAACCAACTAAAGATCATATTGGGATCCATAAATTACTTCTTAGACAGCCAAGTTCATCATTCAATGCAACTACTTCTATAAACACAATAATGCAGGTAAAATTCACATGATGATCCAGGTCAAGGGTCCATGAGGCTTTATTTTTACTATCTCTGCTAAGAAAACTCGACTGTTCAATGTCTAATTTTTTTAGGCTTTTCAATGTCATCTATGTAGCAAGATTTTGACCAAAAACTCCCAAACCAGATGGCTTTAAGGAATTAGGTGTTTAGACACCTCTACGGATCTAATAACTCAAAAAACAAAGGCCACAACATTAAAAAGTCAAGTGATTATTCTTTATATATTTTTTCTCTGACTTATGCAATGTTCAACCCTCTTAGGCATTTCAAAGTTACCATTTTAGCGAACTTTCAACCAACGACTCTCAAGCCAGATGGCTTTAGGACGTTAAGTGTAGAGACATTCCTAAGGGCTTACTAATTCAAGTAACAAATGCCACATAGTTGAACTATATAAGCCAACATTTTTCAAATTTTTAATTTTTTAAAAAAATAAAAATTCACATAGATTCCCCCAAACTTATTTATTAAGCTCTATTTATAAGCCTTCATGTCATGCTTTACAGATGTCATTAGAAATTGAATTTAAATTCTCCCCCTAGAAGATATTTATGAACTCCTTTGATCCCAATTTATTAAAACAAGCAATTTAACGTGCTAACCAGTTACCTAAGTTTTTGAAAAGTTAAGATTACCATCATGACTCGATTTTATAGTTTAAACACCAATTTTCAGGTCTGTTAAGATTAATCGTGAACTACCAATATCATCGTTGGTTGAGCATAGACACTACAACAAAAAGTGTTATTTCTGACGGAATATTTCGTCGGAATTAAGTATAATTTTTCGAGATTATACTTAATTTCGACGGAATATTCAGTCGACAATTCAGTTGGATATAAGCACATGGAAATTAAGTCCGTCGATATTTTAGTCGGCGATATCTATCCTCAACCGACCTAATCTCAATGAAATATTCGGTCGAGATTCAGATATGGTCGACATTATGTTTTTACTATGCAAACACTATGCACGTCGAATTTATGTTTTTACTATGCAAACACTATGAAACACAATGCAACTATGCAAATACTATGCAAACACTATACACCAGTATACAAACATTATTCAGTGCTATGCAAATACTATGCAGTACTATGCAATAAAATAAAATATAATATATTCTATTTATAAAAAGTATTCTGTTTTATATAAAAAGTTTTTTGTTTTATTACTATAAAACAAAAAATGAGATAACTTTCTACCAACGATTTTGAAAAATGAGTAATTGGGAGTTCATGTAATAAGCCAAATTTATAAAAAAAAATACTTCATGACAAACCCTTTTTATTTATCACAAATCACTTGACTAACCACATTTTTAGTCTTTCAATAATTATTCATCAATAATATTATAACTCTCAATATTAACAACTAGATCATTCTCAGGAAAGAGGGGACTTTCCGATAAGGACTTTTCCTTATTGGCGCACAATTAGATAACCAAACCCCTTTCCTCGACAGAACTTTCTAGACATTGTCAATAATACAAATAATAATATGAATAATTATATCGTCTTATTTATTGATTTAATAATATAAAATATTGTGTTGTCTATACTGTGACAAGAATTGAATTAATAATATGAAATACTATGCATCAACTACTGGTACAATAATTGAATAAAACTGAGTGACTTCTCACGTAAGCATCAATAATCAAAGATACTGTACAATACTGTGTGCTATTGTGCAACCACGCGTATTACTGTACTTTTATCACTGGGTATTTCATTTTTTTACGGTAAAAGTCTTGTCGTTATTTTTATAAAAAGGTTATTTATGTCACTTTCTAAATCTGACAGTAACTCTATTGTGGGGTCCACCAATGAATGTGTCGTCGTACGAATATTCCCCGACCCAACGAATATTTTATAAAAAAATTATAAATATTACCCACAACTATAACATTATATTAAATCCATACTTTATTTTTCAAAATAATTTTTAGAGAAAATTAAATCTTTATTCATAAAAAGTTGGGGTCTTACAAAATATGTCAAACTAAAGTAATAATAAATAAAAGCTACAATACGTAAAAAAAATAGCTAAACTATTAAAATTTACATCACATTAAGCTAAAAACTAAGTAAATATGTACAAATCATCTACAAAACTATGTCACGGGCCATAGTCGTCTAACCACTCAGCATCGTCAGCCCGATCGTCACCCTGTTGAGACAATATAATGAAACTCATTAGTCCATATATATAATACAAATAAAGATAACTAATTAAATGAAAATTACATAACATGCAGAATATATACTTGAATTTTATTATGAATAGTATACCTGAGTAGTCGAGGGTTGACTCAGCATCGGCCCAAATGCGTCCAGTAGTAAGGTAACCACCATCCAAACAATCTCGTCGCGTATCATAGCGAACTACTCCGGAGGGATACCCGTACTATCGACGGTGACACCAGCTGAAATGTCCTGCGTAAGCTGATGGAGGCGAAAACGGCTGAGCAGGTTCCGACGACGGAATAACGGATCCATCTCAATCCTCTCCGACATTGCAGCCACAACCCGCTGAAACAAAAGCATCGTCTAAGCCTGCGCCCGTATGTGATGGTCCCACGGGGGTTCTCAGATGCAGACGCTGGCTAGAGCCTAAAAAAATAAATATAACATAAATAATATTATAATTAATTTTACTTTATTCATAAACAAGAAATAAACTAAAATATTATACCTCTAAGCAGTGTATAGGTTGGTATCCTCGGCAACCCCAGCACTCGATACCGGCCGGTAGTGTTAGTGGGAGTATCCTGAGATGCGAACTAAAGAGCCGTCTCTTCGTCTTGAGATAAACTAATATCAGGGGGAGGGATGTTGTAATCAGCCGTCTTAAAATCGCCCCTAACAGCCTGCAACTCTACTATACGTTGGTTGCGGAGCTTCTCAAAATGGTCCTGTAATTTAATATATGTACATGGAAGTTAACTTTGTATCATCCTATAAATTACGTAATATGATCCTAAATTACAGAGATTATAGTAAATGTATTACCCGTATAACTAATGTTGTTGGAGACATTGTCGACCCCAACGTAGAATCCTTCGGCGTATTGACTCTATCCCAGAACTCCATCATAGTAGGAGGTCAGCCCAAGCTACTCCGCATAGCCTAAATCATGTACATTAATTAATATTACCTTACTTTACTATAGTTGTATTTTAATATTAAACTAAACTAAATATAAATACATACCGACTTAAGCTTATAAAACGACTGAGAGCCAGAATTATGTACAACCCGTAGCTGGCCTCGATTCTTCTTCATCTGCTCAGACTTGGTCTTGAAGGAAGCATCATCCCAATACGTACACATGGCAGCCCATGCTGCATCCGATACTGTCAGCGGCTGATGTTGTCGTATAGTAGTCCCGGGCGATTCTTCTACTGCACGGAATGCCCTCATACGCATCTCATACATCCAGCCGACATAGTTCTTCGAGATGTGTGCAATAATAACATCGTCACCATCCGCCTCAGTGATGCCGGGATCGTATCTATAATACCTCTATCAAACAGGCATAACTTACATATAATTAATTATTTGAACAATATGTAAATAACTTGAATCTTGATTTAATATATGTAATTCGACTTACGTGTAACTCCCACAACACTGTCATCATAAAGCTGGCATCGTAATGTGAGTACTGGCTAAATCGCATGCAGCTAGTCGAGAGATGCGTCAGGCAAATGGCGTGTACGATCGCCTTAGTGACCGGATCCATAATATTTGATAACAAAATTTGTATGAAACATTTTAATTATTAATCACATAATAATATCAACTAAGTAAACTAAGCAAGTGCTACTTAGTTTATAAACTAAGTATGGAACATTTCCAATATTATTGTATGGAACATTTCCAATGATATAAACTAATTAAGTGCTACTCAGTTTATTTTTCCAACGATAAAAATTAACTAAGTAAGTGCTACTCAGTTTATGCTATTTAATTTATTTTTCCAATGATAAAAATTAATGAAGTAAGTGCTACTTAGTTTAATTAATTAATTAATTTATGTATTTTGATTTTTTTAACTAAGTAAGTGCTACTCAGTTTAATTATATTTATTTTGTATTATATTATCTTAAATTAAATTAAGCAAATTTTTTATTTAATTTAATTTAAATTGTATTATCTTAAATTAAATTAAATCATAATTTTATTTAATTTAATTTAATTTAATTTAATTTAATTTTAATTTTAATTTAATTTTAATTATATTATATTATATAATTTAATTTAAATTATATAATTTAATTTAAATTATTTAAATTTTATTATGTTAAATTAATTAACTTTAATTTAATTATGTTAAATAAAATCAAATTTTTTATTTTATTTTACTTTATTTTAAATTTAATTTAATTTTTGATTATATTATATTATATAATATTAATTAATTTATTTAAATTTTATTATCTTAAATTAAATTAAATTAAGTCAATTTTTTATTTAATTTAATTTAATTTGTATTATATTATATAATTCAATTTACTTAAATTGTATTTTAGTATTGAGAAACTAATAACTATACATTAATATAATAAAGAATGTGTTGCAATTGTTAAATTCTGACAGAATTCTGTTGTGACGCCCCCAAAATAGGTATACATCACCCATTATGAGTGGCCAAATACATGGTACATAATTCAAATACAAACTTAATTTCTACAATTGTTAAGTTTCGTGCAGAATACGATAAAATATAAGTTGTGAGTTTTAATACAAATATTATCTCCTAGACAATATCCAAACTCAAAATAAGTTTTGATTACAATTATTATCACACTATTTTATAGAATATTGAGAACTACTATAGCAACCATTTCCTGACTAGTCAGAGCTATATTCTCATTTCTTGAAGAGAACAATGAAAGAAAATGCTGAGCTCAACTAGCCCAGTAAGAAATATTATGAATAAGATAATGCCGAATAATTTATCGTTAGCCTTCAACAGTGTTAAACTGATAGTATAAAATTGACAACAAGTTTTAGATCAACAATTGCAACGGAATAAGCAATCCATTAGAAGAGTCAAGTAGAGCATGATATCTGTTATTTTCTATGATTTAAAAGTTTATCATCATTTTTATTGCTGAGACTCAGCTTAATAAATAATCCACATCATTGAATTATCCATGCACTACGGGCCAATGATATTTATTAGTATCACATCCACGAATTATCCATGCACTATAGGACATGGATATTCGTGTTATCACCAATGGTCATGATCATCATGCCAAACAATAATTCATCTTTGCACCCTTGGCCGAAGAGAACGCATGTTCATGATCATACCTATAACTGTCCATCAATGCACTATAGGCCAATGAAGACTTTTACCACATTATTTGTAACATTACAGGTTATGATTACACCTAATAACCCCTGGTCATAATCATACCAATCAACAGTCCATATATGCACTACGGGCCAAAGATGACTTTTATCACAATATAAGCATGAGGATGATGACAATGATATAAGAATTCATCAAACGAAATCAAGGATACATATTAAAGACTTTAAATTTATCCAGAGTAAAATTCAACATAATATTGCTTTGTGGAGTAAAATTCAAGAATAATATTGTATCAAAAATAATTTGGACAGAAACAAAATTAATTTTTATCATGAATAATACCTCGGGTGAATAGTACCCGAGTGAATAGTATCCCGTGAATAGTACTTCGTTAATACTACCCATACCTATAAATAGTACCGTATGTATGAATAGTGTCATACATATGAATAGTTCCGTATAAATGAATAGTAATTCGACATGAAAAGCTTAAAAATGAACGAGAATGTTCAGAAAAATATCCTTGTGAAACGATACTAGATAAAGCACAAATTTTAAGGATATTCTACTAATTTCAAGGAATATAGAAGTAATACTTTAACAAAATGAGTTTAGAATTCGAAATCTGAAACGAAATAATATTACTTACATACTACAGAGTATGAAAGAAAATATTATTTCTTATGAATATTGAACAAAAATAATATCCCTTACAACTGTTGAACAAAAATAATATTCCTTACGAATATTGAACGAAGATAATATTCCTTACGAATATTAAACGAAGATAATATTTCTTGCGAATATTGAACGAAATAAAATTTCTTACGAATCCAAAAATAATATTGTAAGCGAATATGAAATAAATAATACCCCTTACCTCAAAAAGAGAGCAATTTCAATTGGTATAACAGATATATTCCTGAAGGAATACACACAATATTATAGAAGAAGAATTCTCTGATTCTGGTGTGATTTTCTTTTCTAAACTGATCATCCTATTTATAGGGGAATGGAAGGATACCATTTACGAAATAAAATCACGGACACACAATAATTTTCAGACGATTCACAGGCTAGAATTCTGATTTTTTTTAATTTTACTATACAAATACTATGCAGATGTTATACATAATAAAATATAATATTTTCTATTTTTCATAAAAAATAAAACTTATAATAATAATAATAATAATAATAATAATAATAATAATAATAGTAATACTCTCTCCCAATTCAACACTCACGTGAATCTTATGTCCCCCCCCCCCCCACATGTCATTATCACACACACACACACACACACAGATATATATATATAACAAAACTAAGATAACTTTCTCTGACGATTATAAAAAATGGATAAGTGGGGGTCCAAATAATAAGCAAAATTTATAACAAATACTTTATAAAAATCCCTTCTATTTATCTCAACAAACTTTACTTCACAAAACACATTTTTAATAATATATATCATTATTATTATAACTCGTAATATTTAAAACCCAGATCATTCCCAAGAAAAAGAGGGGGCTTTCCGATAAGGATTTCTCCCTATCGACACGCAATTAGGTGACTAAACCCCTTTCATCGACAGAAATTTCTAAACATCGTCAATAATACAAATAATAATATGAATAACTTTGTCATCTCAATTATTGATTCAATAATATAAAATATTATGACAATAATTGAATCAATAATGTGAGATACTATGCAACAATTACTGTGACAATAATTGAAATAAACTGAGTGACTTCTCACGTAAGCATCAATAATCAATACCGTATGCTACTATGCAACCACACGTATTACAGTACTTGTATCACCGAGTATTTCAACAGTTAATGGTAAAACTCTCGCCGTTATTTTTATAAAAAGATATATCTGTCATTTTCTAACTCTGATAGTAATTCCATTGTGGGGTCCACCAATGATTGTGCCGTCGTACGTATATTCCCCGACCAATCGAATATTTTATAACTACTTGCTTACTTTGCAAAATTTATAAATATTACCCATAACTATAACATTATATAAAATCCACACCTTAATATTAAAAAATATATATTTCGAGAAATTAAATCTTTATTCATAAAATTTGGGTTCTTACATCCGTCGGGAATTCCGTCAGATATTACAAATATGATAATATTAAGACATAAGATAATTAATCCACATATATCACAGCAAAAATCAATACCAATACCAACACAACCAACCTCAATCAATTAATCAACTATAATGAGATGAACAACCAACAAGTATACTCAAATCTGCAAAATAGGCAGTAATTAACATTAACAGATAAACAATTAATATAATGAGGCTCCAAATTTAGCAAACTATCACAGAAAATCCTGATTTTAACAACATTGCAAAGGAAATTTAGGGTTCAACAACATTTCAACACTTTCAACAACTTTTAAACAGAATATTTACTAAATCTAAGTACTTATACCCAAAATTATGCATAACCATATACATATCTTAAAATTTATGGTTTTAAATTTAAAATTAATTGATAAAACTAAACTTAAATTGAGAGAGAAGGAAGATCGGAGAGGGACGAGTGAGAGAGAGAGCATCAAAGGGAGCCGAAGGTGAGGCCGGAGGCGAGGCTAGAAGTATGGCCGGAGATGAGGCATGAGGTGTGGTTGCCTACGAGAAGAGGTACGACGACTGACAAGGAGAGGGACGGGACGAGTAGTGGGAGGAGAGAGAGAGCAAGCAGTAGCAGCGGAGAAAGAATTAATGGAAAAAAATTAGCAGCAACAGAAGTGAGGCGCGCTGCTGATAGCAATTAAGTTTTAACTACTATTTCTGACAGAATTCCATCGAGGTTAGTTACGTCAACAATAATCTATCCTCGACGTACAATCCATCGACCTTAATAGTTATTATGTTGAGGTTGTTATTTGCGATGGAGGGAAACTTTCGCGCCCTTGGTCTAAGATTGACTGAATTCCGTTGAATTTGTCCTATTATCGAGAGATTTATGAACGACTGAATATTCTGTCGGTAATACATTAATTCTGAGTGAATCAATTCGGTTGACCTTAATTTCGTCAGAAATAGTCCTATATCTTGTAGTGAGACCATACCAACTCATCACACAGATTCAAGCAAATACAAATAAGTATACATACATATGCTAATGAAACAGATACGAGATGTAAATAGATATGCCTACTAACTATCATGTATCATGCACCATAAATGCAACAAATTCCTACACAATTCAAAGATGAATAACACGATTACTAAAATGCAATACTACACTAACACGCCAAATGCCCCCAAACTTAAAACATACATTGTCCTCAATGGCTAAGATATGAGTAGAGGACTTCCCTGAAAATATAGCAATCTTCCTCCTCGTTCACTAAGTTTAAAAAATAGGATAAATACAATAGACTGAATAAGCATTGTACTTAAATTGGACTTGAATAATCTGTAGACACAAGATAAACAAGTTTATTAATCCTAAAAAATTCAAAATTTATTAATTACTATGAAACCTAAAAAAATAAAGACAAAAATTAAAAAAAAAATAAACGTAGGTTGCCTCGCTTATTTTAAAGTCGTCAGCCTGATTTCTCCCTGTATTTTTTAACCCAGATCAAATTTATGCTTGAAGATCCGTTTCACGACCCCGCTCTTAAACTTATACTTATACCATTTGACTTTCTTGCAAGTTTGTAATCCCCCATACTTAGGTTGATCATTCTCGTTCATTTGTATGGAACTTTTTTTCTTCACTTCATCCTTGACGATACAGACAGCTTCAATGATTCGAAAGCATTCGTCATGACCATTTGGAATTTTTATTCCTTTGAACACCTTGAATGCCACTTCATCATTCTGAACCTTCATAGTTAGTACGCCTTATTGCACATCGATGAGAGTTCTACCCGTAGCTAAAAATGGATGTCCCACGATGATAGGAATTTCTTGATCATCCTCGAAGTCTAACACAATGAAATCCACCGGGAATATAGATTTATCAACTTTCATAAGCACATCTTCCACAATTCCCCTTGGATACGTCAAAGATCAGTCGACAAGTTACAATGACACATTAGGCAATGTCTCCTTTAATCCCAATTGCTGGTAAACCGATAGATGGATCAAATTTATGCTTGCTCCAAGATCGCATAAACATCGGCTGAAAAATTGATTTCTAATGGTGCAAGGAATAATGAAGCTACCCGGATCCTTAAATTTTGGTGGTAACTTCCTTTGTAATATTGCACTGCACTCCTCTATTAGAGCCACTGTCTTAAAGTAACCAAAATTTTTCTTTGATGGAAATGATTTCATGAACTTAGCGTAGCTGGGCATTTGTTCCAATGCATCTGCGAACGAGATGTTTATTTGTAATTTCTTGAAAATTTCTAAGAATTTGGAAAGCTATTTATTTTGCTTTTGTTTCTAAAATCGTTATGGGAATGGAACTAGAGGTACAACTATAAGACCCCAACTTATTATAAATAAAATTTAGTTTCTTATACGACCCCGAATTTTTAGAAATGAAAGTATTCAATTTTTATAATTATTATTCTATTTAGTAAATGGTTAAATTGATAAAAGTACAGTAATACGCGTGATTGCATAGTAGCACACGATATTGATTATTGATGCTTATGTGAGAAGTCACTCAGTTATACTCAATTATTGCTACAATAATTGTTGCATTATATCTCTCATATTATTGATTCAATTATTGTTACAGTATCATCTGCATAATATTTTATATATTATTAAATCAATAATTGAGACGACAAAGTTATTCATATTATTATTTTAAATATTGACAATGTTTAGAAGTTCTGTCAAGGAGAGGTTTGGTCACCTAATTGCGCGCCAATAAGGAGAAATCTTTATCGAAAAGCCCCCTCTTTCCTGGGAACGACCTGATTGTTAAATATTGTGAGTTATAATATTAATGATAAATGTTATAAAAAAATAAAATTTGAGTTCGGATTTGAATTTGGAGACGCAGACGTGATATTTGAGTCCAGAACGATAAAATTAGTAGAAATAGACGACAAACACAAAATTTGTCGAGGTTGACTTTTTGGTCAAAAAAGTCAACAGTTCACTTTTTCGAAAAAAGTCAAACTTTGAAATTTCAAAAATGAAATTTTTGATAAAAATATTTCCATTGTGTTGGGATTGTTAATGTTAGTGGAAATCGACATTTATTTCGATAATAATTGATGTCTGGAGGTTATATTGCCCAATCGGGTAATTAATCGAATAAATGAGCAATTAATTACTATTAATTCACATGATTATAACTATTTGTTCACATGTATGTACTATTGATTCACATTTATGTACTATTAGGGGAGGTGTTGCAAGATTGATAATACTTGTATGACTAAGTTAAAAATAGAGGTATAAATGGAGGTACTATACTATAATTCGTATTTTCACATGATTATAACTATTAGACTAAAAGACAATTTGCACCCTAAACTTTAGACAAAAGTTGACTTTTGCATCCCAAATTAAAAATAGTGTCTAAGTACACTCTAAACTTCAATTACACTTAAAAAACACACTTTCTCCTGTTAACTGGTTAAAAATGACTGACTAAACCTGTAATCTTTATTATAAAGGGGTACTTTTGGTAGTTTACATTTCCTGCCCTTTTCTGTCCCTGTTTCTTCATCGTCTTTCTATGACCCCTCTCACATTCTCTCTCTCAAGGGGTCACATCTCCCTCCATCTACAAATCTAATTTCTAGAAAAAAATCAAAAAAAAAACAAACAAAAAAAATGGCGACAGAGATGGCACAGACGGATCTTAGAGGCATTGACGGAATTCTCATGACTTGGAACGCCTGGCCGAGTACCAAAGCGAAGGCTAGCAAGTGCGTGATCCCAATTGCTGCCTTAATTTCCCCGATCAGCCCAAACCCAGATATCCACATGCTCAACCCTTTTTCCTGCGTTGACTTTGTTGCCCTTATCTGGATCTGCAGTATTTTGTTCACTCACTACAAGAGTTTCATTGTAGCAGGGCCAATATATAAAGTAGGTAGATTTGTTTTTAAAATGGTTGGTGATGTTAACAAGGCACTGTTGGATGTGTTTTAAAGTGGGAAGCTTCTACAATTAGAAGGCAACATGATTTTCCTACACCTATATACCTCCACCGAGAATTGTGAGTCAACTAATATTAATGGTCTCCCTGATTTTGAGAGATGGGTATGCAAGGTTGCAAGGTTTTTGATGAAATGCCTAAAAGAGACACAGTGGCTTGGAATGTCCTAATTTCTTACTATACTCGCAATGGTCGTACACAGGACACTTTGGGTTTACTTGATATGATGGAGAATTCAGGGTATTAGTCTAAACCGGATGATGTTACTTGCTTGTTTGTTCTTCAAGCCTGCACAAATTTGGGTGTGCTATAATTTGGTGAACGAGTTAATAATAATATTAGACAACAGGGCTATGGAAATGCTCTCAGTATTTGTAATTCTCTTATAGCAATGTTTTTTGGTGTGGATGTTTAGACATGGCTTATGAAGTTTTTAAGGGTATAAATAATAAAGATATGGTTTCTTGGAGTGCTATGATTTCAGGTTTAGCTAGTCATGGGTTTGGAAAAGAAGCTATTGAAGCATTTTGGGAAATGCAAAAGATGGGTGTTACCCTTGATGATCAAAATTTTACTGGGGTACTATCTGTTTGTAGTCACTCTGGCACTGCTTGATGAAGGTCGGATGTTTTTTAATTGCATGAGCAAAGAGTTTGGAATGATGCCCAACATTCATCACTATGGATGCATGGTTGATCTAATGGGTCGAGCAGGCTTGCTTGATGAGGCCTACAATCTTATGGGAATCAAGTCAGATAAATCTATGTGGAGGACTCTACTGGGGGCTTGCAGAATTCATGGTCAAATAGAACTTGGAGAATGTGTAATTGCGCATTTGATTCAACTTAAGGCTCAAAAAGCAGGGGACTATGTTCTACTTTTGAATATATATTATTCAGCAGGTGACCGGGAAAATGTGATAGAAGTGAGGAAATTAATGGAAGAAAAAGGAATTAAAACAACCCCTGCTTCTAGTACAACTGAGCTGCAAGGAGATCTGCATTAGTTCGTTGTAGATGATATTTCGCATCCAAGAAAAAATGAAATCTACGATAATGCTTGATAATATTGAAAAGCTATTGAAGATTGATGGTTATATTGCTGAAATAACATTTGAGTTGCACAATCAGGGTGCAGAAGAAAATCAATTTAGGTTATCTTATCACAGTGAAAAGTTGGCCATTGCTTTTGAACTTCTTACAATCCCGTCTGCCACAACAATAAGAGTCGCAAAAAACCTCAGGATATGTGTTGACTGCCATAATTTTGCAAAGATGGTTTCAGTGAAGAAACAGGGGAGAAATTAAATTAGTTGATGAAGAAGATATTGAAAAGACTTAAATACCCTTTCAGATTTACACGTGTGGCTTATTCGGTCATTTTTGACCGGTTAACTGAAAGAAGTGTGCATTTTGTTATGTATAACCGAATTTTAGGGTGTACTTAGACACCTTTTTTAATTTGGAGTGCAAAAGTCAATTTTGGTCTAAAGTTTAGGGTGCAAAGTGTCTTTTAGTCTAACTATTAATTCACATGATTGAACTATTGATTCACATTATTTACTATTAAAGGAGGTCATACAAGTTTGATAATACTTGCAGGACTAAATTAAAAATGAAGAAAAAGAGAAAGGTATTATACTGTAATATTTTGAGCCCCAAAACTTGCAATTATTGAAACTATATTTTCCTATAAATAGAAGCTCATTCTTCCTTCATTTCTCACCAATTCACTAAAGCTATAGAGCAATTATTATAGAGAGAAAGGAGAGGAGAAGTCTGCTACCTCACTATTCCAATATCCAGTTTCTTCTAAGGTAAAGGGTATTATTCTTTCGTATTCATGAAGAGAGTTATTTTCTTTCAATACTTGTAAGGGTTGTTATTTCATTCCTTATTATTATGTTGGAATAACCTGTCTATGCGAAGTACTGCATACATGGTGAAATTCTTCTATTATTCTGTTGGAAAATCCTGTTTGTACGGATTACGCATGACCTGGTTTTGTTCTTTATTATTCTATTGGAATATTCTGTCTGTACGAATTACGCATGACCTGATTCCATTCTTTATTATTCTGTTGGAATAACCTGTCTGTGCGGTCTATCGCATGCCTGGTGAATTCTGTTGTTATTCCATTCTTTATTATTTTGTTGGAATATCCTGTCTGTGCGGATTACGCATGACCTGGTTCCATTCTTTATTATTCTATTGGGAATAACCTGTCTGTACGGTCTATCGCATACATGGTGAATTCTTATGTTATTTCATTCTTTATTATTCTGTTGGAATAACCTGTCTATGTGGATTAGCGCATGCATGGTGAATGGTCCTTTGTATTCATTCCTTATTAAATTTTGGAAATGATCTGTCTACGTGGATTACCGCATAGCGGGCGAAAATCCATTTGCAGTTTCGTAATTTTCTGACTCTCAAAAATTCCGGAAAAATTTGAAATGATGGTTTGTTGAGTTTTCTAGATTGTGTCTAAAAATGGCGATTTTTGGATGTATAGATTAGGTGTTATGAATTTTATGGGAAACAACTATTTAAAAGTAAACCCCTATAACTCTTTGTGGTTAACTCCAAAATTGGTGAAATTATTATTGGGAGTACATGTATATAACAGGAGTATACCTTGTAAATTTCGAAGTTTTTGGCAAAAGTACAATTTATGATAAATGTCTAAATATTCAGCAGTTTTGGCCATATGAAAAATAGTAAATGAATTTTAAAAATTTTGAGAAAAATATATGTTCAATATTGGACTATATTCTGTTAAATTCCAGTAAAGAAATATTTTTAGAATTGATTTGGTATTTTTCATGAAAATGAACTAGTTATGAGTAAATGAATTAAATATGTTATGTGAAGTAACAAAATTGAAAAATAAGATTTTAAGGCTTGGGAATCCTATATAGGCTATATACAGATTTTTGATGAGGGATTTGATCATTGGTGATGAAATCTTATGAGTATGTCATTTTTGAATGATTAAATGCATTATTTGGTAAAGTGTAAACAATTGAAATAAATTATTTATATGTTTAAGAAGTGATTAAAGTATTGTTATAATATTAATAATATTAGATTATGAGTTTATTAAGTGATTGATAATATTTGGATAAATTTAAAGTTTTTAATATTTATCCTTGTTTTCGGTTTGATTAATGCTTATATCATTGTCATCATCCTCATGCTTATATTGTGATGAAAGTCATCTTTGGCTTATGTGCAAAGATGGACTGTTGATTATTAATTTTATAATTGTATATCTTTGGCTTACGTGCAAAGATGGAATGTTGATTATTGGTTTTACAGTTGTATATCTTTGGCTTACGTGCAAGGATGAACTGTTGATTATTGGTTTTAGAGTTGTATATCTTTGGCTTATGTGCAAAAATGAACTATTAATTGATGAGTGTCTTTGGCTTATATGCATAGATGAAATGTTTATTGGTATGATTATGAACAGGGATCATTCGGTATAATCATGACCTATAATGTTATAGATGATGTGGTAAAAGTCCTCATTGGCCCGTAATGCATTGATGGACAGTTATTGGTATGATTGTAACCATGGATTATTCGGTATAATCATGACCATTGATGATTACATGAATATCCTTGGCTGTAGTGCAAGGATGATTCGATGATATAGATTATTTATTAAGCTGAGTCTCAGCAATAAAATATTGATTATACACTTTTAATTCGTAAAAGATAGTAAATATCGTGCTCTACTTGAATCTTCTAAAATACAGTTGTATATCTTTGGCATGTAGTGCAAAGATGAATTGTTAATGAATATCTTTGGTCGTAGTGCAAAGATGAATTTATTAGTATGATTATAAGCATGAATTGTGATTTGGTATAACCAGGATTTTTGATGTTTCAGGTGAAGATAGGTGATGAAAATTATCTTCGTCCTGGGTGCGAAGAGAAATTTAGAATCACAATTATGATTATGAGTTATTCATATGGTTGTGGACAAGAATTATTGATTGATGTTACAGTGATAAAACATTATTGGTGGACTTTTAACATGTAGAAAATAATAGATCTGATGGTCTATTTGACTCTTGTAATGGATTGCTCATTCCGCTGCAACTATAGTTGAAAAGTTTTATCATCTACCATATATTCTAAATCTCTGATTTATTACTGATGAAGGCTATTGATGATGTAAATTATCTTTAGTCATAATATTTTTTACTGGGCTAGTTGTGCTCACCCTTTTTTGCTTCACAATTCTTTTTATATAATAAGAGTGTAGCTGGGTCGAGTGGGGGTAACAGGGGAATAGAACGGTGGTTTATAGCTGTTGAGGTTCTCCCTAAATAGTATGGAAATAATTTTGTTAAGAACTTTAGATAAGTGTGACGTATTGTATACGTCATTTGATATTTAATTTTGATGAACCGAATAGGATGAGGTGAACCCAACTTTGGAAGGGTATTTTGCCACTATCATACAAGATGTATAATGACATACAACCTCGTGTTATCATAAGACAGAGTTGTACACATCCACTTGCTGAGTATATCTACGAGCACTACCTATATAATCTTGGAGTTTATTTGAAATATAATTCTCACTTGGAGAGAACGGAGATAATTATATGTCAAGAGACGACTCACCATTGGAAAGAAGATGATAACAATTTTTTTGTTTTTCTTTGGGACTATTGGGTCAACCAAGGATAATTTTGTGGATATATGATATCTATCACAACCTAGACGCATGGCCTCCCATGTACGAAGGTTTCCTTGAGCACTTCCCAAAGATTTTAATTTCTAAAACAGTTGTGGATTGTACTTTTATGTAAGGTACCATTGTAAGGTTATGGTCAAGGCACCATGAGAGTTACATACATTTGTATTAAAACTAACAGTTTAACTTTGGTCGTATTCTGCACTACAGTTCAACAGTTGTATAAATTAAGTTTGTATTTGATTTTTATAGTATGATATCTGGAAACTCAGAATGGGTCGTGTGGACCTATTTTGGGGGCGTCACAAATGGTATCAGAGCTTAGGGATATGGTCGCTGGCGGAGATATTAGTCTAGAAATAGGAGGGGAGAGACGATTAATATACTTCGCTAGGGTGTGACTTACCTAAGCTGAAATTGTTTATTTGATAAGTTGACAAATTGTGATCTGTCAATTAACCTTTGTTTTGAAGATATATTCTAGAATGATATCTGAAATACATGAGACGAGTAATGGAAAAATCATGTTACAGAGGAAATAACCGTGAAGGTACAACCCGAAAAGATAGTAAGGTATTCTCAGCTCTTCGAACTACCAGGTACGTAAATTTTGAGGGCGAAATTTCATAAGGAAGGGAGATTGTAAGACCCCGAATTTTATGAAATGAAAGTATTCAATTTTTATAATTATTATTCTATTTAGTAAATGGTTAAATTGATAAAAGTACAGTAATACACGTGGTTTCATAGTAGCACACAGTATTAATTATTGATATTTATGTGAGAAATCACCCAGTTATACTCAATTATTGCTACAATAATTGATGCATCATATCTCTCATATTATTGATTCAATTATTGTCACAGTATCATCTGCATAATATTTTATATATTATTAAATCAATAATTGAGACGACAAATTTATTCATATTATTATTTTTAATATTGACAATGTCTAGAAGTCCTGTCAAAGAGAGGTTTGGTCACCTAATTGCGCGCTAATAAGGAGAAATCCTTATCGGAAAGCCCCCTCTTTCCTGGGAACGACCTGGTTGTTAAATATTGTGAGTTATAATATTAATGATGAATGTTATAAAAAAAATTGAATTTGAGTTCGGAGTTGAATTTGGAGACGCGGACATGATATTTGAGTCAAGAATGATGAAATTAGTAGAAATAGACTATAAACATAAAATTTATCGGGGTCTACTTTTTGGTGAAAAAAATCAACAGTTGACTTTTTTGGAAAATGTCAAATTTCGAAATTTCAAGAATGAAACTTTTGAGAAAAAATATTTCCATTGTGTTGGGATTGTTAGTGTTAGTGGAAATCGACATTTATTTCGATAATAATTGATGTCTGGAGGTTATATTGACCAATCGGGTAATTAATCGAATAAATGAGCAATTAATTGCTATTAATTCACATGATTATAACTATTTGTTCACATGTGTGTACTATTGATTCACAATCATGTACTATTAGGGGAGGTGGTGCAAAATTGATAATACTTGTATGACTAAGTTAAAAATAGAGGTATAGATAGAGGTACTATACCGTAATTTGTATTTTTAGATGATTATAACTATTGATTCACATGATTGAACTATTGATTCACATTATTTACTATTAGGGGAGATGGTGCAAGTTTGATAATACTTGCAGGACTAAATTAAAAATGAAGAAAAAGAGGAAGGTATTATACTGTAATATTTTGAGCCCCAAAACGTGCAATTATCGAAATTATATTTTCCTATAAATAGAAGCTCATTCTTCCTTCATTTCTCAATAATTCACTAAAGCTATAGAACAATTATTATAGAGAGAAATTATAGAGACAAAGAAGAGGAGAAGTCTGCTACCTCACTATTCTAATATCTAGTTTCTTCTAAGGTAAGGGGTATTATTCTTTCGTATTCATGAAGAGAGTTATTTTCTTTCAATACTCGTAAGGGTTGTTATTTCATTCCTTATTATTATGTTGGAATAACCTGTCTATGCGAAGTACTGCATACATGGTGAAATTCTTCTATTATTCTATTCTTTATTAATCTGTTGGAATATCCTGTCTGTGCGGATTACGCATGACCTTGTTCTGTTCTTTATTATTCTGTTGGAATATCCTGTCTGGGTGGATTACGCATGACCTGGTTCCATTCTTTATTATTCTGTTGGAATAACCTGTCTATGCGTTCTATCGCATGCCTGGTAAATTTTGTTGTTATTTCATTCTTTATTATTCTGTTGGAATATCCTGTCTGTGCGGATTACGCATGACCTGGTTCAATTCTTTATTATTCTGTTGGGAATAACCTGTCTGTGCTGTCTATCGCATGCATGGTGAATTCTTTTGTTATTCCATTCTTTATTATTTTGTTAGAATAACCTGTCTATGTGGATTACCGCATGCATGGTGAATGATCCTTGGTATTCATTCCTTATTAAATTATAGAAATGATCTGTCTATGTGGATTACCGCATAACGGACGAAAATCCATTTCCACTTTCGTAATTTTTCTGACCTTCAAAAATAGCGATTTTTGGATGTATAGATTAGGAGTTATGAATTTTATGAGAAAAGACTATTTTAAAAGTAAACTATTATAACTCCTTGTGGTTAACTCCAAAATTGGTGAAATTTTTATTGGGAGTACATGTATATAACAGGA
Organism: Panax japonicus; assembly: GCA_020205505.1. NCBI lineage: Eukaryota > Viridiplantae > Streptophyta > Magnoliopsida > Apiales > Araliaceae > Panax > Panax japonicus. The sequence continues at coordinate 64,234,607 of CM035110.1, forward strand.
GTATACCTTGTAAATTTTGGAATTTTTGGACAAAAGTACAATTTATGATAAATGTCTAAATATTCGGCAGTTTTGGCCATATGAAAAATAGTAAATGAATTTTAAAAATTTCGAGAAAAATATATGTTCAATATGGGACTATATTCTGCTAAATCCCAAAAACGAAATATTTTTGGAACTGATTTGGTATTTTTCATGAAAATAAACTAGTTATGAGTAAATAAATTAAATATGTTATGTGAAATAACAAAATTGGAAAATAGGATTTTATGGCTTGAAAATTCTATATAGGGTATATACAGATTTTTGATAAGGGATTTGATCATTGGTGATGAAATCTTATGAGTATGACATTTTTGAATGATTAAATGCATTATTTGGTAAAGTGTAAACAATTGAAATAAATTATTTATAAGTTTAAGAAGTGATTAAAATATTGTTATATATTAATAATATTAGATTATGAGTTTATTAAGTGATTGATAATATTTGGATAAATTTAAAGTCTTTAATATTTATCCTTGTTTTCGATTTGATTAATGCTTATATCATTGTCATCATCCTCGTGCTTATATTGTGATGAAAGTCATCTTTGGCTTACGTGCAACGATGGACTGTTGATTATTAATTTTATAATTATATATCTTTAGCTTACGTGCAAAGATGGACTGTTGATTATTGGTTTTACAGTTGTATATCTTTGGCTTACGTGCAAGGATGGACTGTTGATTATTGGTTTTACAGTTGTATATCTTTGGATTACGTGCAAAGATGAACTATTGATTGATGAGTATCTTTGGCTTATATGCATAGATGAAATGTTTATTGGTATGATTATGACCAGGGATCATTCGGTATAATCATGACCCGTAATGTTATAGATGATGTGGTAAAAGTCCTCATTGGCCCGTAGTGCATTGATGGAAAGTTATTGGTATGATTATAACCAGGGATTATTCGGTATAATCATTCCCATTGATGATTACATAAATATCCTTGGTTATAGTGCAGGGATGATTCGATGATGTGAATTATTTATTAAGTTGTGTCTCAGCAATAAAATATTGATTATACACTTTTAATTCGTAAAAGATAGTAGATATCATGCTCTACTTAACTCTTCTAAAATATAGTTGTATATCTTTGGCCTGTAGTGCAAAGATGAATTGTTAATGAATATCATTGGTCGTAGTGCAAAGATGAATTTATTAGTATGATTATGAGCAGGAATTGTGATTTGGTATAACCATAATTTTTGATATTTCACGTGAAGATAGATGATGAAAATTATCTTCGTCCTAGGTGTGAAGAGAAATTTAGAATCACAATAATGATTATGAGTTATTCATATGATTGTGGACATGAATTGTTGATTGATTTTATAGGGATAACATATTATTGGTGAACTTTTAACATGTAGAAGATAATAGATCTGATGGTCTATTTGACTCTTATAATGGATTGCTCATTCCGCTGTAACTATGGTTGAAAAGTTTTATCATCTACCATATGTTCTAAATCTCTGATTTATTACTGATGAAGGCTATTGATGATGTAAATTATCTTTAGTCATGATATTCTTTACTGAGCTAGTTGTGTTCACCCTTTTTGCTTCACAATTTCTTTCAAGTAATAAGAGTGTAGCTAGGTCGAGCGGGGGTAACAGGGGAATAAAACGGTGGTATATATTTGTTGAGGTTCTCCCTAAATAGTTTAGAAATAATTTTGTTAAGAACTTTAGATAAGTGTGACGTATTGTATACGTCATTTGATATTTAATTTTGGTTAACCGAATAAGGTGAGGTGAACCCAACTTTGGAAGGGTGTTTTGCCACTATCATACAAGATGTATAATGACATACAACCTCGTGTTATCATAAGACAGAGTTGTGTACATCCACTTGCTGAATATATCTACGAGCATTACCTATATAATCTTGGAGTTTATTTGAAATATAATTCTCACTTGGAGAGAACAGAGACAATTATATGGCAAGAGAAGACTCACCATTGGAAAGAAGATGATAGCAATTTTCTTGTTTTTCTTTGGGGATTAATGGGTCAACCAAGGATAATTTTGTGGACATATGATATCTATCACAACCTAGACGCATGGTCTCCCATGTACGAAGGTTTCCTTGAGCATTTCCCAAAGATTTTAATTTCTAAAACAGTTATGGATTGTACTTTTATGTAAGGTACCATTGTAAGGTTGTAGTTAAGGCACCATGAGAGTTACATACATTTGTATTAAAACTCACAGTTTAACTGTGGTCGTATTCTGTACGACAGTTCAACAGTTGTATAAATAAAGTTTGTATTTGATTTTTATAGTATGATATCTGGCGACTCAGAATGGGTCGTGTGGACCTATTTTGGGGGTGTCAAATTTCCTTTTATCATTATCTTGAAATAATAAGGAGTTAATTTGATATAATACTTTGGTTATGAGTGAAATGTGCAAATTTTGTAAAATAAGCAAGTGGTTATAAAATATTCATTATTGTCGGGGAATATTCGTTTGGTCATGGAATATTCTTGTTGTCGGGGAATATTCGTACGACGGCGTAGCCATTTATGGGCCCCATAACGAAAAACGGTCGGATGAAGAAAATGATAAGTTTATGTTTTTATTAATAACGACGTAATTGTTACCGTTAACACTGTTGGATTACCTGGTGGTTAAAATACAGTAATACGCGTGGTTGCACAGTAGCACACGGTATTGCACAGTATTTTTGAATTATTGATTCTTACATAAGAAGGCACTACTGAATAATTGTTACATTAATTACTGTTCAATATTTTATTTTATTGATTCAATAATTACTGCGTTGATATTTTATATTATTGTTGTTTCAATAATTGTCATTGCACAGTATTTCCCATTATCATATCAATAATTCATATTATTTGAATAATATTATTAGATAGCATTATTGGCAATGTCTAAGGAAGTTCTGTCTAGGAAAGGGATTTGGTCACCTAATTGTGCGCCAGTAAGGAGAAATCTTTATCAGAAAGTCCCCTCTTTCCTGGAAACGACCTGATTGTCATAATTGTGATTCTGCAATATTATTTGTGAATAATTAATTATTGATTTATATGATAGGGATATATTTATTTTATGTGGATATAAATGAAGGATATATTTATTTAATGTGGAGATAAATGAAGAAATTAATGTTGAGGTATTTTATCAGTATTTTATCGGAATGAAGGTATTAAAAATTATCCGTATGTGAATTTCGGGCATTTTTTATTTGGAATTTGGAAAAATTTAAAGCTACAAAGTTGTAGAGAATTTAATTTACTATGGAATAGACATAAAATTTATATTTTTCTGATAAAAGGGCTATTTATTATGAATTATTAAAGTTTTAGAAATTAAATATTTTATTAAAGTTATGGGTGGGAACCACTTTTTTTTTGAAAACATGTGTTGGAAAAAAAATTCAAAGTTGGAGGGCTGGTCTTGGCTGGTGTGCGTAGAAGGAGGAAAAAAATATATATACTATTTTATTAATTTAGTATCCTTTGGCGTTCTAGCATTTTCCTATAAATAGGGTGCATAGTTAGAATTGAAAATCACAGGAAAATCAAATTTTCTCTCTCAATATATTATCGAGTGTATTTTGTAAGTATTTAGATACTTTGAGAGTTGTTATTCAGTGTAAGTTTTCTTCAACATTTCATCCGATATTCCAGTCAGAAATATTGTTCTTTCGAAGTAAAAGATGTTATTTTTTTTTTGTAAATGATATTATTTCTTTCAATATAATTATGCTGAAATATTTGTATGAATTTTATTGTGAAATTTCTACCTTTTTGTGCCGGAATTACTATTCACGTATACGACACTATTCACAAATATAACACTATTCATCAAAAAATAAAATTTTCTCTTCTTTATCCCAGATGTCTATTATGGTTACTATTTTTGATTGTATCAATGTATTGATCTTCATTCTTGAATTTTTACTCTACTATGGTTTATTATGGAGTATTTTTGAACTTGAATTATCTAAATTACGAATCCCTAATCTTTGTTCTTTTGTCCCATTGGATTCGTTTCTCAAAAACATTTTTCATCATCCTCAATCCTAAATGATGATATAACTGAATATATTTGGCCTGTAGTGCAAAGAGGAATGATTACCTGATGAATATCTTTGGCCCGTAGTGCAAAGATGAACAGGTGTTGAGATGAACATGAACAACTGGTGATACAAATGAATATCTTTGGCCCGTAGTGCAAAAATGAATAATTAATTCAAGTTGTATATTGATTGATGTTACATGGATAAAATATTGATGATGGACTTTTAAATTCATAGATGATAGTAGATTTCATTCTCTACTTAACTCTTCTAATGAATAGTTGTTTTCCCTGCAGTTGTTGATCTAAAACTTATTGTCTATTATATTCTATTAGATTTTCCCTGTTGAAGACTAAGGATAATTTGTTGTATATTATCTTAGTCATAATATTCTTTACTAGGCTAGTTGAGCTCACCCTTTTCCTTTTTGTTCTATTTTTCTACTCAGGAAGCGAGAATATATCAAGAACCAGTCGGGGTATTTAGTGATAGTCCTAGATAGTTTTTTTAGCAGTCCTCACTATTTTTGTAAAATAGTGTATCAATAATTGTAATGAGGACTTTATCTGAGTGTGGATATTATCTAGAAGGCAATATTTGTATTTAAACTCATAGTTTATGTGTTGTCGTATTTTGCACGACAATTGTATTAATGAAGTTGTAGTTTTTTCTATACCATGTATTTGGCGACTCAGAATGGGTGATGTATACCTATTTTGGGGGTGTCACAGTTGGTATCAGAGCTTAGGGATATGGTCTCTGGCGGATATCTGGGAATAAAATTAAAAGGGAAGAGACGAGTAAATCATTCGCTATTGTGTCCTACCTAAGCTTATTTGTTGGTCGGTTAGAATATAAGGGTATTATGTGGTATGTCATTTTCTTTAATTAACCCTTATTTTGTGGCAGTATTTAAGAATGATAGCTAAGAACGTTAACAATGGAGTGTATGAGACAGTGGAGACACCTTTAATCACCAACCAGGAGAACGTGCAACAGGTAGGCAATATTCCTCCTGTAAACAACACTACCGAGTAAACGATGACTGATGGGATGTTTAGAAGCTTTTTACAGTTCATGCAAAATCAGACAAGGGAGACATGTGTACAAAATATGGGTAGAAATGATAGCAACGCGCAGTTTGTCACAGCCAAGTAGTTCAAGGAGTTGGGACCACCAGAGTTCTGGGGAAAGCTAGATCCGATTAAGGCAGAAACGTGGGTCAAACAAATTATCAAGATTTTCGATGTCTTGGGATGCACGGAAGAACAGAACGTTCCATTCGCCACCTTTATGTTCCGTGGTGAGGCAAATTACTAATGGGAATCTGTAAAGCGTACCCAGCCAGCCGCACTCAACATGTCTTGGGAAAGATTTTAGAAACTGTTCAATGACAAGTACTTTCTTGAATGTATTCATCATATGAAGGAGGTGGAGTTTATTAGACTGGAACATAACAACATGACGGTGTCCCAGTACGAGGCGAAGTTCGCGAAGTTATCCAGGTTTGTACCTCATTTGGTAGAGAATGAGGAACGTATGACGCGGATGTTTCTGAGAGGTCTAAAACTCGAGGTTCGTCAATATCTTATCTCTCACAAATTTTTTCAATATTCAGATGTTGTCAACAGGGCTCAATTATTAAAGCGAGATAATGAGTATGTTCAACCGAGGGACCACAACCAGGGTTATACTGGTGGCAGCAGTCATCGGAGCAATGATAACCAGCGGGGAGGGATAAATACGGACACAAGTAGTTACCACTCTGGTGGTAATCGTGGCCATGATAATAGGAGAGGTGAGTCAAGTGGAAATTTCAAAAAGAGGAGATTCAACAATGACGGAAAGACATCAGCAGCAGCACCAACAACAAATTCTAGAAGAGGAGAACGACTGCCAGTTAGATGCTACAGATGTAGAGAGGAGGGACACATAAGTCCAAACTATTCACAGCCTTCCAAGGTGTGTTTCAATTATGGAAAAGACGGTCATATAGCCTAGTTTTGTCCGGTAGCGAAGTCAAGTCCAACTGGGACGGCGGCACCAAAGGCGACAATGGACAAAATAAAGTTGGTGGTTCAAGGGAGAGCGTTTGTCGTGACTGGCCAAAATGCGAGAAACCCAAACGAGGTGATCACGTGTAAGCTAATCTTGAACTCTTGCAAATTTTATACCTTACTAGATACCGGTTCTACCCATTCTTTTATCTCTCCTGCTTGTGCTCAACGTTTAAACTTGACTCCAGAGAAATTAGATTTTGAATTATTTGTGGAGACTCCGTTAGGAGAAACTTTTATTACATCCACTATTTATAAATCTTGCTTGATCTAAGTGGGCACAATCACATTACCTGTTGATCTTATCTCTTTAAAGATACTTGCATTTAATGTGATTTTAGGGATTGATTGGTTAACTACTTATCATGCCAAAATTGATTATTTTCGTAAGGTTGTTAGTTTTCATATTCCTAACCAACCTGTTATGCGAATTCAAGCCATAAAGCCATTTATTTATTAAAAAATGAATGTCAAGCTTTCTTAGCCCATGTTATGGACTTGAACAAAAACACGTCAGATTTGAATAATATTTCTGTTGTTAGTTAATTTCTGACGTATTTCCTAAAGAACTTCCTGGTCTACCCCCAGAACTTGAAGTTGAATTCTTTATTGACCTTGAACCGAGTACAAAGCCCATTTCTAAAACCCCATGTCAAATGGCTCCTATTGAACTTCAGGAGTTAAAGGTCCAACTACAGGAGTTGTTAGACATCGATTTCATTCATCCTAATACATCTCCTTGGGGTGCTCCTGTTTTATTCGTAAAGAAGAAAGACGGGAGTATGCGACTTTATATTGACTACCGGGAATTGAACCATGTCACCATCACGAATAGGTATCCACTACCTCACATTGATGACCTGTTTGACTAGTTGCAAGGAGCACAATTCTTTTCAAATATCGATCTTCGTTCTGGATATCATCAGCTGAAGATTAAAATTGAAGATATTCTGAAGACTGCCTTTAGAAATCGGTATGGGCATTGTGAATTCTTAGTCATGTTTTTGGATTGACTAATTCTCCTGCTGCTTTCATGGATATGATGAACCGTGTATTCAAGGAATATTTGGATTAGTTCATTGCTATCTTTATTGATGACATCCTTATCTATTCCAAAAGCCGTGAAGATCATGAGCACCATTTGAAGTTGGTACTTCAAAGGCTTCGTGACAACAAGCTATATGCCAAGTTGAAGAAATGCGAGTTTTAGCTTGAGAAAGTCGCATTCCTTGGGCACGTGGTGTCAAAACATGGAGTATCTGTTGACACGGTGAAGATTGAAGAATACAAAGTTGGGAGCAACCGAAGTCGGTGACCGAAGTACATAGCTTTCTGGGCTTAGCTGGTTATTATCGGAGATTCGTGGAAGGATTTTCTCGAATCGATACTCCGTTAACTCAGCCGACTCGGAAGGATACAAAATTCGTATGGAGCGAGGAATTCGAGAAGAGTTTCAAGAGCTTAAGAGGAGACTCATTTTGGCACCTGTTCTGACAATACCATCTGGTTCAGATGTATTTGTTATCTACAGCGATGCTTCAAGAAAAGGGTTAGGATGTGTTCTAATGCAACATGGGAAAGTTATAGCGTATGCCTTGTGACAACTCAAAGAATATGAGAGGAATTATCCTACTCATGATCTAAAGTTGGCAGCAGTCATTTTTGCATTGAAAATCTAGAGACACTACCTGTATGGGGAGAAAGTGAAGATTTATACGGATCATAAAAGCCTCAAATATTTTTTCACCAAAAAGAAACTCAATATGCGGCAAAGACATTGGCTCGAGCTGTTGAAAAGATTACGACCATAGTGTTGGTCGAAAAACCGATCACTAAACACGCGCAAGTATACGCGGTCTAACAAGTAAAACAATAATAACTAAAGTGTCGAACCCACGAGGAACTATCACTAATATTTGCCAAGTACCGACTTTGTATCGCTAAAGTCTTATTCTAACAGCAATAAATGAAAGTATGATTAATCAAAGCATACTAATTATAAAAGCAAGTAAATGGATAACGAATGGAAAACGAAGGAATTACAAGCTAAGGTTACAACTTCACCCCACTCAGGCATTCTATCGAACACCTAGCGTGCCATGTTTTATCAAACTACCTACCCTTCTCTCTCTGGTCTTAATGGTCACGACAATTTGTTGACCGAGAATGCACTAGTTCTCATACACCTCTGTTGAGGTATGCACAAATATATCCTTTCTAGATCCACCCGTTAGGGAATAGAACAAAAAAGAATGCCCGAGCTAGATACAATCCTACATATGTCTATGTGGATTGATCAGAATAAGGATTAAAAGCATAAATTCTCAAATAGGTCGCACGTGGCACACACACACACACACACACACACATATATATATATATATATATATATATATATATATATATATATATCTATTCTACGCACAACTGATACAGTCGAAACCCAAAATCACATGCCAATATATTCAGGTGTAAATCTACAATCCTTCTGTCGATATCATGTAAATTACCAAAATCATCACTAATGTCTTAGCGAGAATCATTAAGCATAAATATATCGAACCAAATCATATGGTGCCAACCAAAGAGATAAGACAGTCAATTTAAATAACAAATGGTTCCATTATAACCTTAGAGCAAATACTCAGTTCATAGCCATTGAAAAAAATATAAGTAGCAATAAAGACAACATTTATGGATTACAAAATTAAAGACAATAAATAGATAAAAAGAAACTCTGTCAAAGCCCTTCAATCTCTAAGCATTCCGCTCAAATCAAGCTTTCCAATCCATGTCGCTCATTGCCCGTGTTGCTCCAAGGACATTCCAAACTTCTCCCTAATCTATATTTACATAGGTTTATCTAAGAATAAGAAAATATAGAAGAAAAACTAAACTAAGCTATTTAGTGTTAACTCATCTAAGATCTATCTGAGTATCTCTCAGTATATCATATGTCGAGGCTTCTCTGTTCCTTTATATCTGTCTCCACCTCTTTTGCTAGGTCACACCAAGCCTTCTCTTCATGGGCACCGTAGGTGGCGCCGCGGCGCGGGCAAATAAGTTGTGGTTGGCACTGCAGCGCGACATTATTATGTAAGACACGGAGCTCGCGCTGCAGTGTGAGCCTAAGAAGGGTCAGTGGCGCTGCAACGCAGTGGGGACGTCAGTAAAGACAAGGGGGCGGCGCCGCGGTGTGAGACCAACACTGAGCATTGGCGCTGCGGCGCTGCGGCGCCAGTGTATGGAAAATGACCGTTTTGCCCCTGAATGCTAAAAACACCTGTAAAGCTCTGCAATACGTCAATTAAGCACAATAACACTAAAATCATATAAAATCTATGAATTTAGGCAACTATTTAAGTCATAAAGTATCCAATTCGCGGGTATAAATCCCACTCATCAAATACCCCCAAACTTAAATATTTATTTCTCCTCGAGCAAACTATCTGACACTAAAGTAACATTAGTAATTAAACACGCGAAAGGAATATAAAACTATATACTAACATCGTGTCTACGAATCTCAATCAAAGCTACTCCCAAAGAACAAGGCAAACACAACCATGAGTAAGGGTTCATTCTATTTCAAGCATAAGACTGTATTCGATCCATTCTATGTGTGTGTGTGAAGACCAACCGTCCTGACTAATCATAGCCCAATTAAGTTCGCACAGTCGATTGTTAATACTAATATGCATACTCTGTAACTTAAACATTCAACAAGCATTAAAAATAAGACACAAGTACAGTAAAGGATCAATAGACTCTAGCATGAAGACAGTAAAATCTGACTAAGACAATCCTTAATTATCTTAGGCTAAAAAGAACTACCCATTAATGAGCTTTTGATCAGTGACTCCCAAGCCAGACGACTTTAGGGCACTAGGTGTAGAACACCCCTAAGAATCTAGTAACTCGAGCAGCAAAGGCCACATAATAAACACAAGTCGAAATTAGACTTTACAAAAACCGTAGATTATAAGGCGAGTGCATTTTATGCTACATCTCAATATCGGTCCTGCATTTATAGGCGAGTGCATTTTACGCTCCATCTCGACCCACCGCAAGACTTTCGATATTCAATCTTCATTAACATTTTTTTTCTTTTATATATATATATATATATATATATATATATATATATATATATTTATATATATATCTAAACATGCACGAATCCAAGATCCAAAACTGTATAAACGTCTAAATCTTTTCTTACCTTGTAAAAATAAAAGTTTATAAGAGTTAACAAACTCTAAAAACAATAAACACGTGAACTAAATTCGACAAAATAACTAGTTAACACAGTTGGTCGGTGCTTTCTAGAAGGACGGATCAATAACAGTCTCAACTTATCAACTAACAAACCCCTAGTACATACACGCTTGACACGACTCTAAGAGAGACATACTCATTTAGCGCTAGTCATAGCCACAATCAAAAATAAAGAATATCAAAAATCAATAATATATAACACCCTTGCTTAATAGCAGCTCAGAATAGGGTAAAAAGGCCATTAACATGACACAGGCATATCTATAAGACCCCGATTTTATGAAATGAAAGTATTCAATTTTTTTATAATTATTATTTTATTTAGTAAATGGTTAAATTGATAAAGGTTAAAATTAAGGGTGACATTTGAAAATTTTGCAAAGTAAGCAAGTTGATATAAAATATTCATTATCGGGGAATATTCGATTGGTCGGGGAATATTCATTTTAACAGGGAATATTCGTAAGACGACACAATCATTGGTGGATCCCACAATGGAGGTACTGTCGTGGTTAAAAAACGACTAAAATATTTTTAAAAATAATGGCGAAAGTTTTACCGTTAAACTGTTAAACTACCCGGTAGTAAAAGTACAGTAATACGCGTAGTTGCATAGTAGCACACGGTATTGATTATTGATGCTTACGTGAAAAGTCACTCAGTTATACTTAATTATTGCTACAGTAATTGCTGCATAATATCTCTCATATTATTGATTCAATTATTGTCACAGTATTATATGCATAATATTTTATATTATTAAATCAATAATTGAGACGACAAAGTTATTCATATTATTATTTGTAATATTGACGATGTCTAGAAAGTTCTGTCGAGGAGAGGTTTGGTCACCTAATTGCGCGTCAATATGGAGAAATTCTTATCGAAAAGCCCCCTCTTTCTTGGGAATGATCTGGTTGTTAAATATTGTGATTTATAATATTTATAATAAATAAGTTCGTGTTGATTAAAGATAAAATTGATATTTTCATTGTGTTGAGATTATTAGTGTTAGTGGAAATCGACATCTATTCCGATAATAATTGATGTCTGGAGGTTATATTGACCAATCGGGTAATTAATCGGATAAATGAGCAATTAATTGCTATTGATTCACATGCTTATAACTATTTATTCACATGTGTGTACTATTAATTCACATGCATGTACTATTAGGGAGGTGGTGCAAGATTGATAATACTTGCATGACTAAATTAAAAATGGAGGTATAGATGAAGGTACTATATTGTAACTATGTTTTTCACATATATAGAACTATTTGTTCACATGTGTGTACTATTGATTCTCATGATGTACTATTAGGGGAGGTGGTGCAAGTTTGATAATACATTCAGGACTAAATTAAAAATAAAAAAAAAGATGAAGGTATTATACTGTAATATTTTGAGCCCCAAAACGTGCAATTATCGAAACTATATTTTCCTATAAATAGAAGCACATTCTTCCTTCATTCTCACCAATTCACTAAGACTCACAAGAGCAATTATAGAGAGAGAATCTATAAAGAGAGAAGTTGTAGAGAGAAAGAAGAAGAGTAGTTTGCTACTTCACTATTCTAGTATCTAGTATTCTTCCAAGGTAAGGGGTATTATTTATTTCATATTCTAAAGAGATATTATTTTTCGTATTCGTATGAATATTATTTTCGTTCAATATTCGTAAGGAATATCATCTTCGTTCATTATTCATAGGAATATTATTTTCGTTCAACAGTCGTAAGGGGTATTATTTATTTCATATTCTGAAGAGATATTATTTTTCGTATTCGTATGAATATTATTTTCGTTCAATATTCGTAAGGAATATCATCTTCGTTCAATATTCGTAGGAATATTATTTTTGTTCAACAGTCGTAAGGGGTATTATTTTTTTGTATTCATGAAGAGAGTTATTTCTTTCAATACTCGCAAGGGTTGTTATTCCATTCTTTATTATTCTATTGGAATAACCTATCTACGCGGACTACCACGTGCATGGTGAAATTCTTATGTTTTTACATTATTTATTATTCTATTGGAATAACCTGTCTATGCGGACTACCGCTTGCATGGTGAAATTCTTCTGTTATTCTATTCTTTATTATTCTATTAGAATAACCTGTCTATGCGGACTACCGCATGCATGGTGAATGACCCTTCGTATTCATTCTTTATTAAATTATGAAAATGATCTGTCTACGTGGATTATTGCATGGCGGGTGAAAATCCATTTACAGTTTCGTATATTCTATTATATTCGTATGAGATATCATTTCTTTTGTACTCGTCATGGAATATCGTTTTCTTTTGTATTTTCTTTTTATGGAACTATTCATGTATACGGTACTATTTACGAATACGAGTTACTATTCATGAGTTAATATTCATGGGGTATTATTCACGACAAAATTGGTTTCTTTTTCTGACCAAATTATCATTGATTTATGAATCTTATTCTTGAAATTAAATCCATATTTTGATCATATTGTTTTTATTATCATATATAATATTTTTATAATCCTGGTGATGAAATTTCTCTTTGACTTAAGTGTAAAGATGGGTAGATTATTGGTATGATCGTGAATATGGGTTCTCTTTGGCCATGCAGTAATGCAACGATGAATTGTTAACTGGTATGATCATGACCATTGAATATATAATTGAATATCTTTAGCTTAAGCGCAAAGGTGAATTGATCAACATAGTTATAATTATTGTTTATATAAATTCTGAAATGATTATATATTTCTTTGAGATATTAATATCTTTGTCCCGTAGTGCAAAGATGACTTATTGTTGAATATCTTTGGCACGTAGTGCATAGATGACTTATTGTTGAATATCTTTGGTCGTAGTGCAAAGATGACATGTTGTTGAATATCTTTGGCCTGTAGTGCAAAGATGAACTGTTGATGAATATCTTTGGCCCGTAGTGTAAAGTTGAATTTATTAGTATGATTATGAACAGGAACTGTGATTTGGTATAACCATAATCTTTGATATTTCAGGTAAAGACAGGTGATGAAAATTATCTTCGTCTTGGATGCGAAGAGGAATTTAGAACCACAATTATGATTATGAGAAGATAATAGACTTTATGGTCTATTTGGCTCTTCTAATGGAATTCTCGTTCCGCTGTAACTATGGTTGAAAAGTTTTATCATCTGCCATATGTTCTAAATCTCTGATTTATTATTGACGAAGGCTATTAGTAATTTAATTATCTTTAATCATGATATTCTTTACTGGAATAGTTGTGCTCACCCTTTTGCTTCACAATTCCTTTCAGGTAATAAGAGTGTAGCTGGGTCGAGCGGGGGTAACAGGTGATTAGAACGGTGGTCTATAGCTGTTAAGGTTTCCCCTAAAATAATATGGAAATAATTTCATTGAGAATTTTAGATAAGTGTGTCGTATTTTATACGTCATTTTAACCGTTGATTTTGGTGAACCGGATAGGGTGAGGTGAACCCAACTTTGAAAGGGTATTTTGCCACTATCATACAAGATGTCTAATGACAGACGACTTCGTGTTATCATAAGACAAGGTTGTACACATGCACTTGCTGATTATATCTATGAGCACTACCTATATAATCTTGGAGTTTGGTTGAAATATAATTATCAATTGAAGACAATGAAGATAATTATATGTCAAGAAAAGACTCACTATTAGAAAGAACATGACAGTAATCTTCTCATTTTTCTTTGGGGTCTATTGGGTCAACCAAGGATAATTCTCGAGTCATATGATATCTATCATGACTTAGATGCATGGCCTCCCATGTACGAAGGTTTCCTTTAACATTTTTCGAAGATTTTAATTTCTAAAACAGTTATTGACTTTACTTTTATGTAAAGTACCATTGTAAGGTTTTTTGGTCGAAGCACTATAAGAGTTACATATATTTGTATTAAAATTCACAGCTTATATGTTGTCATACTCTGCACGATAGTTCAACAGTTGTATAAATGAAGTTTGTATTTTATTTTTGTAGTGTGATATTTAACGACTCATAATGGGTCGTGTGGACCTATTTTGGGGGCGTCACAATATCAATCTGTATAAGCCCCAAAAAGATGGCTATAAACCACAGACATGCTAATTATAATCATGCATTAATAAATAAAAACTAAAATCTGCTCATGGCATCCATAATGATAAAAATCTAAGCATAATCTCGCAGTTCAAAATGACTGCACCACAATACTGATAATAAAAACATAACAAAATACTAAAGTATGGCAACCTAACATAGCAGTACAGAAATAAACAGATAACAGCCAAAAACACCCCCAAACTTAAAATGAGCAGCGCCCTCTTTACTTAACATAAAACAATCAATACAAGAGGGCTTCCCTAAAGATCGCTAACTCGACATCAGCTCCATCCTCATCAGCTTCGGCGGGCGGTGATGGTGGAGGGTATGGTGGGAAGACGAGAGGCTCTGGGAACTGGTATGGCATGAACTTAGCGTTCTCGCCACAATAGTCAGTGTAAATGCTCTGCATGGTGTTTACTAGCTCAGCCTGGTACTGCACAGCAATGTCTTGCCTCTGCGCCATAGTTGCAATGTGCCTCTGCTGCCTGCGAGCCTCGACGTCATGCTTTTGATGCAGCAGGGTGAGAGATTCCATGATGTCAGCCAGTAGTCCCTGGCTAGCTGGGCCTGCGTCTGGAGCAGCGTTTGGAGGCTGCGAGGGTTCGACCTCTGCTGTAGGAGGTGGCACTGTAGGTGGCTCGTATCCCTCACCTCTGGCATGAGACTCTGCCCCGTCCCACTCATAGTAGTGCTTAATAGTCAAGTTGTCAATGACTGTCATGGGTGGCAAGGCTATCTCTTTTGGCCCCCACTGAATGCCTGCTTTCTTGCACAGCCAGGTGATCAACGATGGATGTGGGAGTCCTGCAGCGATGTTGCTCTTGATTGCCTTCAGAATGGAGTCGTGAAAAGGCACTCCAATAACCACATTAGGACTCGTGACAATGGCGAATAGCAGAATCGCCATATCCTTTGTCACATCGCTCAAATACCAGGTCGGGATCATGTTGGCACATATGAAGCTGAACCACGCCTTCCCGTAGCAACTTAGTGCTAAAGCCGGGAAACTAGTTTTTTCCTCCGTGTAATCATTTTTTTCCACTTGCAGAGCCGCCTAGTGATATCCTCGAGATCATAGCTGTGGAGTCCCGACTCCAGATAGTCCCTGCCCTGATAATCGGGTGGCGCAAATAGCTCATTGATGGCTTGGCTTCCAAAAGCCACTAACTTCACCCGAACTTGAACAAAAGCAGGACCATCGGGATTGGTGTTGGCATAGAACTTCCGAACCACTGGTACTATGGCCGACGCAGGTGGCTTTCTGAAGTGGATCCAATTACTTTCAAGGATCATAGTAGTTAGCTCACCATCCTTTTTGTCGGGCCTCAACCCCCGCTCAGGAATCAGATTTTGTGCCCCAAATGAGCTTTTGTACCTTTTTCAGGCCTCCTCATTGATAAATTTGGTATTGTCCCAAGTCGTTGGTGGTGGCGTGGCGGACAAAGACCCTCCGACACTGAGTCGTTGCCTTTTGGGTGCCATGTCAAAATTTTGGTTGGTTTGATGCGAAAGCAGTCCTTAGCAGTGCCAAAATTCCCCCAAACTTCGGCCAAGTAGACCCCAATAATTGCTAATGTTTAAACAGCCCAAAACACTCAAATTCTTCTCTTAGGAAAACTGTCGAACACCTTGTGTGCGCTTGGAAAACTAACTTTTGACAACCTTTTGATTGTGAGTGCTCTAGCCAGATTTTCGGTAGTGGAAATCACTCCAAACACAGCAAGAAATTGTACAAGAAAACACCAACCCACAAATTCTTTCAAAATAACTTAGTGAAGGATTAAAATACAACGCCAATTACCTTGATGGACAAGGGTAGTAGTCCTTTGTTTCCTTGGATGCGTGACTGAGTGGAATCCGAATCCGTGATGGAAATTTTTTTTGATGTTGGGGGAAACGGATTTGAGAATTTTTGTGAAGGAGAGTCACCCTTTACTTTGCTTTGGATATTAAGCACTTAGGGTTCTAAAACTGCCGAGAGAGATAGTGGGATGTAGCCTGATCACTGGCCTAAAACTGCATTTAAAAACCAAATTTTTGCTACAGGCGCCGGGCACGAGACATCCTTCTTTGTTTGGCACTTCGACGCGATTTAGCAGTAGCTGGGTATTTCTGGTGGCGCCACGACGCGGCCTACCCTTTGTTGGTTGGCGCTGCGGCGTGAGTTAGCAGTAGGCAAGATAAGGTTATGGCGCCGCGACGCGACCTTGCTATTGATATGTGGCGATGCAGTACGAGATGCGAATTTTGGGAAATAAGCGTGGCGCCGCGGCGCAAGTTGCAGTGCACTTGTTGACGCCGTGGCGCGAGGACCATTTCTAAGTTTTCCCTATCTGTTATCTGCACAAGCCAAGACAAGTATAACAGAAAACACTTCAAAACAAATATGCCTTATTATAAACAATATAATAACTAACTACACACTGCTACATACAATAAACATATGATAGCCACAAAAACATGTTTAAGGAAAAACATAAAATAAACTAGATATAAGTAAAGGAAAATAGATAAAATTTATACGGAGATGCGGGTGCCTCCCCACCAATCGCTTGTTTTAAAGTCATCGGCTTAACTATACCGCTGCCGCTCAATCCGGCTCATAGGCGAAAATGACCTTTTCATGCCGCATATTCGTCAATTCCTTTAAATTTTTGGCCGACATGATTGTTTTGTCATTCTCCTTTTCTTATCCATCCAATCATCCTTCGGCACAAAGAATCTTTTGCCATTGGAATTATCTACTAATTTGCCTATTTCATTAAATTGCAAGCGTTCGTCATGCTCTAGTGGGCCCTCCAGGGTTTTCACAGTCGGAAGCGTGGTTTCTGATTGTGGATCAGTATTGACAATACAACCACAATTTATCCTTTTGTCTCCAACTTCAGACTCCACCGGTTGGCTAGTTTGCACGATGACGTCCCCCTCAATAACTGTGCGAGACTCATCGCATTTTCCTTGCGTATCCACCGTGCAATGCTCTACTACTTCATCGTCGAGATCAAGTATGACCGGAAGATTGCCTTGTGGTGGATTTGTAATGGCATTGTCGAGTTGCCCCAATTGAATCTCAAGTCTGTGTAATGCGGCTTCTTAGCTTGCCATCTGAACCTCATTTCTCTCAATAAAAATGATGAGAAGCTCCCGAAGCCTGTTCTCTTCTTCTCGTGTTGAGGACTCAGACAAGTTCTCATTGGGTCGAGACGTAACCTCATATTGTGGTGGAGATTGGTTGTCAAACTAATTTGGATAGGAGTAATTTGGATCTTGATATTGCTCTTGACTGTAGTCCCAAGAGTTTAGATAACCCTGACAGTTTGTCAGAAAACCTCAAGACATTTGTAATTTGAAATTGCAATTGCTCGAGTCCTTCTTCCTAGCTTGGTTGTGTCGCCCTATCATAAGGCCATTGATAACAATGATAGTCCATTACCTGTAAACTTAAAAACAAAAAGGAAGATCAAACAATTAAAAGATATATATATATATATATATATATATATATATATATATATATATATATATATATATATATATATATATATATATATATATACACGTTCAATTTAAGACTATATTGATTTAAATCAATATTGGACAATATTAGAATAATAGTTCCCCGGCAACGGCGCCAAAAATTTATTGGTCAGAAAACCAATCACTAAACACGCACAAGTATACGCGGTCTAACAAGTAATACAGTGATAAGGAAAGTGTCGAACCCACGAGGAACTATCACTAATATTTGCCAAGTACCGACTTTGTATCGCAAAAGTCTTATTCGAACAACAATAAATAAAAGTGTGATTAATCTAAGCAAACTAATTATCAAAGCAAATAAATGGATAACGAATGGAAAATGAAGGAATTACAAGCTAAGGTTACAACTTCACCCCACTTAGGCATTCTGTCAAACACCTGGCGTGTTATGTTTTATCAAACTACCTACCCTTCTCTCTCTAGTCTTAATGGTCACGAAAATTTGTCGACCGAGAACGCACTAGTGCTTATACACCTCTGTCGAGGTATGCACAAACATATCTTTTCCAGATCCACCCGTTAGGGAATAGAACAGAAAAGATCGCCCGAGCTAGATACAATCCTACATATGTCTACGAGAATTGATCTGAACAAGGATTTAAGCATAAATTCTCAAATAGGTCGCACGTGGCACACACACACACACACACACATATATATATATATATATTTATATATATTTTATGCACAACTTATGCAGTCGAAATCCACAATCACATGCCAATATATTCAGGTGTAAATCTACAATCCTTCTTTCGATATCAGGTAAATTACTAAAATCATCACTAATATCTTAGCGAGAATCATTAAGCATAAATATATCAAACCAAATCATATGGTGCCAACCAAAGAGATAAAACAGTCAATTTAAATAACAAAGGGTTCCATTATAACCTTAGAGCAAATACTCAGTTCATAGCTATTGAACAAAATATAAGTAGCAATAAAGACAACATTTATGGATTATAAAATTAGAGACAATAAATAGATAAGAAGAAACTCTGTCAAAGCCCTTCAATCTCTAAGCATTCCGCTCAAATCAAGCTTTCCAATCAGCGTCGCTCATTGCACGTGTTACTCCAAGGACATTCCAAACTCATCCCTAGTCTATATTTACTGAGGTTTATCTAAGAATAAGAAAATATAGAAGAAAAACTAAACTAAGCTATTTAATGTTAACTCATCTCAGATCTATCTGAGTATCTCTCAGTATATCATATGCAGAGGCTTCTCTGTTCTTTTATATTTGTCTCCACCTCTTTTGCTAGGTCACGCCAAACCTTCTCTGTCTGGGCACCGGAGGAGGCGCCGCGGCGTGGGCAAATAAGTTGTGGTTGACACTGCAGCGCCACATTAGTATGTAAGACACGGAGCTCGCTCTGCAGCGCGAGCCTAAGAAGGGTCAGTGGCGTTGCGGGGCGGTGGTGAGGTCAGCAAGGACTAAGGGGCGGCACCCCGAGACTAACACTGGGCATTGGCGTTGTGGAACCAGTGTATGGAAAATGACCGTTTTGCCCCTAAATGCTAGAAAACACCTGTAAAACTCTACAATACGTCGATTAAGCACAATAACACTATAATCATATAAAACTATATAAAATCTACGAATTCAGGAAACTATTTAAGTCATAAAGTATCTGATTCGCTGGTATAAATCCCACTCATCACATAGCATTCAATATCATCCTGGAAAAGCGAACGTAGTAGCTGACGCATTGAGTAGAAGATCATATGCGGGTACGAGTGATATGTTGTTAACACAAAGACCCATTTTGTACGACTTACAAAGGATGGAGATAGAGTTAAAGGCTCCAAGTACCCACGTGATGATATCAAACATATGAGTAGAACCGACTTTAATCGATAAAGTTAAAGTTACTCAAGCTACAGACCCAGCGTTGATACATATGAAGAAGAAATTACAAGAAGGTATTATTCCAGAAGCAATAATCGATGAAAAAGGAATACTTCGAGTCAACTCCAGACTTTGCATTCCTAATGATTCTGACTTGAAGCATAGAATCATGATGCAGGCACACAACACACCATTTGCAATCCATTCTAGGAGTACCAAAATGTATCATGATCTTCGACATACATTTTGGTGGAGCAATATGAAGAGAGAGATCTTGGAGTTTATCTCGAGGTGTTTAATTTTTCAACGTGTAAAGGCGGAGCATCAAGTGCCAAAGGGTCCATTGCAACCACTTGAGATTCTGAAGTGGAAGTAGGAACACATTACTATGGATTTCGTTACGGGTCTTCCCAAGGTTTCTCAAGGCATAGATGCGATTTGGGTTATTATTGATAGATTAACCAAGTCTGCTCATTTCTTGCCTATACGTGAGACTTATACCCTTGAACGTCTTGCTCGTATGTACGTAAATGGGATTATGAGATGGCATAGCATGCCAGTATCCATAGTTTTGTATCGTGACCCAAGATTCACTTCACAATTTTGGGTTAGTTTGAAGAAAGCTATGGGCACGGATTTACGATTCAGTTCGGCATACCATCCTTAAACGGACGGGCAATCAGAAAGGACTATTCAAATCCTTGAAGATCTATTAAGACTATGTGTCCTAGATTTCAAAGGAAATTGAGATAAGTACTTGTCATTGGTGGAATCCTCCTACAATAACAGTTATCAAGCAAGTATAGGCATAGCTCCATTCGAGGCATTATATGGACGAAAGTGTCATTCTCCAGTATGTTGGGACGAGGTGGGTAAAGCAACGTTGTTGGGGTCAGAATTAGTACGCATGACTACAGAAAAGATCCAAATGATTTGACAACGTATACAAACAGGACAAGATCGAAAAAAGAGTTATGTGGATCTTCATCGAAAGAACGTAGAATTTAATATTGGGAATCATATACTATTACGTATTGCTCCATTGAAGGGAGTTACAAGATTCGGGAAGAGGGGAAAGATCAATCAACGATTTGTTGGTCCATTTGAGATTCTTGACCGAATAGGAAATATGGCCTATAGACTCGCATTACCTCCAAGCATGTCTCGTGTTCATAATATTTTTCATATATCAATGCTTCGTAAATATGTGAAAGACCCAAACCACATTATTGTGTTAGAACCAGATGTAATAGCTGAAGATTTAACGTACGAAGATGTATCTGACAAGATATTGGATAGAAAAGAACATGTCCTATGAACAAAGGTTATACCATAAGTCAAGATTTTATGGAGGAACCATGTTATTGAAGAAATGACCTGGGAGTTGGAATCAGAAAGCGAGGTACCCTCATCTTTTCGAAACACCAGGTACGTACGTCAATTTCGAGGATGAAATTTCATAAGGTGGGGAGGTTGTAAGACCCTAACTTATTATAAATTAAATTAAATTTCCTCTATTCATTATCTTGAAATAATAAGGAGTTAATTTGATATAATGCTTTGGTTATGGGTGAAATGTGCAAATTTTACAAAATAAGCAAGTGGTTATAAAATATTCATTGTTGTCGGGGAATATTCGTTTGGTCGTGAAATATTCTTGCTGTCGGGGAATATTCGTATGACGGCGCAACCATTTGTGGGCTCCATAACAAAAAACGGTCGGATGAAGAAAACGACAAGTTTAAGTTTTTATTAATAACGGCGTAATTATTACCGTTAACACTGTTGGATTACCTGGTGGTTAAAATACAGTAATACGCGTGGCTGCACAGTAGCACACGGTATTGCACAGTAACTCTCTTTCCTAGGAACGACCTGATTGTCATAATTGTGATTCTTTAATATTATTTGTGAACAATTAATTATTAATTTATATGATAGGGATATATTTATTTTATATGCATATAAATGAAGGATATATTTATTTTATGTGGAGATAAATGAAGAAATTAATACTAAGTTGTTTTATCAGTATTTTATCAAAATGGAGGTATTAAAAATTATTCGTATGTGGATTTCGGGCATTTTTCGTTTGGAATTTGGAAAAACTTAAACCTACAAAATTGTAGAGAATTTAATTTCCTATAGAATGGACATAAAATTCATATTTTTCTGATAAAAGGGCTATTTATTATGAATTATTGAAGTTTCAAAAATAAAATATTTTTATTAAAATTATGGGTGGGACCCACTTTTGTTTTTTGAAAACATGTGCTGGAATTTTTTTTTTAAATGTGGAGGGCTGGTCTTGGCTGGCGTGCGTAGAAGGAGGAAAAATATATATATTATTTTATTAATTTAGTCTCCTTTGGCATTCTACCATTTTCCTATAAATAGAGTGCTTAGTTAGAATTGAAAATCACACCAAAAATAAGTTTTCTCTGTCTATATATATATATATATATATATATATATATATATATATATATATATTATCGAGCGTATTTTGTGAGTATTTAGATACTTTGAGAGTTGTTATTCAGTGCAAGTATATTTCATCTGATATTCCAGTCAGAAATATTATTTTTTCAAAGTAAGAGATGTTATTTTTTCGTAAATGATATTATTTCTTTCAAGATCATTATGCTGAAATATTTGTATGAATTTTATTGTGAAATTTTTACCTTTTTGTGTTGGAGTTACATTCACGCATACGACACTATTCACGTATACGACACTATTCACAAATATGGCACTATTCACCAAAAAATAAAATTTTCTCTTCTTTGTCCCAGATGTCTATTATGGTTACTATCTTTGATTGTATCCATGCATTGATCTTCATTCTTGAATTTTTACTCCACTATGGTTTATTATGGAGTATTTTTGAACTTGGATTATCTAAAGTACGAATTCTTAATCTTTGTTCTTTTGTCCCACTGGATTTATTTTTTAAAAATATTTTTCATCATCATCAGTCCTAAATGATGATATAACTGAATATCTTTGGCCTATAGTGTGACGCCCCCAAAAAAGGTATACATCACCTATTTTGAGTCGCCAAATACATGGTACAAAATTCAAATACAACTTAATTATACAACAGTCGTGTAAAATACGACAAAATATAATCTAAGAGTTTTAATAAGAATATTTTCATCTAGACAATATCCACACTCAATGGAGTCCTCATTACATTTATTGTCACACTATTTACCAGAATAGTGAGGACTACTAATGCTATCATCTGGACCGTCACCCCATTCCCCGACTAGTCTCGGCTACGTTCTCATTTCCTGAAGAGAACAGTGAAAGAAAAGGGTGAGCTCAACTAGCCCAGTAAAAAATATTATGACTAAGATAATGCAGAATAAATTATCATTAGTCTTCAAAAATGTTAAACTAATAAAATACAATAGACATCAAGTTTAACTGCAGCGAAATAAGCAATCCATTAGAAGAGTCAAGTAGAGCATGATATCAACTATCTTCTATGATTTAAAATTTTTTCATCAATTTTTATCGCTGAGACTCAGCTTAATAAATAAACCACATCATCGAGTCATCCCTTCACTACGGGCCAAGGATATTCATTAAATCATCAATGGTCATGACTATACCGAATAATCCCTGGTCATAATTATACCAAAAACTGTCCATTAATGCACTACAGGCCACTGAGGACTTTTACCACATCATTTATAACATTACAGGTCATGATTTTACCGAATGATCCCTGGTCATAATCATACCAAGTCCATCTATGCACGTACGCCAAAGATGACTTTCATCACAATATAAGCATGAGGATGATGACAATGACATAATAATTCAATAAAACAAGTTTAAGAATAAATTTTAAAGATTTATAAGTTAATTTATCTTGAAATCAATTACGTCCAAATTGTCAACATGATACTGTTTTGTGGAGTAAAATTCAAGAATGCTCAGAAGAATATTTCCATGAAAAGATACCAGATGAAGCGCAAATATCCAGGATATTCTACTAATTTCATGGAGTATAGAAACCAAAACTTTAACCAAATGAGTATCATAGAATATATAAAACTGCAAATGGATTTTCACCCGCCATGCGATAATCCAAGTAGACAGATCATTTCCACAATTTAATAAGGAATGAATACGAAAGATCATTAACCATGCATGTGATAATCCACATAGACAGGTTATTCCAACAGAATAATATAGAATGGAGCCAGGTCATGCGTAATCCACACAGACAGGATATTCCAACAGAATAATAAAGAATGGAATAATAGAAGAATTCACCATGCATGTAATAGACCGCACAGACAGGTTATTCCAACAGAATAATAAAGAATGGAATAACAAAGAATTCACCATGCATGCGATAAACCGCACAAACAGGTTATTCCAATAGAATAATAAAGAATGGAACCAGGTCTAGCATAATCCGCAGAGACAGGATATTCCAACAGAATAATAAAGAATGGAATAACAGAAGAATTTCACCATGTGTGCGGTACTTCGCATAGACAGGTTATTCCAACATAAAAATAAAGAATGGAATAACAGAAGCTCTCTTCATGAATACGAAAGAAATAATATCCCTTACCTTAGAAGAAATTGGATTTTGGAATAGTGAGGTAGCAGACTTCTATTCTTCTTTCTCTTTATAATTTCTCTCTATAATAATTGCTCTAAAGCTTTAGTGAATTGGTGAGAAATGAAGGAAGAATGAGCTTCTATTTATAGAAAAATATAGTTTCGATAATTGCACGTTTTGGGGCTCGAAATATTACAGTACAATACCTTCAACTTTTCTTTCATTTTTAATTTAGTCCTGCAAGTATTATCAATCTTGCATCAACTCCCCTAATAGTACAAGAATGTGAATCAATAGTACACACATATGAACAAATAGTTATAATCATGTGAATTAATAGCAATTAATTGCTTATTTATCCAGTTAATTACCCGACTGGTCAGTATAACTTCCAGACATCAATTAATATCGAAATAAATGTCGATATCCACTAAAACTAATAATTCCAACACAATGGCACTATCAATTTCATCTTTAATCAACACGAACTTATTCATCATTAATATTATAACTCACAATATTTAACAATCAGGTCGTTCCCAGGAAAGAGGGGCTTTCCGATAAGGATTTTTCCTTATTAGCGCACAATTAGATGACCAAACCTCTCCTTGATAGAACTTCTAGGCAATGTAAATATTATAATTTAATAATATGAATAACTTTGTCGTCTCAATTATTGATTTAATCGTATAACATATTATACAGATGATACTTTGACAATAATCGAATCAATAATATGAGAGATATAATGCAACAATTACTGTAACAATAATTGA
The DNA here is from genome assembly GCA_020205505.1 of Panax japonicus. Classification (NCBI taxonomy): domain Eukaryota; kingdom Viridiplantae; phylum Streptophyta; class Magnoliopsida; order Apiales; family Araliaceae; genus Panax; species Panax japonicus. The sequence continues at coordinate 64,259,903 of CM035110.1, forward strand.
GTATAATTGAGTGACTTCTCACGTAAGCATCAATAATCAATACTGTGTGTTACTATGGAACCACGCGTATTACTGTACTTTTACTACTGGATAGTTCAACAGTTTAACAGTAAAACTTCCGCCGTTATTTTTATAAAAAGGTAATTCTGTCGTTTTCTAACTACGACAATACTTCCGTTGTGGGGTCCACCAATGATTGTGTCGTCGTACGAATATTCCCTGTTAAAACGAATATTCTCCGACCAATCGAATATTATATAACCACTTGCTTACTTTGCAAAATTTATAAATATTACCCACAACTATAACATTATATTATATCCACACCATAATATTCAAAAATATATTTCAAGAGAAATTAATCTTTATTAATAAAAGTTGGGGTCTTACATGTAGTGCAAAGATGAATGATTATCTAATGAATATCTTTGGCCCGTAGTGCAAAGATGAACATGATCAACTGGTGATACAAATGAATATCTTTGGCCCGTAGTGCAAAGATGAATAATTGATTCAAGATGTATATTGATTTATGTTACCCGGATAAAATATTGATGATGTACTTTTAAATTCATAGATGATAGCAGATTTCATTCTCTACTTAACTCTTCTAATGAATTGTTGTTTCTGCTGCAGTTGTTGATCTAAAATTTATTGTCTATTATATTCTATTAGATTTTTCCCTGTTGAAGACTAATGATAATTCATTGTATATTATCTTAGTCATAATATTCTTTACTGGGCTAGTTGAGCTCACTCTTTTCCTTTTTGTTTCTTTTTTCTTCTCAGGAAGCGAGAATATAGTAGGAACCAGTCGAGGTATAGAGTGATGGTCCTAGACAGTTATTTTAGCAGTCCTCACTATTTTTGTAAAATAGTGTATCAATAATTGTAATGATGACTTTATCTGAGTGTGGGTATTATCTAGAAGACAATATTTGTATTTAAACTCACAGTTTATGTGTTGTCGTATTTTGCACGACAATTGTATTAATGAAGTTATAATTATTTTTGTATCATGTATTTGGCGACTCAGAATGGGTGATGTATACCTATTTTTGGGGCGTCACAGTTGTAAGACCCCGAATTTTATGAAATGAAAGTATTCAATTTTTTTTATAATTATTATTTTATTTCGTAAATGGTTAGATTAATAAAAGGTTAAAGTTAAGGGTGATAGGTGAAATTTTTTTTGCAAAGTAAGCAAGTTGTTATAAAATATTCATTTGGTCGGGGAATATTCTTTTTGTCGGAAAATATTCGTACGATGGCACAATCATTGGTGGACCCCACAACAGAAGTATTGTAGTATTTTGAAAACGACAGAATTATCTTTTTATAAAAATAATGGCGAAAGTGTTACCGTTAAAACTGTTGAACTATCTGGTAGTAAAAGTACAGTAATACGCGTGGTTGCATAGTAGCACATGGTATTGATTATTGATGCTTATGTAAGAAGTCACTCAGTTATACTCAATTATTGCTACAGTAATTGCTGTATCATATCTCTCATATTATTGATTCAATTATTGTCACAGTATCATCTGTATAATATGTTATATGATTAAATCAATAATTTAGACGGTAAAATTATTCATATTATTATTTGTAATATTGACAATGTCTAGAAGTTCTGTCAAGCAGAGGTTTGGTCACCTAATTGCGCGCCAATAAGGAGAAATCCTTATTGGAAAGCCCCCTCTTTCCTAGGAACGACATGGTTGTTAAATATTATGAATTATAATATTAATGATGAATAAGTTCGTGTTGATTAAATATGAAAATGATAGTTCTATTGTGTTGGAATTATTAGTGTTAGTAAAAATTGACATTTATTTTGATAATAATTGATGTCTCGAGGTTATATTGACCAATCGGGTAATTAACCAGATAAATGAGCAATTAATTGCTATTGATTCACATGATTATAACTATTTATTCACATGTGTATACTATTGATTCACATTCATTTACTATTAGGGGAGTTGGTGCAAGATTGATAATACTTGCATGACTAAGTTAAAAATGGAGGTATAGATGGAGGTACTATACTGTAATTCGTATTTTCACATGTCTAGAACTATTGATTCACATGATTTACTATTGATTCACATGATTTACTATTAGGGGAGATGATGCAAGTTTGATAATACTTGCAGGACTAAATTAAAAATAAAAGAAAAGAGAAAGGTATTATACTGTAATATTTTGAGCCCCAAAATGTGCAATTATTGAAACTATATTTTCCTATAAATAGAAGCTCATTTTTTCATTATTTCTCACCAATTCACTAAAGCTATAGAATAATTATTATAGAGAGAAATTATAGAGAGAAAGAAGAAGAGAAGTTTGCTACCTCACTATTCCAGTATCCAGTTTTCTTCTAAGTAAGGGATATTATTCTTTCGTATTCATGAAGAGAGTTATTTTCTTTCAATACTCATAAGGGTTGTTATTCCATTCTTTATTAGTATGTTGGAATAACCTGTCTATGGGAAGTACCGCATACATGGTGAAATTCTTCTGTTATTCCATTCTTTATTATTATGTTGGAATTACCTGTTTGTGCGGTCTATCGCATGTCTGGTGAATTTTGTTATTATTCCATTCTTTATTATTCTGTTGGAATATCCTGTCTGTGCGGATTACGCATGACCTGGTTCCATTCTTTATTATTCTGTTGGGAATAACCTGTCTGTGCGGTCTATCGCATGCATGGTAAATTCTTTTGTTATTCCATTCTTTATTATTCTGTTGGAATAACCTGTCTATGTGGATTACCGCATGCATGGTGAATGATCCTTTGTATTCATTCATTATTAAATTATGGAAATGATCTGTCTACGTGGATTACCGCATGGCGGGTGAAAATCCATTTGCAGTTTTGTATATTCTATTATACTCGTCTGAGATATCATTTCTTTTGTACTCGTCATGGAATATCATTTTCTTTGGTATTTTTTTACGAGTTACTATTCACGGGTTACTATTCACCTGGTTACTATTCACTCTAGTATTATTCATTTAGGTATTCGGGGCACTTTTTATGCCAGAATACTATTCACAAGTTACTATTCAAGGGTTACTATTCACCCGATTACTATTCACTCTAGTATCATTCACTCGAGTATTCAGACACTTTTAGTGTCAGGGTACTATTCACAGGGTACTATTCCCGAAGTACTATTCATGGGGTACTATTCACCCAAAAAATATATTTCTTTTCTGTCCAAATTATTTTTGGTACATGAATATTATTATTGAATTTTACTCTACAAAGCAGTATCATGTTGACAATTTGGACTTTATTGATTTCTGGATAAATTAAATTATAAATCTTTAAAATTTATCCTTGAACTTGGTTTATTGAATTATTATGTCATTGTCATCATCCTCATGCTTATATTATGATTAAAGTCAACTTTGGCTTACGTGCATAGATGGACTTGGTATGATTATGACCAGGGATTATTCGGTATAATCATGACCGTAATGTGACGAATGAAATGGTAAAAGTCCTTATTGGCTTGTAGTTCATTGATGGACAGTTGTTGGTATGATTATGACCAGGGATTATTCGGTATAATCATGACCATTGATGATTACATGAATATCTTTGGCCGTGGTGCAGGGATGATTATCTTTTATTTATTAAGCTGAGTCTCAGTGATAAAGTTGATGAAAAACTTTTTAAATCATAAAAGATAGTAGATTTTATGCTCTACTTGACTCTTCTAATGGATTGCTTATTTCCGCTGTAGTTGTTGCAGTTAAACTTGTTGTCTATTGTATTCTATCAGTTATTATACTGTTGAAGGCTAAGGATAATTTATTCTGCATTATCTTAATCATAATATTTCTTACCGGGCTAGTTGAGTTCACCCTTTCTTTCATTGTTCTCTTTAGGAAATGAGAATATAGTTGGGACGAGTCGGGGAATGGAGTGATGGTCCAGGATAAATGGTTTTAGTAGTCCTCTCTATTCTACGGAATAATGTGATAATAATTGTAATGAGGACTCCATTGAGTGTGGATATTATCTAGATGACAATATTCTTGTTTAAACTCTCAGCTATGTTTTGTCGTATTTTACACGACTGTTGTATAATTAAATTGTATTTGAATTTATGTACCATGTATCTGGCAACCCAAGATGGGTGATGTATACCTGTTTTGGGGGCGTCACAACAGTTGGTATCAGATCTTAGGGATATAGTCTCTGGCGGAGATCGAGGAATAGAACTAGAAGGGGAGAGACGAGTATATCCTTCGTTATTGTGTCCTACCAAAGCTTATTTGTTGGTCGATCAGAATATAAGGGTTTTATGTGGTATGTCATTTTCTTTAATTAACCCTTATTTTGTGGAAGTATTTGAGAATTGCAGCTGAGAACGTTAACAATGGATAGTATGAGACCGTGGAGACACCTTTAATCACCAACTAGGAGAACGTGCAGCAGGTAGGCAATATTCATCCTGTAAACAACACTACTGAGCACACGATGAATGATGTGATGTTTAGAAGCAACCTTTGGCTGTGTCATTCTAGCAGTCGGTCATTGGTAGTTGTTAGCCGCCATCAGCTCTAGCAAACTGTATACTTCATCAAAAAAATTTATCATAAAAGCTCCTCCAAATGCTGCGTCAATACTAGTCTGTGTACCACTCATGAGCCCATTATAAAATGTTTATACTTATAGCCAATTGGGAAGCCCATGACGTGGACACTTTCTCAGTAACTCTTTAAATCTTTCCCAAGCTTCATATAATGGCTCTAAATCTAGTTGACTGAAAGTAGTGATGTCGTTTCTCAACTTTGTTGTTTTGGCAGGTGGGAAGAACTTTGCTAGGAACTTCTGTGCCAAATCATCCCATGTGGTGATGGACCCAGGTGGAAGTAAGTGTAACCACCCTCTTGCATTGTCCCGAAGAGTGAAGGGAGACAAACAAAATCTAATTGCATCTTCTGAGACTCCATTAAATTTAAATGTGTCACAAATCTCGATAAAACTCACTAAATGCTGATTCGGACCATCATTCGCCAAGCCCATAAATTGTACCAGATTTTGAAACATTTGAATAGTTCCAGGCTTAATTTCAAAAGTTGTGACATTGATAGCCGGTTTTTGAATGCTTGACTTGATCTCATTCATCTTTGGCATAGCATAATCCTAAAGGTATTTTTGTTGCTCTGCAACAATTTTCTCTTTGTTCTTTATTTTCTTACAAACCTTTCGCCACCTATGACAACTTCTCTCAATTTCGTTCTCGTATTGCAATGGTTCCGTACGATGCGAACGTGTTTGCATCCACTGATCAAGAGTACGTGAAATAAAACAAAAGTGTTTAACTAAGATCGATTTAATTGAAATTAATATGGCATATATTAAAACAATTCCTCGGCAACGGTGCCAAAAACTTATTTGGCTAAATGCGTACTAGCAAAACATGCAAGTATACGTGATCGAATAACAGTAAAGTAGAAAATAGAGTATCGTTTCCCACAGAAAATTGTTTAAAATAACTAACACCTACTAACTTTATATTAAACCAATTTTATTAAACAAATCGATAATTGATGTGAATTTATGAAAAACTAAATAAATTAACTAAGTAAAACTATCTACCAAGAATTGGATTCAGATTAAGAAGACTTAGGATCGCAACTTTCCTTGATGATTCACTTTAATGTACATATTTCTTGTTGAATTAAATCAGTAAACATGGATTGTTGATCAAGAACTCGTTAGTATCCATAAGCATCTTTCAATGACTTATAAACAAATTCTCCTAAATCCAATAAGAATTAGAACTAGAAAGAACACCCTAGCAAATCTACTCGCTATATCTCTATGTGAATTAGAAGTAACAATAATTTCAAGCACAGGTTCTCTTTTAGATCACATAAGGCATATATGTATATTTCAATCCTATACACAAATTACAAGTTCCAATATATGCAGAAATCATAATCTTATGCTATTATATCTAGATCTAAATCCATATTCCATTTATCAATTTCATATAAATTATTCCACTAATTACTGGCCAAGCAATTAATTAGTTATGAACAAGATATAATAGACAATCCAATAAAATCCAATAATAATTCTCAAGAAAATATATTAATTTAAGCTACTCATCAAGTTCCATTTCAATCCTAAATAAAAGTTTAGTTCATAATTGAAATAAAATTCATCATCCACAAATAAATCATTATCCAGAAATTACAAATTAAAGATGAAGAAAAGATAAATGAAAATTCTTGTGAAGGAATCATTGTCCATGTCTTGCTCTTCAATAGTGGCCTTTCTTCTTGACAAAAATTTTGATTTATGCCTCCTTGCTTTTATTCCCAAAAAATAGGGTTTGATAATCCTCTCTTTAATGACTGAATTACCTTCCCTTTTATATGCCTCATAAAATCTTTCTCCAAAAAGAATTAATCAAAGCCAATCTCCTTGCCAAAAATAATCAAATCGTTGATCGTTGACTTTGTTAACCCGACCTGGCGCGGCTGCGCTAGGTGTAGTACTCCGTGGAGGGCTGTCGCGGTAAGACTGCTTCAATTCTAAAATCCCTGGCCACTTGGCGCTGCCGCTCCATATCTCCCTTTAAATTCGGCGTTGTCATGCCTCTATCTGCTATGAGCTGAAATCTCTGGAGCATCCACGTTGTCGCGCCAAACTCTAGGCTAACACGTGTTATCGCGTCAGTCCACCAGATTTGCTGCCCTGTTCCTTTTTCTATGATTTCTTTCTCCAAGTAATTCAATGCTCATCCCATATCATGATTCCTATAAAACAAAACGATAAATACATAATTAAAATGACCACAAACACTTAAAAACTAACAACAAATTAAACTCAAACAAATTTGATTCATGAGTATAAAACCCACTCATCAACCTTTACCCGCTGTAATTGTCGTGTTGTCAGCATTAACTAAAGGTGTAAACGAACCGAGACGAGCCGAGTATTGAGTTGCTCAGATTTGATTCACAAAATTTATCGAGTATAAAATAATATTTGATTGAGGCTCATTTAGCTACTGAGTAGATCGAGCCCGATTCTGAATCGAGCCCGAGTAGTTTGAACTTTTCGAACGAATATAATTCGAGTATCAATAGAAAATTACAATTTGAGAATGTTCGAGTAATTTATCGAACTTTAAAATTTGCTCATATTTGACTCATTTATATTTCGAGTCGAGCTCGAATCAAACTTTTAGTCGAACGAGTACGAATCGAGTCCGAACTGTTTGCTCATTTTATAGCCTTAGGATTAACTGAACTTTAAAAAATAGAATTGAGCCACTAAACTTTTTTAAAAAAATTAATCGGGTCATTCCGTCCAATTTCACATACGGACGTCAAATAATTTGCTTAACTTTCATACGTAGCTTTAAAAAAAATAAAACAAAACAAGTAACTTCCTACGTGACTTAAAAAAAATATTTACCACCATTTTCCTCCCTCTTTCTTTGACCATCATTTTCTCTCTTATTTTTCATTTTTTCATTATTTTCTCTCTTTTTTTCGACCACCATTTTCTCTCTCTCCGTTGCTATTTTGTTTATTCTTTTAAATTTGTTGATAGACACCATCTTTTTTAGATCAAGATTATCAAAGCAACAACACCAATCACAAAAGAAAGAAAAACAACAAAAATAAGAAAAACAATATCAAAAATCTCATCAAAATAACTCATAACCCAAATTAGCTAGATCAAATTCTGTTATTGGCCATTTTCAAGATGTAAAACCTATTAAATTTCAGACCTATTTTGTTATTGAACAAATTTATGAAGAAAAAGCTTCCGAATCACAAACCTATTTCGATTTTGAGCATACCCATGAAGGAAAAATCATATATACACTTTTAATGAGTCAATTTCATTTTTTTAAAGTTTAGTAGGGTAATGCTGACAATATACAATATTTCAAAATGGGGTAAAGGTTCATGTTTTCCAAAAGATTGAGAGGAAATTGAAAATTCGGTATTTTTTGTTTAGGAGATAAAGTGTTTTAGAGTGAGAAATTAGATCATGTAAGGGATGAGAAGTTGAATGAAGCGAAGAAAGTAGATATAGGAAGAGGAAGAAGACACAAAAAAAGTGACCGAGAGAGAAATGGTGAGTCATCTGCAATATTAAACTAACGACAATAATTATAAAAATATTAATTAAAATATATCTTTATTGTCTTCACAATTAAAATATGGACGAAAATACTATAAAAATGTCATTAATTTTAATATTATGATAATATATTTAATATTTTCAAATTTACCATCCGCGCTTTAAAATACAGATCTTGAAAGACTCAATAATATTAAATTGTGGACGGAAAATAATTTTTACGATCAGATCCGCGATTAGAAAGATAGTTTGTGTCTGGAACGGCAATTAAAGATCTTATCTAAATTAATTTGGTAGGTCATTTTAAGAGTAATTCAATCATTATCTTTTAATTTTAAGTACAAATTATATAATAATAATAATAATAATATATGTTCAAATACAATGAATATAATTATAATTTTATATAAAGTATTACTGTGAACTTGTTTATTTTTTTAATATATTATATAATTGTAAATATAATACTGATATAAATTATCTTAAATATTATATATGTATTATCTCAATAAAAAATTATCAAAATTTTATAAAAATAAATTATATAAACTAGCACATTACTCGGACGATCTATCAAACTTGTTCTCATAAATACTCCACTTTGCCACCCAACCAAAGATTGAAACTGTCGAAGACTTCAATGAATGAACCCTCATTAGTACTACTATTTACTAACGCAAAACCATCAACAATAATTATGAGCAATGCCGTACCATCTTATAATTTAATGTCCCAATTGTCTAGCTATAAATGTTTTAAAGAACACTTTAATATATATTGCTTGGTAATTAGGTATAGAAATTTCAAATTTATCTATGAGTAATTATTATATTCATAGTTAATTATTCTCTACGTCTCATAATATATGACATTTTAGATAATTTTATTTTTTTAAATTATTTGACGTTTTATATAATTTATGAGAATTAATCACAATCTTAATTTTTTAAATTATCTCTTATTAAAAAATGTTACAAATGAGGGAGAGAGTATGAGATAAATTAATATATAGTAAAGGGTATTATAGACAACTAATACTATATTTAATGTTATACAATCATTTACTTAATTTTTGTGCACAACTCTAAAACGTCATATATTATGAGATGGAAGAAATATTTTGTAATAATTATGATATGATCCGCAATGTTAAGTAACTAAACAGAAATTATTAGGCGTGAGAATGGTTCGATTTGGTACGGCTACTTAAATTAAAAATTACAATATTAAATCACTTGCATTGTTGTGGTGCGGTTTCTAAGAATGCGGTGCGGCTTCTAGCTAGGAATGTGGTGCGGTTTTGACTCAAAAACCAATTAAAAAATATTATACATGTCATATATACTTTCAAAATTTCAAATAAATCTCAAACATTGTTGACTTAAATATTATCCAAGTACAAAAAGTTAAATTCTTGAAACCAATCACAAATTAATTCAAAATTTCAAATTCCTCTAATTGAAAAGTTGAAGCTAGTTAGTATTATATAAATTCTAAAGATACATCCATTACTACAATACAACATTGTTTCAAACTTTATGTCTTAAACCATGCAAACATATTCTAAAATTAAATTTATAATCATACTTAAACAAAGCTTTAAAACATTCACAAAAATAAGAAAAATATTAAAGAACTTAAAACTCTAAATAATATGTAGTTCCTTAATTAAGGAGTGCGATTTCTATACCAAAACTACAATTATAAGGAATGCGATTTTTATTGAAAAAATCACACTATGCTATCAAAACCAATGATGTAGTTTTTACGATTTTGTTTACGATTTCGGTTGCGAAATCAGTTCTTATTTACCCTAAAAAATTACACAGGTTGTACATTACAATTCAGTGGAATTTTATCCAAATAATCTAAGATAACTAGAATACAGATTAACTTAAATTCTATCTAGTTAACTTAAATTTTCCTTATGATAGTAATAGTTTATAACTTGAATACAGATAAGGTTTTCACAAAAAGTGATGAATATATAAGTTTGTAAGAAATAAACACGAGATCGAACCAAGCTTTCTGATATATACTTAATTAATATTCTTATTTATGTTTGTGCGAGTAAAAACTAGAAAGACTACTGAATAATTACCTCTTCAAACATTGCTGCTACTGCTATATATATATACATATATATATATATATATATATATATATATATATATATGTTCCTGTAAATATTGTTGCTTGATGATTATTAACAAGCTAATATAATTAACCAATTGCTACAATTATCATCATTACCATAACTTTAAAAACTCACCACGCAATTTACAAATTTCATTCTTTAATTAATGAAGTACAACCATCTCATCTCGTATCATCTCATTTCATCATCAAACATAAAACCAAAAATAAAAACTAACAGAAAATAAGCAATCAAAAACAAACAAAAGAAGAAGAAGAAGGGATCGATAATTAAAATAAACAAAGAGAAAAGAATGAAACCTGAAATGCTCACCAACCCAAATCCTCTCTCTAAACATCTACCTTAATTTCATGTAGTTAACAATCAAGAAGTTAGCTAGTACGGCGGCCGCCCACCGGATGCCCAAAAGGCCTCCGGTGGCAATTGAATCGAGTTCAAAAGATTCGGAGCCATCCCATGAAATAGCGATGGGTCCCCCAATAACTGCTGCTGTTGCTGCTGCTGTGAGTTTTGTCCAACCCCGCCCGGTGACCCAATCGACCCTCCGCCGCCTTGCATTGGCAGCGCCGCCTCTTCCTCCTCCAGCGGCAGCCTCTCATACGCGGCATTACTAAATGAAGCTGCCATAATAACCACCGGCCCAGCCGCCAAAAGCGCCCCCACCACACTCCCTCCCACCACCTGCCCTTGCCCGCCAGCCAAATAAATGGTCAACCCGGTGGCGGCCGGGGGAGCCGGCGGCGGCAGGAACGATCCCGATAACGACAAGATCTCGAACCGGCCGTGTAAGGTAATTACGGCGCCCGGTGAGGCCGGTTGACGGAGAGTAACATTGGTAACCGTGCCGTTCCCATTCATAATGCAAACTCCCCTTTGGCGTCTTCGGGCAAAAATGGCTACACTCTCCATGACATCGCATCCGTCAGCAACTTCCATCACGTGAGTGCGGAGGGCGTTGGCACTGTCACGTGTGATGATGATGGGAGGTTTTGGTTTGTTTTTGGATCCGGCGGGTCGGCCTCGGGGTCGTCGTGATGAGCTGTCTCCTAATTCTTTGCCATCGTCTTCGTCGTCATTGTTGTAGTCGTGGTTATCGTCCCGGTCCCGTTTGATTAGGCCGCTGGTGCCGCTTTGTTCGTCTTCCGAGGTTTGATGGTGCTGGTGGAATTGGTGTTGTTGGAGATTGAAATCTCTTGTGTGAAATGGAGCTGGGAGTGAATTATGACCATGACCTGATGTTGGATCCATTTCTTTTTCTTTTTTCTCCTCTAGAAACCCTCAATTCTTGGCATGCATATATATATAGTTGTTAGTTAAGGTGAGATGAAGAAGTAGCTAGGGGATGCAGTACGTACAAATGGAGGTGGAAGAAAGCTAAAGAGAAGACTTTGGGTATCTAATAGTATTTGTGTGTATTGGTTGGTGGGTAATTATGGGCATTAGGGCTTGTTTAAGGAATCAAGAAAGGAGTGGACCTTTTTTTTGTGTGTGTATATATTATCCACCAAATTAGTAATATTCATCAAGCTGAATCAACTCTCTTTTTTCTTTTTGGTTGTGAATTCTTCTTGGGTTTGGTGTTTTACTACTTATACGATACTATATAGCTTTTGTTGTTGTTGTTGAGGGTTTTGGAGTGAGGAGGAGGAGGAAGAAGAAGAAGAAGAAAAAGTTGGGTAGGAAATAGGTTTTGGGTCTTGTTTCTCTAAGGGTTAGTCATGTTTTGTCGGGTTGGGGTTAAATTTTTGAGAAAGAAAATAGGTGGCATGGATGGATTTGGTTTCGGTAAGCTAGACTGTATATGGGCGGTGGCCGGTGGGGATATATGCAATTGTTTCTCTCTCCTGTCTACTGTACAAATAATGTTTAGTTTAGTAACTATACAATTTTTCTTTTTCTAATATAACACTGAAAACCTAGTTTTATAGGTATAATACTTAAAAGAAATGAATGGTTTTTCGCAATGAAATTTGAAGAAAGAAATACGATGTTTTTATGAATTCTTTTTTTTTTTAAATTTGCATGCATGTGTGAGGTTTATTTATTATTTATATAACAAAATTTAATAAAAAAAATAAAATCAATTGTCTAAATATTTACTTTTACCATAAAAGAAATAAGGAATTGTTTAATTTCTCTCTATTTTTTTCCTTCAGTCATATATAAACCTTAACCTCCCAAACTTTAACTTCTGGGAAGGGTCTTTATTCTTTTGAAGATCGAGACCCTCCTCAAATCTTCTTATCATTTCTGCTTTTTTTTTTAGTATTATTAATTAATTATTTAGGGTTTTTAAAAAAGATATATTAATTTACTCCTCCCTTAATTATTTATTGATCAGCTTTCTAAATTGTCCTAATCTCTATTTCTCTGTCCCCTCCATTATTTTATTCTTTAATTTAAAAAATTCTTAATTAGTCATCTATGTATGCCTAGCAAGTTAGTATTAAGTAAAACTTGACAGCAACTCTAAATTAATTGCATGAAATTCAAACTACTACCATTATTGGACTACCACATTTAATTTTTCACATAAGAGACAAAAATAGTGATTCATTTAAAATATAATATATATACAAAAAAAAACAAGGGTACTACTGTACTAGGTTTATATTCTTGCTGGCTAAATATTTAGTCTCCCTTATTTAATACAAGTTATTTTATAATTGTATATAAATATTAAAAAAATAATTGTATATCATTAAATATAATATTAATTATTTATATTATCATTGTATTAAAAAAAAAATATTATTTATTGGAAAAAATAATAAAAAAATCAAAATTGTATATTTATTATTTGAAATAATTTTAAAAACTAAATAATTAATATTTATTTAAAATTTTTAATAATTTATATTAAAAAAAATAATTTTTTAAAACAATTTATATTAAGAAACATGGAGTATGAAATTGGACAAAGTGTCATGTAAGACCATGTACTCGTGAGAGAGAGAGATTCCAATTAAGAGCCACATGCACCACTAGACGACTCTGCAAAACTTAAAGTCTTATCTTTATGAATATAGGAGGGTGGAGTCCACATGGTGGACACATGCTTCTTCCCCCGATTTCTTCGGGTCTATTCCATTCAACTTCATCCTCTTAATGTTATTTTGGTGTGGTTTGATATAATTATGTAATAAGAACATATTAAAATAATTTTTTTTAAAAAATAAAATTTAAATATTAAAAATTGTTTAATAATTAATATATATAATATGAATTCGGTTATCATGAAATTAATTTATAGTAAATTGGTCGATTGACCAATACAATGCTGACAGCAAAGAGATCACATCTCGCATGCATATCGACATTGTATTGATCAATTAACCAAAATTAACTTCATATTAACTACTTCCGTATAATATGTCTGAATATAATATTTTGTTATTTTATGTTTTAATCAACTTATACAAACTTTGGATGGTGGGGGTGATAATATAATTAATAGATATTAAATAATTAATTCAAATAAAATCACTGACAATGTATGTCTAATAAAATGTTATATATATTCAAACAAACTATATATATTAATTATTAAATAATTTTTTTATATTTAAAACATAGTTATGACAATATTTTAAAATATTTCAAGTCTGATAAAACATAGTAATAATTAAGACAATGTTTTATATAATAATTAGAATATATGATGACGTCTGATTGGTGATGGGTAATGCGAGGATGGTGGTGGTGGTGGTGGTGGCGGCGGGTGGTGGCGGTAGTGGGTGGTAAGTAGTGTAGTGAAAAAGGTGAAGTGAAGAATTTAAAAAATTAAATTAATTAGAGTAGTAAGGGTAAGAGAGTAACGAGTAGCTTTTTAAAAAAGAAAAGCCTTAATTTATAAATTTTTTTAAGAGATAAAAAGAGACTATCAAACAACCTACAACCCCTTCTTTTGGCTCATGGCCAAAGTCGATCCTGAATTTTCTAAGGTCCAGGATAAATTTTCTTAAATATGTCTCTTTATATAAATTAAATAAATTATTAATTAAATAATTTTTTTAAAATTATAAGAATTTATAAAAGATAAGTAAGAACATTTTAAAATATCATCGAAGTAAAGAATCATCACAAGTACCTACAAAATAAAAATATTAATAAAATCGATAAAACTAATGAAATACCCACTATAGTTGGTAAGTTTTACAGATTACACAATTGAACATTTAATTTTTTAAATTACCCCACTAAACTAATTATTATTTTAAAATTGGGTTATTCCGTTAAAAAAAATAAAGGGAAATTAATTTTTTATCTACAAAATTAATGAATTATCCACTGTTGTTGGCACGTTTTACTGATTACACCATTGAACTTTTAAGTTTTCAGATTACTCCATTAAACTAATTAAAAATGATTATTTTAAATATTTTTAAAAATAATTATTATTTTCAGTAAAAAAATATTAGAAACTTTAATTTTTTCCATAAAATGAGTAAAGTTTCATAAAATATAAATTTTAAAAAATTAAAATGTTATGAAACCTTATTGATTTTTTTTTGAAAATAAAATTTATTTTTTGAATCTATATTTTATAAAATTTTACTCATTTTTTTAAAATATGAAGAATTTTCCAATTTTTTTTCTTGAAAAATAATATTTATTTATAAAAAGTAATAATTTATTTTTTGAAAAAATTGAATCAGTTTTTTTATTTATCTTTTACTATTTTTTTATTTTAATTTATATTTTTAGTTTTTTTTAAAAAATTCTAATATTAAGAATGGGTCATTCTGTTAAAAAATGAAGTAGACATTAATTTAATTTAAAATCACTTTAATTTTTTTTAAATTTATATTTTATGAAACTCTACTCATTTTATGAAGAAAAAAAAGTTTCTAATATTTTTTACTTAAAATAATAATTATTTTTAAAAATATTTAAAATAATTATTTTTAATTTGTTTGATGGGATAATTTAAAAAATTAAAAAATCAATGGTGTAATCAGTAAAACGTGCCAACTACAGTGGGTAATTAATTAGGTTTGTAGATAAAAAATTATGGTCCGTTTATTTTTTTAACCGAATGACCCAATTTTAAAATAATAATTAGTTTAGTGGTGTAATTTGAAAAATTAAAAGTTCAATATATGTTGTAATCAGTAAAACCTACCAACTACGGTGGGTATTTCTTTAGTTTTGCCCAATGAAATTTAAACCAAAAATGTGAAACCCCAGATTTTATGAATAAAGAATTAATTTTCTCGAAATAATTTTTTAATATTATGGTGTGAATTTGAGATAATATTATAGTTGTGGGTAGTATTTATAAATTTTACAAAGTATGCAAGTTGTTATATTATATTCG
Organism: Panax japonicus; assembly: GCA_020205505.1. NCBI lineage: Eukaryota > Viridiplantae > Streptophyta > Magnoliopsida > Apiales > Araliaceae > Panax > Panax japonicus. The sequence continues at coordinate 64,275,518 of CM035110.1, forward strand.
ATTGGTCAGGGAATATTCTTTGTGTCGGAAAATATCCGTACGACGGTACAATTATTGGTGGACCCCACAACGGAATTATTGTCGGATTGAGAAAACGACAAAAATATTTTATTGAAAATAACGGCGGAAGTTTTACCGTTGATACTGTTGAACTACTGGGTAGTAAAAGTACAGTAATACGCGTTGTCGCATAGTAGCACACTGTATTGATTATTGATATTTATGTGAGAAGTCGCTCAGTTTAATTCAATTATTGTCGATTAATAATATGAGTTATTATAGCGATGATGACGTTTTGTTTTATTCGTATTATTAACGTAATAAAACAGAAACATCTTTTTATATAAAACAGAATACTTTATTAAAGTTATTTTATAAATAGAATATATTATATTTTATTATGCATAGTGTTGCATAGTGTTTTGCATAGTGTTGCATAGTATTTGCATAGTAAAAATCTTTTTATATAAATAGAATATATTATATTTTATTTAAAAGATTTTTCTTTAAATATGGACAGTCAGATTAAAGTAAATCAATCTGGACCGTTCATGGATTAGTTACTATGCATTCCATTTTCCTATAAATAGAAGTTCATTCCTTCATTATTTTCTTACGAATTCACTGAACTCTAGAGAGAGAAACTATAGAGAGAGAGAAGAAAGGCTTTTTGCTACTTAACTTTTCTTTTCCTATATCCAGTTTTTGTTACGGTAAGGGGTGTTATTCTTTCTTATTCATGAAGAGAACTATTGTTAATTATTCCATTTCTTATTATTCTGTTGGAATAACCTGTATACGCGGTCTACCCTATACTTGGTGACATTCTTCTATCATTCTGTTGGAACATCCTGTCTGTGTATTTTACACCGGACCTGGTTCCGTCTTTATTATTATTCCGTTAGAACATCCTGTCTGTGTGTTTTACACCGGACCTGGTTCTATTTTTATTATTCCGTCTTTATTATTCTGTCGGAATATCCTGTCTGTGCTATACGCCGGACCTGGTTCCATCATTTATTATTCCGCATTTATTATTCTGTTGGAACATCCTATCGGTGTGAATTTCACATGACCTGGTTCCGTTGTTTATTATTCTGTTGGAATAACCTGCCTGTGCGGTCTATCGCATGCATGGTGATTTCTTTTGTTATTCCATTCTTTATTATACTCAGTTGGATAAAACTTTGACTTCTATACTCCATGAAATTAGTGGAATATCCTTGATATTTGCGCTTCATCCAGTATCTTTTCATGGAAATATTCTTCTGAGCATTCTTGAATTTTACACCACAAAACAGTATCGTGTTGACAATTTGGACGTTAATAATTCCTGGATAAAATAATTCTTGAACTTGTTTTATTGAATTCTTATATCATTGTCATCATCCCCATGTTTATGTTATGTCGAAAGTCATCTGTGGCCTGTAGTGCATAGATGGACTTGGTATGATTATGACCAGGGATTATTCGATATAATCATGATCGTAATATTACAAATGATGTGAAAAGAGTCCTCATTAGCCGTAGTGCATTGATGGACAGTTTTTGGTATGATTATGGCTATGGATTCTCTTTGGCCGTAGTGCAAATATGAATTGTTTTATGGCATGATCAGGACCGTTGATGAAAACACGATTATCTTTGGCCCGTAGTGCATGGATAATTCGTGGTCGTGATACTAAAGAATATCCTTAGCCTGTAGTGCAGGGATGATTTAATGATGTGGATTATTTATTGAGCTGAGTCTCAGCGATAAAAGTGATGAAAAACTTTTTAAATCATAAAAGATAGTAGATTCTATTCTGTACTTGACTCTTTTAATGGATTGCTTGTTCCGCTGCAGTTAAACTTGATGTCTATTATATTTTATCATTTTAACATTGTTGGAGGCTAATGATAATTTATTCTGCATTATCTTAGTCATAATATTTCTTACTGGGCTAGTTGAGCTCACCCTTTCTTTCACTGTTCTCTTCAGAAAATGAGAACATAGCCGGGACTAGTCGGAGAACGGAGTGACGGTCCAGATGATAGTATTAGTAGTCCTCACTATTCTGTAAAATAGTGTGACAATAATTGTAATGAGGACTCTTTTTGAGTTTGTATAATCTCTAGTAGACAATAATTGTATTCAAACTCACAGTTATGTTTTGTCGTATTGTACACGACAGTTGTATTAGTAAGTTGTATTTGAATTATGTGCCATGTATCTGGCGACCCGAGATGGGTGATGTATACCTAATTTTGGGGGCGTCACAAAAAACATTATTTAAAATGTCTTCTTATTGCACTTTTAGATGCAAAATCATCAATTATACTATTATATTTAATATTTTTTAGCATATCATTTTCAATTCATAATATCCTTAATTTTTTTATTATTTTATTTTTTTATACACATAAATACATAAACTTAATTATAAAAAAAAATTGGGTCTCTCTCAACTATGAACCCTGGACGGTTGACCTGGTGGCCATTGGCCCGGACCGGCTCTACTCATGGCTGACGCTGGTGGATCTGGTATATAGTAATGTTTATATAATTTTGTATATCAATATATGTTTATATAAAGAGATAGTTAAATTGGGTATAAGTTGCAGTAATATAGTACTAAATTTGCATTGCAATTTTAATTTTAATTTCATTTGTTTATCTCAATCGAGTTTTTAGATTAAATTAATCACTTTTACAATCAACAGTCATATCACAATATATTTTCTCATCTCTTATCTCATTTATTGTTTTCACTCTTTTATATAACTCTAATTATATATATATATATATATATATATATATATATATATATATATATATATATATATATATATATATATATATAATTTATTTTGTAATGAATAAAGATTACATGAATCAGTATGACATATTAGATGTGACCTTGGATGAGAAAGTAGGTTTGAATTCATAAAACTATCTACTGAAATTAAACTTAAATGCAAGTAAGCATCAACAAAAGCAGTTAGATATTTAAGAAATAATTGTTCCGTTTTAAATTATAAAATTAATATTTATTTTTAAAAAATTAATTTAAAATATTTTTAAACTTAAGATAAATTCATTTTATTTATGTTAATATAATTATAAATATCATAAATTATTTAAAAAAATATTATTAATTATAAGATTTATCGTGTTTTTAAAATTTATAAAAATCATGTCAATTTTAAATTTAAAAACATATTAAATTGATTTTTAAAAAATCATAATAATCTTATAATTCATAATAAAGTGAATATTTTTTTCCCTGATTAAATTAAGATTCAAGAAACATGAAACTATAAATTGTAAGCCTAGTGAGTACTTATGATACAGTAAGTACGTATCCGTACCAATTATTTGATTCAAAGTATATATATACATTTTATTTGAGTAAATACACTAACACCCTGGATAGATAATTATAATAGCATTCACTATTTTTTTAATTTTTTAAATAATAATCAATACATTTTTAGTTAAAAATATGTAATATTCACTATAAGTGTAATTAACCAACTAATATCTATAAATATTTTTAATATAACAACCAAAATATCCTTCAAATTATAATGCTTAATATACCCACTAAATATAAATTAGTATATTTTCATTTTCATTTAATTAACTTGATGTGATTAATAAAATTATGAATGTGCATTAAATAACATAAATGTCAAAAAATAACAAATATTTATTTTATCAAGAAAATAAAATCATACACTTTTTACTAATTAAATTTCTCAAAGATTAAAATTTACATGATATACATTCATAAATATTTTTTTAAAATTAAAAAGTAAAATCTTAATACACATAAAAAGTGCAAATTAACATTAAAAAATTATAATTATTTTTCAAAAATATTAAAATTTACATAAAACAAACTTATACACAACTTGTTACAGAACTAATATTATTATTCATATAAAAATATATTAAAAATTTTGTTAATTGTATTTCTCAAATATTAAGGAAAACATAAGTCACAATTACGCATAATTATTTATAGTAAAAATGATAAATGTTGTTATTCAAAAAAAGGAAAAATTATTAAAAATGAAAATCTTTTTACAAGATAGAGATAGTACGTCATATATAATATTACATTTTCTTTTATTCAACATTACCATAAAAACAACACCAACTATGTATTAAAAAATGTAATCGAAACCATAAACATCCTAACTTTTGATACTCAAACTAAATTTAACAAATGAGAATCATAATATGTAACTAAAAAACAAAATAATAATTTTATTATTAAACATCAAAAACTAAACTATTAACATACTCAATTCATTCTAATTACAACAGTTTCATTAATAATTTAATTTAAAATTCTTATATTTGTACCATTTACCTAAACATATATGTGTTAATTAAACTAAATTAATTTTTTTTATAAGTTTCCAATAATTTGAATGTAGATGAACTTAATTATAAATAAAACTATAATTAAAATGTATTGTATTAAAATATATAGAATAATTTAGTCACTGGAAATATTATATTATTCTTGAATTAGAGTTTGATAAAATACAAGAGAATCTATTATATTATTTTTGAATTAGAGTTATATTATTATATTATTTTATTTTTCTAGTATGTATATGAGCTTATATATAGATCTGCATGCACTCTCTTGAACCACTTGATCATAAGGTAATTCTCAATTACCAGGAACCAGAAGGAAATGTGCCAATGAAAAAGAATTGTTAATAGATGCATTTTTGGAGTATGAGGATATTGTACATATATATGTACGTATTTCATGCAGCTCTTTGGTTGAATAATTGACGAGTCGTGTTTTAAAAATTGTTAAAGCTGGTGCCAGAAAGGAGGAGACTTGGGTATTTCCTAAGGCATTTTTTTATACAATTTTATTTATCTATTTTTCATAATTCATATTATATATACTTTTCATACTATATATTCAAAACATACAGTAGAATTTTAAAATCTTCATTAAATCGATACAATAGAAGTCAGATTAATTACACTTAGGCTTAGATCTATGCACTCAACTAAATTTAGGTGGTAAATGGTTTGCCTAGTGTGAGATAGACCTACAAATGAATCGAATCGAAGTCAAACACTGTTAGTCGAATTCGAACATATTCGAGTAGCACGATCGAACCAACGCTCATGTTCGAGTTCAATAGTTAGCTGTCGTGAACAGTTCGCAAACATGATCGAGTTCGTGAACGAACAGTTCGTAAATATATTCAAACATAATTGATTTCAAGAACACATGATCGTTTGTGAACGTGATCAAGTTTGCAAACATTTTGACGAATCACGTCTGCTGATTATATTTCTAACTTTCAAGTCAATTAATGTAAGAAAGTGAACCACTCAAACTCATGTTAGAAAAATTGTTTGCGAACACAGACGAACCGAATAATATAATTCATGAACATGTTTGATAGATCAATCGGACGTAAAATCATATGCAAACTCGACTCGACATGACATTAAATTCGAACTCAAATCAATAATAGTTCGGTTGGTTTGCAGTAGGACACTATTTGGGAGTCAATATACATCCAATTAAATCAATGTTGATTCTATTCCAGAGTCGACCCCAAATTCTTCCTTCATTATGTTTTTCTTTTTGATACGAGTGAGATGGCACAGGGTGTAAATTGCTAGTTAGTGTATTAGCATAATAAGGTAATCATGCAATGGAGGTTTTGACTTTTGACCAAACAATATAATTAATTAATTTGTGGAGAGTTAATTCATGTGTTGGGTTGGTCTCACGCTGACACAGTAAGAGAAGAGGGAGATCGAGGAGCAAATTAAAGCCGCCCCTCCCCTCCCCTCTCCTCCCCTCCCCTCTCTATCCAAAGCTCATATATATGTAATAATTAAGACTGTATTTTAATTTTAAATACCATTCTTATACGACCACAGGCGTCTATCGACCGGTGCAAATATTTTTTAAATTTTTTTACGACTTCTAAACAATTTATGTGATTTATTGAAACTGATTTTTTATAAAATTCAGTAATTTATGTGTCATTTGAATATATGAAAAAAATAGATTATACAGACTGTAAAATTCTATTTTTTACATGTATTCGATTGATACCTAAATCACTGAATTTTATAAAAAATTTAATTTCATTAAATTATATTAATTATTTAGAAATCATTAAAAAAAAAATTATCGACCCCAAAATCTGATCGCCCAAGACTTATTGTTTTAAATATATATATTTAACCCATTTAGGTTCTTCTTGTTGGGATTCTTTTCCATATATATACATATATATTTTTTTGGGTTCAGAAACTCACACTCGTATCTCTCGCATGATCATGCGGGTGAAATCCTATGCAGTAAAAGATGCTCTTTGTCGGGTTCACTAGCTACCTCTCTCCCCTTACGGCCTTACCCTCCCAAACCTTAATTGGATAATAACCGATCCGGACTGAATTAATTACCAAATTTTAATCAAATATGAAAGTCCGTAATTTTTAATTATGTTTGTTATAATAAAAATGAAATGAAACGACAACAAATTCTATGAATTTATATATATATATATATATATATATATATATATATGTATGTATGTATGTATATATATAGTCCGTTTCTCCAGCGAACTGAGAACGAATCGACTATAGCATAAAAAATCGTTTTTAATATTATAGTGACGAAAAACCGTCGTTATTCGCTGAAAAGAACCGGACTATATATATATATATATATATAGGGTCCCCATCTGTGACAACCGGTTTCCACATATACTATTCAACAACCATGATCTTAACCCTTGATCTCAATATTAAATGGCCCAATTTAATCACAATTTCTCTTGATCGCTAGAGGCTCTATCGGCAGTAATATTCCTTAAATCAGCACGACAAAATACCAAAAATACCCCTGATAGGCCTCATGGCACACTGCCTACTGCTACAAGTTGTGGCGGCAGTGTGGCTATTTTAATAAACTAGCTAAATGAGATAGATTCAAAACCCACTTATATTATGTATACATGGGTTCACCTTCTATCCCAAAAATAAGATAAGTTTGAATTGTAAAATTTATATAAATTATTTTTAGATTTAAAATTCATGTAATTTATTTTTAATTTTTAAAAAATATAAATTTATGATTTAATTAATATTTTTCAAATAATTTATAATTTTCATAATTGAATTGCAAATTTGATGAATTCATTATCTCAATTTGAGATTATAAATTTTTTTTAGAGTTTAAAATTTATATGAATTCATCAAATTTACAATTCATATTTTTAATTTTTTTTTTAAATTCATTATCTCAATTTGAGATTATTAATTTTTTTTAAAATGTTAATTTAAATTTTAAAAAAATTAATAATATGAATTGTAAATTTGATGAATTCATATAAATTTTAAACTCTAAAAAAAATTAATAATCTCAAATTGAGATAATGAATTCATCAAATTTACAATTTATATGAATTCTTCAAATTTACAATTCAATTATGAAAATTATAAATTATTTGAAAATTGTTAATTAAATCATAAATTTATATTTTTAAAAAATTAAAAATAAATTTCATGAATTTTAAATTTAAAAATAATTTTTATAAATTTTACAATTCAAACTTATCTTATTTTTGCGATAGAAGGTGTACCCATGTATACATAATATAAGTGGGTTTTGAATCAATCTCATTTAGTCAGTTTTTTTAAAATAGCCAAGAAGCCACACTGCCGCCACAGCTTGTAGCGGCAGACAGTGTGGCATGAGGCCTATCATGGGTAATTTAGTATTTTATCGTGCTAATTGAAGGAATATTACTGCCACTAGAGCCTCTAGCGGCAGGAAAAATTGTGATTAAATTAGGTCATTCAATATCGAGATCAAGGGTTAAGATCATGGTTGTTGAATAGTATCCTTTGCAATCGATTGACGTGGATAGAGACCCATATATATATATATATATATATATATATATATATATATATATATATATATATATATATATATATATATATATTAGTTGCCTAGCTAGCTAGTTATATTCGCCATAGGATTTGATGAAATAATACTAAATATTGGGGGAGGGATAAAATACGATAAACACGTTGGAAGACTTGTTAATATGATTGGAACACAAATTAAATAATTAATGCCACTACACTACATGAACCAATTAACAACAGTAGTGATTTGTAAGGACCAATATTTAAAATTACTAGTATTAGAATATAGTAGTATCAACTCAACTAAATTTCATTTGGGGAAATTAAAGAGAATTAAGGAGATGAGGATTGACCAATTAAAAAGATTAGATTCTTGACTCAATTATTAATCATTTTGGTTTATAAGTCCCACCCAACCAAACCTATGCCAACGTAAATCTTTCAGTTGAAAGAATGAGAAGGGAAGCTAAGATACAACACACACACACACACACACACACACACATATATATATATATATATGTATGTATGTATGTATGTATGGAACAACATTTAATTTGGAGGAATTCAAACTCCAAGGTTGATTAAACTTGAGATCAAGGCTTTCAAATTCACAAGTATTGTAAACTTTGTCCCCTCCCCTCCCCTAGCTTAATTTTATTTTATTAATTGACTGGCTAAATATATAATTCGATTTTTTTTAAAAAAAAAACTAAAATTAAAATTAAAATAGATTTAAACAAGAATTTTTTTAAGGTACTTCTGGCTGAGAGGATAGTATTTAGTGAGGATTGGATGGATGGAAAGATGAAAGCTTATAGTGGAAGTTGGGATCTTTAATTTATCAATGCTAGTGACTTATCAACAACTAAATAAAGTTATGTTTAATCACATAACTCCCTTTCCTTAAACAATTAAATCAATCAATCCGTTACTATCACAACTATATAATAATAATAATAATAATAATAATAATAATATAATTATACAAGAAATTATATTATTGTATACCATGTAAGAAGTAAACCCAAGGAGGCTAGGGTTGGACCAGTTGGAAAAAAAAAACAAATTAAATAACTGGCATGTGAAGGGCACATATAGCATGGGAATCTAACATATAATGCTGCATGTTTCTGCTTTCTCACTAACCCCCCACTCTTTCCGGTACTTTAGACTCACAGCATCAACACCCATCTCATTTGCTTATCCTGTTGGGGAAATTACTTGATCCATAACTTTAATTAACTATATATATATATAGTTAATTAATTAATGGCTAATTAAGCTGATGACATTATTCTTATTAAAATATTTAACTAGGTATTGGATTACTATTAGATTAGGACTAAGCTAAAGACAAAAATGACTTGATACAAGTTGCTAGCATTGCGTTAATATTAATTTTAGTCTCTTTGGTTGTACATAGATCCACGGATGCCTTTTGTTGTCTGCTGCTAATATGCTTTAGTTAATTATTCTTCCATCCTATCAGAGGTTTTGTTTTGGCTCTGATACCATATTGAAACATCTAATTTAAAATCAATTGATAATGAATGGAATAACTTCTCAAATTATATATTGAGTTTGCATGTCTTAGTTGCCATGTGGGACTTTATATCTCAACAGAGTTAATTAATAAATTAATTAAAGGTTAACTTGGAAAATGCATGACTATTTGAATTTTTAATTAATAGAGCATATTCGCAAATCGTAAATTACTCTCAGATTAATGCAAGGAAAAATATTTGCAATGGTGTACGGAATTTTAACTATCATTTGACAATTCCTAGACATGTATATATTGTTGGCGTGAGTTGTCATTCGGAGCAGTTATGGGAAAAAAAATATTTGTGATTGACAATTACTACGAATCAGGATTGATTGATAACCAGTCGTATAAGGATGAAATCTTTTTTTCTAGCCTTAAAATTGCTTTAGTCAAGAATAGGTTCATTTGTAATATTAGACATGGGATCAAAGCAGGTTCCGATCATGGCACCTACTGTTATTCTCTAATTTTGATTTCTCTGTTTCCCTTCCATCTACTTTACCCGTAACTATGAGCGATACCGACCAACCTGGCAGCCATTCTTATTGAATTAACCACCCGAATGAATGAAGTTTTGACCAAAGCTTCGACTCCAACCCAGATCACCGACACAACTGCTGCTCTGTTTGGCATTAGGTTTGATGGCTCCAACTATGCCTTTTGGTCCCAAGTTGTCGAGATGTATATCTCAGGTAAGGACAAATTGGGATATATTAATTAATGGCGACATTCACCAACCTCCAGAAAAAGATTCATCCTTTCGAAAGTGGCGCAGGATAATGTTATTGTCAAAGGATGGTTGATCAACTCCATGGAACCATCACTGACCGAGAAATTCATCATATTTTCAATCGCGAAACTGGTGTGGAATTCTATTGCGACCACCTACTTTTACGGGAGTGAAACATCTCAGGTATATGATCTTCGACGACGCGTGACTCGGCTGAAACAAGCAGGTGACTATCTTGAAAAATATTTTATAGAACTCCAGGGATTATGGCGTGTAGCGGAATTGTACGATCCATCCCACATCAATTCATTACCATGCAGTGCACACCTTCGACGACGCGCGACTCCGCTACGCTCGGGACCTTTGGCCCGAGCTCCGCTCCGCACTAGCCTTTTTCAGCGGCTTTCATATTATGAGTCACAAATTTCCAACAAATCTCCACCTTGACGAATAACCTCATCCATTTCGAAGATAAGTTACTTGTCCAATCCGATATTGGGGGGAATCCTCCAAACTAACATTCAGAGATATTGATCAAGTCCAAGCAATGCTTGAACTTGTCCGCGGTCACAGTCTTTGTCAACATGTCAGCTGCATTTTCAGAAGTGTGCACCTTCTCCAATATCACATCCCCAGTAGCTATCAGCTCCCTCACCTTGTGAAACCTTACACTAATATGCTTGGTCCTTGCGTGATACACTTGATGCTTTGCCAAGTAAATGGCGCTCTGACTATCACAATACAGCTGTACTCCACCTTGATCTATGCCCAGCTCATTCACAAAACCCTTCAACCACAATGTTTCCTTGCCAGCCTCAGCCAATGCCATGTACTCAGATTCAGTAGTAGATAGAGCTACTAGAGATTGAACCATAGATCTCCAACAAATCGGTCCACCTGTCAGTGTAAACACATACCCTGTTGTAGATCTGAAATCATCCAACCTTCCAGCATAATCCGCATCCGCATACCCTACAACTGATATCCGAGCCTCTTGCTTCGCAAACATAATCCCATGATTTGTCGTTCCTCTCAAATATCTGAACACCCACTTAACAGCTTTCCAGTGCTCTCTACCTGGATTGGTCATGTATTTGCTCACTGTGCTGACTGCATGTGCCAAATCGGATCTTGTACACGCCATCACATACATCAAACAACCAACTGCGCTCTCATAGGGCACGTTCGACATATCCTGGATCTCTTCAGTCGATTTCGGACACTATTCTGTAGATAACCTGAAGTGACTCGCCGATGAAGTGCTGACCTGTTTAGCATTAGCCATACTAAACGTCTCCAACACTTTCTCTGTGACGCCCCCAAAATAGGTATATATCACCAATTTTAGGTCGTCAATAACATGGTACAGAAACAACTACAACTTTATTAATACATCATAAAAATTGTGAGTTTAAATACAAATATTGTCTTCTAGACAATATTCGTATCCACATAAATTCTCATCACAATTATTGATACATTATTTTACACAAATGGTGAGGACTACTAAACAACTTCTAGAATCATCATTCCATACCCCTACTAGTACTCGCTACATTCTCGCCTCCTGAGAAGAAAAATGAAACAAAAAGGAAAAGGGTGAGCTCAACTAGCCCAGTAAAATATATTATGACTAAGATAATATAGAACAAATTATCGTTAGTCTTTAACAGGGAAAAATATGATAGAATACAATAGACAACAAGTTTCAGATCAATATTCGCAGCGGAAATAATAATTCATAGAAGAGTTACGTAGAGAATGAAATCTACTACTATCTATGAATTTAAAAGTCCATCATCAATATTTTATCCCTGTAACATCAATCAATATACATCTTGAATCAAATATTCATCTTTGCACTACAGGCCAAAGATATTCATCAGTTGGTCATGTTCATCTCAACACATGTTCATCTTTGCACTACGGGCCAAAGATATTCGTTATAAAATTATTTATCTTTGCACTATAGGTCAAAGATATTCAGTAATATCATCATTTAGGACTGAGGATGATGAAAAATATTTTAAAGGAAACGAATCCAGTGAAATAAAAGAATAAATATCAAGGATTCGTATTTCAGCTATTTCATGTCCAAAAATATCTCATAAATAATCACAGTGGAGTAAAATTCAAGAATGATCAAAACATGGATACAATCAAAGCTAGTATCCACAATAGATATTTTGGACGAAATATAAAAATTTAATTTTTTTGTGAATAGTGTCATATTCGTGAATAGTGCCGTATTCGTGAATAGTGTCGTATACGTGAATAGTAATCCTGACATAAAAAGTTCCAAATTTGATTAAAAGTTCAAACCAATATTTCGGCATAATGATATTGAAGAAAATAATATCATTTAAAAAGAAAATAACATTCCTTACCTCGAAAAGATAGTACTTCTAGTTGAAACACCGGATATAGGCTATGACTTGAACTTGCACCGTATAGCAACACTCAAAGTATTAAAATACTCACAAGAATACGCTCAGTATATCGAGAGAGAAAGAGAGATAATATTTTAGTTTCTGGTGTGATTTTCAATTCTAACCTAAGCACCCTATTTATAGGAAAATGCTTAGAACACCAAAGCAGAAAATTTAATATAATATTATTATATTTACAAAATTGTCAAGCCCACCTCTTGAATATGAATTCAGCCACCTTGCACATGTTTAATGCAGCCCACCAAGCAAAAAAAAACGTTTTGTAATTAAAAATAATTAAAACTTTCAAAAATTAATTGTTTCAGAACTACGGAACTTCAATAATTCATAATAAATAGCCCTTTTGTCAGAAAAATTCGAACCACATGTCCTTTCCATAGGAAATTTTATTCTCTACAACTTTACAGAAGAAAGTTTTTCCAAATTCCAAACAGAAATTGACCGAAATCCACAAACGGACGATTTTACAGGCTATAATCAAATTTCGGTCAAGAATTAGGGTCTACCGGCGCACAAAACATATGTTAATCATTTAATGCCACAAAAATACTCTTCCTCCTCATATACTCATATATCTCACGTTCATTGTAAAAATATCACCATCAATATATTATTAAAATAATATATTTAATTGAATTATTTTATCAGAAAAAGATAAAATATTAATTTTCAACAATTTTCACATTAAAAAAATTTTCTCCATCTATATCCACATAAAATTAATATTTTCCTCATCATATAAATCAATAATTAATTATTCACAAATAATATTACAGAATCACATTACTGACAACTAGACAGTTCCCAAGAAAGAGGGGGCTTTCCAATAAGGATCTCTCCTTACTGGCGCGCAATTAGATGACCAAACCTCTCCTTAGACAGAACTTTCTAGACATTGCCAATAATGTTATCTAATAATATTATTCATATAATATGAATTATTACTCCGATAATAGAAAATATTGTGTAGTGACAATTATTAAAACAACAGTAATATAAAATATCAACGCAACAATTATTGAATCAATAAAATAAAATACTGAACAGTAATTATTGTAACAATTATTGAGTAGTGCCTTCTTATGTAAGAATCAATAATTGGTGTAATACCGTGGGCTACTGTGTTTTAACCACCGGGTATTCCAACAGTATTAACGGTAACAACTACGCCGTTATTTATAACCAACTTATTCTTGTCGTTTTCTTCATCCAATCGCTTTTCGTTATAGGGCCCACACAACGTTGCGCCGTCGTACGAATATTTCCCAACAGTAAGAATATTCTACGACCAAACGAATATTCCCCATCAACAATGAATATTTTAAAACCACTTGCTTGTTTGAAATAATTTCACATTTTACCCATAACTTATCACATTAATCAAATCAACCCTTACTATTTCAAGATAATAAATAGAGGAAATTTAATTTCATTAAATAATAAGTTGGGGTCTTACAACCTCCCCTCCTTATGAAATTTCGTTCTCGAAATTGACGTACGTACCTGGTGTTTCGAAAAAGTGAGGATACCTTGCTTTCATTTCCGTTTCCAACTCCCATGTCATTTCCTCTATAGCATGGTTTTTCCACAAAACTTTAACTTGTGGTATGACCTTCATGCGTAGGACATGCTCCTTCCTATCCAAGATCTTGACAGGTACATCTTCGTACGTTAAGTCTTCATCTATCTCATCCGGTTCTAACTCAATAACGTGGTTCTGATCTTTCACATATTGACGAAGTACAGATATGTGAAACACATTATGAACACGAGACATACTCGGAGGTAACACGAGTCTATAGGCTACATTACCTACTCGGTCAAGAATTTGAAATGTACCAATAAATCGTAGATTGAGCTTTTTTCTCTTCCCAAATCTTGTAACTCCCTTCCATGGGGCAACACGCAACAATACATGATCCCCAATACTAAATTCCACGTCCTTTCGATGAAGATCCGCATAACTCTTTTGTCGATCTTGTGCCGTTTGTATACGTTGTCGAATCATTTGGATCTTTTCCGTAGTCATACGTACCAACTTGGGTCCCAACAAAGTTGCTTTACCCACCTCGTCCCAACATACCGGAGAGCGACACTTTCGTCCATACAATGCTTCAAATGGGGCCACACCAATGCTTGTCTGATAACTGTTGTTGTAGGAGAATTCCACCAATGGTAAATACTTATCCCAACTCCCTTTGAAGTCTAGGACACAAAGTCTTAATAAATCTTCAAAAGTTTGAATAGTCCTCTCTGATTGTCCGTCCGTTTGAGGATGGTATGCCGAACTAAATCGTAAATCCGTGCCTATAGCTTTTTGCAAGCTAACCCAAAATCGTGAAGTGAATCTTGGGTCACAATCCGAAACTATGGATACTGGCATGTCATGCAACCTTACAATCTCATTCACGTGCATACTAGCAAGACGTTCAAGGGAATAAGTCTCCCGTATCGGCAAGAAATGAGCAGACTTGGTTAATCTATCAACAATAACCCAAATAGCATCGATGCCTTGAGAAACCGTAGGAAGACCCGTAAAGAAATCCATGGTAATGTGTTCCCACTTCCATTTCAGAATCTCAAGTGGTTGCAATGGACCCTTAGGTACTTGATGCTCCGCCTTTACACGTTGATAAGTTAAACACGTCGAGATAAACTTTGCAATCTCTCTCTTCATATTGTTCCACCAAAATGTATGTCGAAGATCACGATACATTTTGGTACTTTCAAGATGGATCGCAAATGGTGTATTGTGTGCCTCCATCATAATCTTGTACTTCAAATCAGCGTCGTTAGGAACACAGAGTCTGGAGTGGACTCGAAGTATTCCTTCTTCATCGATTCTCACTTCCGGAATAGCACCTTCTTGTATTTTCTTCTTCATACGCATCAGCTACGGGTCGGTGGCTTGAGCAACCTTAACTTTTTCTATTAAAGTTGGCTCTATGCGTATACTTGACATCATCGCACTTGTTCTTGCATATGATCTTCTACTCAACGCGTCAGCTACCACGTTTGCTTTTCCAGGATGGTATTGAATAGTGTGGTCATAATCTTTCAACAACTCGAGCCAACGTCGTTGCCGCATATTGAGTTCCTTTTGAGTGAAGAAATATTTGAGGCTTTTATGGTCTGAATATATCTCCACTTTCTCCCCCATATAGATAGTGCCTCCAGATCTTTAGCGGGAAGACGACTGCTGCCAACTCTAGATCATGAGTAGGATAATTCCTCTCATATTCTTTAAGTTGTCGCGAGGCATAGGCTATTACTTTCCCACGTTGCATGAGAACACATCCTAACCCTTTGCCCAAAGCATCGCTGTAGATAATAAATCCATCTGAACCAGATGGTATTGTTAGAATAGGTGCCGAAATAAGTCTCCTTTTAAGCTCTTGGAAAATTTTCTCGCATTCCTCGCTCCAAACAAATTTTGTATCCTTTCGAGTCAGCTGAGTTAACGGAGTAGCGATTTGAGAAAATCCTTCCATGAATCTCCGATAATAACCAGCTAAGCCCAGAAATCTACGTACTTCGGTCACCGTTTTCGGTTGCTCCCAACTTTGTATTGCTTCAATCTTTGTCGGGTCAACAGATACTCCATGTTTTGACACCACGTGCCCAAGAAATGCTACTTCCTCAAGCCAGAGCTCGTATTTCTTCAACTTGGCATATAGTTTGTTTTCACGAAGCCTTTGGAGTACCAACTTCAAATGGTGCTCATGATCTTCATGACTTTTGGAATATATGAGAATGTCATCAATAAAGACAACAACGAACTGATCCAAATAGTTCTTGAATACTCAATTCATCATATCCATGAAAGCCGCAGGAGCATTAGTCAATCCAAAAGACATGACTAAGAATTCATAATGCTCGTACCGAGTTTTAAAGGCAGTCTTTGGAATATCCTCAGTTATAATCTTCAACTGATGATATCCAGAACGAAGATCGATCTTTGAAAAGAATTTTGCTCCTTGCAACTGGTGAAACAGGTCATCAATACGAAGTAGCGGGTACCTATTCTTGATGGTAACATGGTTCAATTCCCGATAGTCAATACAAAGTCGCATACTCTCGTCTTTCTTCTTTACGAATAAAACAGGAGCACCCTAAGGAGATGTACTAGGACGAATGAAACCGATGTCCAACAACTCCTGTAGTTAGACCTTTAACTACTGAAGTTCAATAGGAGCCATTCGAAATGGGGTTTTAGAAATGGGCTTTGTACCAGGCTCAAGATCAATAAAGAATTCAACTTCACGTTCTGGGGGTAGATCGGGAAGTTCTTTAGGAAAAACGTCAGGAAATTTACTAACAACAGGAATATTATTCAAATCTGACGTGTCTTTATTCAAATCCATAACATGGGCTAAGAAAACTTGACATCCATTTTTCAATAAACGAATAGCTTTATGACTAGATATGACAGTGATTGATTTTAATGGTTTAGTTGCTTGAATTCGTACAACAGGTTGGTTAGGAATATGAAAAATAACAACCTTACGAAAACAATCAATTTTGGCATGATGAGTAGTTAACCAATCAATCCCTAAAATCACATCAAAATCAAGTATCTTTAAAGAGATAAGGTCAACAGGTAATGTGATGGTGCCAACTTGAATTAAACAAGATTTATAAACAGTGGATGTGATGAAAGTTTCTCCTAACGGAGTCTCCACAGATAAATCAAAGTCTAATTTCTTCGGAGTCAAGTTTAAACGTTGAGCACAAGCAGGAGAGATAAATGAATGGGTACCACCAGTATCAAGTAAGGTATAAACCTCGCAAGAATTAATGATTAGCATACCCGTGATCACCTCATTTGGGTTCCTCGCATTTTGACCAGCCACGACAAACGCTCTTCCAGGAACTGTTGACTTCAACTTTTCTGGGATAGCCTTTTGAGTCACCGTCCCCTCTGGACTTGATTTCGCTACCGTACAATCTTAAGCGATATGTTCTTCCTTTCCATAATTATAACATACCTTGAACTGTTGTGGACAGTTTGGACAGATATGTCCCTCTTTCCCGCATTTGTAGCATACGACCGGTGGTCGTTCTCCTCCCTTAGAACCAGTTGCTGCTGGCGCTGACGTCTTCACATGGTCGTTGTTGAATCTCCTCTTTTTAAAATCTCCTCCTGACTCGCTTCTTCTATTCTCATAGTCATGACTACCACCAGAGTGGTTGCCATTTTTGTCCGTTTTTTTCTTTCTCCACTGGTTATCGTTATTCTGTTGACTGTTATCTCTGATATGATCCTGGTTATGGTCCCTCGGTTGAACGTACTCGTTATCTCGCTCTAATAATTGAGCCTTGTTGACAACATCTGAATAGAGAGAAAATTTATGAGAAATGAGATACTGACGTATGTCGGGTTTCAAACCTCTCAGAAACATCCGCTTCATATGTTCCTCATTCTCCACCAAATGATGTGCAAACCTGGATAACTCTGCAAACTTTGCCTCGTACTGGGACACCGTCATGTTATTTTGTTCTAGTCTAATAAACTCCACTTCCTTCATATGACGAATACTTTCAGGAAAGTACTTGTCATTGAATAGCATCTGAAACGCCTCCCATGACATACTGAGTGCGGCTGGATGGGTACGCTTCATAGATTCCCATCAGTAATATGTCTCATTACGGAACATAAAGATGGCGAATGGAACCTTATGTTCCTCCGTGTATCCCAAGACGTCGAATATCTTGGTAATCTGCTTGACCCACGTCTCCGCCTTAATCGGATCCGACTTTCCCAGAATTCAGGTGGTCCCAACTCTTTGAACTGCTTGGCCGTAACAAACCGTGCGTTGTTATCATTTCCATCGGTATTTTGTGCACGAGTCTCCCTCGTCTGATTTTGCATGAACTGCAAAAAACTTCTAAACATCCCGTCGTTCATCATCTACTTAGTGGCGTTGTTCACAGGAAGAACATTGCCAGCCTGCTGCACGTTCTCCTCATTGGTGAGTACAGACGTCTCCATGGTCTCATTTACTCCACTGTTAACATTCTCAGTCGACATTCTCAAATACCGCCACAAAACAAGGGTTAATTAAGGAAATCAACATATCACATAATATCCCTATATATTGACGACCTAACAAATAAGCTTATGTAGGACACACTAGCGAAGGATTTACTCGTCTCTCCCCTCCTAGTTCTATTCCCCGATCTCGGCCAGAGATCATATCCCTAAGCTCTGATACCAACTGTGACGCCCCCAAAATAGGTATACATCACCCATTTTAGGTCATCAATAACATGGTACAGAAACAACTACAACTTTATTAATACATCATAAAAACTGTGAGTTTAAATACAAATATTGTCTTCTAGACAATATCTATACCCACATAAATCCTCATCACAATTATTGATACATTATTTTACACAAATGGTGAGGACTACTAAACAACTTCTAGAATCATCATTCTATACCCCGACTAGTACTCGCTACATTCTCGCCTCCTGAGAAGAAAAATGGAACAAAAAGGAAAAGGGTGAGCTCAACTAGCCCAATAAAGAATATTATAACTAAGATAATATAGAACAAATTATTGTTAGTCTTCAACAGGGAAAAATCTGATAGAATACAATAGACAACAAGTTTCAGATCAATATTCGCAGCGGAAATAATAATTCATAGAAGAGTTACGTAGAGAATGAAATCTACTACTATCAATGAATTTAAAAGTTCATCATCAATATTTTATCCATGTAACATCAATCAATATACATCTTGAATCAAATATTCATCTTTACACTACAGGCCAAAGATATTCATCAGTCGGTCATGTTCATCTCAACACCTGTTCATCTTTGCACTACGGGCCAAAGATATTCTTATAAAATTATTTATCTTTGCACTACAGGCCAAAGATATTCAGTAATATCATCATTTAGAACTGAGGATGATGAAAAATATTTTAAAGGAAACGAATTCAGTGAAACAAAAGAATAAATATTAAGGATACGTCTTTCTGTTTATCCATTTCAAAAAATACCTCATAAATAATCATAGTAGAGTAAAATTCAAGAATGATCAAAACATGGATACAATCAAAGCTAGTATCCACAATAGATATTTTGTACAAAAAACAAAAATTTAATTTTTCTATGAATAGTGTCGTATTCGTGAATAGTGCCGTATACGTGAATAGTAACCCCGACACAAAAAGTTCAAATTTGGTTAAAAGTTCAAACCAATATTTCGGCATAATGATATTAAAAAAATAATATCATTTAAAAAGAAAATAACATTCCTTACCTCGAAAAGATAGTACTTCTAGTTGAAATACCGGATATAGGCTATGACTTGAACTTGCACCGTATAGCAACACTCAAAGTATTAAAATACTCACAAGAATACACTCAATATATCGAGAGAGAAGATTTCAGTTTCTGGTGTGATTTTTAATTCTAACCTAAGCACCCTATTTATAGGAAAATGCTTAGAACACCAAAGCAGAAAATTTAATATAATATTATTATATTTACAAAATTGTCAAGCCCACCTCTTGAATACGAATTTAGCCACCTTGCACATGTTTAATGCAGCCCACCAAGCAAAAAAAACGTTTTTGTAATTAAAAAGAATTAAAACTTTCAAAAATTAATTATTTCGGAACTACGGAACTTCAATAATTCATAATAAATAGCCCTTTTGTCAGAAAAATTCGAACCACATGTCCTTTCCATAGGAAATTTCATTCTCTACAACTTTACAGAAGAATGTTTTTCCAAATTTCAAACAGAAATTGACCGAAATCCACAAACGGACGATTTTACAGGCTATAATCAAATTTCAGTCAAGAATTGGGGTCTACCGGCGCACAAAACATGTGTTAATCATTTAATGCCACAAAAATACTCTTCTTTCTCATATACTCATATATCTCACATTCATTGTAAAAATATCATCATCAATATATTATTAAAATAATATATTTAATTGAATTATTTTATCAGAAAAAGATAAAATATTAATTTTCAACATTTGTCACATTAAAAAAAATTTCTCCATCTATATCCACATAAAATCAATATTTTCCTCATCATATAAATCAATAATTAATTATTCACAAATAATATTACAGAATCACATTACTGACAACTAGGCAGTTCCCAGAAAAGAGGGGGCTTTCCAATAAGGATCTCTCCTTACTGGGGCGCAATTAGATGACCAAACCTCTCCTTAGACAGAACTTTTTAGACATTGCCAATAATGTTATCTAATAATATTATTCATATAATATGAATTATTGCCCCGATAATTGAAAATACTGTGAAGTGACAATTATTAAAACAACAGTAATATAAAATATCAACGCAGCAATTATTGAATCAGTAAAATAAAATACTGAACAGTAATTACTGTAACAATTATTGAGTAGTGCCTTGTTTTGTAAGAATCAATAATTGGTGTAATATCGTGTGCTACTGTGTTTTAACCATCGGGTATTTCAACAGTATTAACGGTAACAACTACGTCGTTATTTATAACCAACTTATTCTTGTCATTTTCTTCATCCAATCGCTTTCTGTTATAGGGCCCACACAAGGTTGCGCCGTCGTACGAATATTCCCCAACAGTAAGAATATTCTACGACCAAACGAATATTCCCCATCAATAATGAATATTTTAAAACCACTTGCTTGTTTGAAATAATTTTGCATTTTACCCATAACTTACCATATTAATCAAATCAACCCTTACTATTTCAAGATAATAAATAGAGGAAATTTAATTTTATTAAATAATAAGTTGGGGTCTTACAACCTCCACTCCTTATGAAATTTCGTCCTCGAAATTGACGTACGTACCTGGTGTTTCGAAAAGGTGAGGATACCTCGCTTTCATTTCCGTTTCCAACTCCCAGGTCATTTCCTCTATAGCATGGTTTCTCTACAAAACTTTAACTTGTGGTATGACCTTCGTGCGTAGGACATGATCCTTCCTATTCAAGATCTTGACAGGTACCTCTTCGTACGTTAAGTCTTCAGCTATCTCGTCCGGTTCTAACTCAATAACGTGGTTCGGGTCTTTCACATATTGACGAAGTATAGATATGTGAAACACATTATGAACACGAGACATACTCGGAGGTAACGCGAGTCTATTGGCTACATTACCTACTCAGTCAAGAATTTGAAATGGACCAATAAATCATGGATTGAGCTTTCCTCTCTTCTTGAATCTTGTAACTCCCTTCCATGGGGCAACACGCTACATGATCCCCAATACTAAATTCCACGTCCTTTCGATGAAGATCCGCATAACTCTTTTGTCGATCTTGTGCCGTTTGTATACGTTCTCGAATCATTTGGATCTTTTCCGTAGTCTTACGTACCAACTCGGGTCCCAACAAAGTCGCTTCACCCACCTCGTCCCAACATACTGGAGAGCGACACTTTCGTCCATACAATGCTTCAAATGGGGCCACACCAATGCTTGTCTGATAACTGTTGTTGTAGGAGAATTCCACCAATGGTAAATACTTATCCCAACTCCCTTTGAAGTCTAGGACACGGAGTCTTAATAAATCTTCAAAAGTTTGAATAGTCCTCTCTAATTGTCCGTCCGTTTGAGGATGGTATGCTGAACTAAATCGAAAATCCGTGCCCATAGCTTTTTTCAAGCTAACCCAAAATCGTGAAGTGAATCTTGGGTCACGATCCGAAACTATGGATACTGGGATGCCATGCAACCTTACAATCTCATTCACGTGCATACTAGCAAGACGTTCAAGGGAATAAGTCTCCTGTATCGGCAAGAAATGAGCAGACTTGGTTAATCTATCAACAATAACCCAAATAGCATCGATGCCTTGATAAACCGTAGGAAGACCCGTAACGAAATCCATGGTAATGTGTTCCCACTTCCATTTCGGAATCTCAATTGGTTGCAATGGACCCCTAGGTACTTGATGCTCCGCCTTTACACGTTGACAAGTTAAACACGTCGAGATAAACTTTGCAATCTCTCTCTTCATATTGTTCCACCAAATGTATGTCGAAGATCATGATACATTTTGGTATTTCCAGGATGGATCGCAAATGGTGTATTGTGTGCCTCCATCATAATCTTGTACTTCAAATCAGAGTCGTTAGGAACACAGAGTCAGGAGTGGACTCGAGGTATTCCTTCTTCATCGATTCTCACTTCCGGAATAACACCTTCTTGTACTTTCTTCTTCATATGCATCAGCTCTGGGTCGGTGGCTTGAGAAACCTTAACTTTTTCTATTAAAGTTGGCTCTATGCGTATACTTGACATCATCGCACTTGTTCTTGCATATGATCTTCTACTCAATGCGTCAGCTACCACGTTTGTTTTTCCAGGATGGTATTGAATAGTGTGGTCATAATCTTTCCACAACTCGAGCCAACGTCGTTGCCTCATGTTGAGTTCCTTTTGAGTGAAAAAATATTTGAGGCTTTTATGGTCTGAATATATCTCCACTATCTCCCCATATAGATAGTCCCTCCAGATCTTTAGCGCAAAGACGACTGCTGCCAACTCCAGTTCTCCACTTTCCCACGTTGCATGAGAACACATCATAACCCTTTGCCCGAAGCATCGCTGTAGATAATAAATCCATTCGAACCAGATGGTATTGCTAGAATAGGTGCCGAAATAAGTCTCCTTTTAAGCTCTTGGAAAATTTTCTCGCATTCCTTGTTCCAAACGAATTTTGTATCCTTTCGAGTCAGCTGAGTTAATGGAGTAGCGATTCGAGAAAATTCTTCCACGAATCTCTGATAATAACCAGCTAAGCCCAGAAAGCTACGTACTTCGGTCACCGTTTTCGGTTTCTCCCAACTTTGTATTGCTTCAATCTTTGTCGGGTCAACAGATACTCCATGTTTTGACACCACGTGCCCAAGAAATGCTACTTCCTCAAGCCAGAACTCGTATTTCTTCAACTTGGCATATAGTTTGTTTTCTCGAAGCCTTTGGAGTACCAGCTTCAAATGGTTCTCATTATCTTCATGACTTTTGGAATATATGAGAATGTCATCAATAAAGACAACAACGAACTGATCCAAATAGTCCTTGAATACTCCGTTCATCATATCCATGAAAGCCGCAGGAGCATTAGTCAATCCAAAAGACATGACTAAGAATTCATAATGCTCGTACTGAGTTCTTAAAGCAGTCTTTGGAATATCCTCAGTTATAATCTTCAAATGATGATATCCAGAACGAAGATCGATCTTTGAAAAGAATTTTACTCCTTGCAACTGGTGAAACAGGTCATCAATACGAGGTAGCGGATACCTATTCTTGATGGTAACATGGTTCAATTCCCGATAGTCAATACAAAGTCGCATACTCCCGTCTTTCTTCTTTACGAATAAAACAGGAGCACCCCAAGGAGATGTACTAGGACGAATGAAACCGATGTCCAACAACTCCTGTAGTTAGACCTTTAACTCCTGAAGTTCTATAGGAGCCATTCGAAATGGGGTTTTAGAAATGGGCTTTGTACCAGGCTCAAGATCAATAAAGAATTCAACTTCACATTCTGGGGGTAGATCGGGAAGTTCTTTAGGAAACACGTCAGGAAATTTACTAACAACAGCAATATAATTCAAATCTGACGTGTCTTTATTCAAATCCATAACATGGGCTAAGAAAACTTGACATCCATTTTTCAATAAACGAATAGCTTTATGACTAGATATGACAGTGATTGATTTTAATGGTTTAGTTGCTTGAATTCGTACAACAGGTTGGTTAGGAATATAAAAACTAACAACCTTACGAAAGCAATCAATTTTGGCATAATGAGTAGTTAACCAATCAATCCCTAAAATCACATCAAAAGCAAGTATCTTTAAAGAGATAAGGTCAATAGGTAATGTGATGGTGCCAACTTGTGTCAAACAAGATTTATAAACCGTGGATGTGATGAAAGTTTCTCCTAACGGAGTCTCCACAGATAAATCAAAGTCTAATTTCTCTGGAGTCAAGTTTAAACGTTGAGCACAAGCAGGAGAGATAAATGAATGGGTAGCACCAGTATCAAGTAAGGTATATATTTCGCAAGAATTAATGATTAGCTTACCCGTGATCACCTCGTTTTGGTTCCTCGCATTTTGACCAGTTACGACAAACGCTCTTCCAGGAACCGTTGACTTCAACTTTTCTGGGATAGCCTTTTGAGTCACCGTCCCCCCTGGACTTGATTTCGCTACCGTACAATCTCGAGCGATATGTTCTTCCTTTCCACAATTATAACATACCTTGAACTGTTGTGGACAGTTTGGACTGATATGTCCCTCTTTCCCGCATTTGTAGCATACGACCGGTGGTCGTTCTCCTCCCTTAGAACCAGTTGCTGTTGGCGCTGACGTCTTCACATGGTCGTTGTTGAATCTCCTCTTTTTAAAATCTCCTCCCGACTCGTTTCTTCTATTCTCATGGCCATGACTACCACCAGAGTGGTTACCATTTTTGTCCGTCTTTTTCTTTCTCTGCTGGTTATCGTTTTTCTGTTGACTGCTATCTCCGGTATGATCCTGGTTATGGTCCCTCGGTTGAACGTACTCGTTATCTCACTCTAATAATTGAGCCCTGTTGACAACATCTGAATAGAGAAAAAATTTATGAGAAATGAGATACTGACGTATGTCGGATTTCAAACCTCTCAGAAACATCTGCATCATACGTTCCTCATTCTCCACCAAATGAGGTGCAAACCTGGATAACTCTGCAAACTTTGCCTCGTACTGGGACACCGTCATGTTATTTTGTTCTGGTCTAATAAACTCCACTTCCTTCATACGACGAATACTTTCAGGAAAGTACTTGTCATTGAACAGCTTCTGAAACGTCTCCCATGACATGCTGAGTGCTGCTGGATGGGTACGCTTCACAGATTCCCACCAGTAATCTGCCTCATTACGGAACATAAAGGTGGCGAATGGAACTTTCTGTTCCTCCGTGTATCCCAAGACGTCGAATATCTTGGTAATCTGCTTGACCCACGTCTCCGCCTTAATCGGATCCGACTTTCCCAGAATTCAGGTGGTCCCAACTCTTTGAACTGCTTGGCCGTGACAAACCGTGCGTTGTTATCATTTCCATCGGTATTTTGTGCACGAGTCTCCCTCGTCTGATTTTGCATGAACTGCAAAAAACTTCTAAACATCCCGTCGTTCATCATCTGCTCAGTGGCGTTGTTCACAGGAGGAACATTGCCAGCCTGCTGCACGTTCTCCTCATTGGTGAGTACAGGCGTCTCCATGGTCTCATTTACTCCATTGTTAACATTCTCAGTCGACATTCTCAAATACTGCCATAAAACAAGGGTTAATTAAGGAAATCAACATGTCACATAATATCCCTATATATTGACCAACTAATAAATAAGCTTAGGTAGGACATACTAGCGAAGGATTTACTCGTCTCTCCCCTCCTAGTTCTATTCCCCGATCTCGGCCAGAGATCATATCCCTAAGCTCTAATACCAACTGTGACGCCCCCAAAATAGGTATACATCACCCATTTTAGGTCGTCAATAACATGGTACAGAAACAACTACAACTTGGTCCCAACTCCTTGAACTGCTTGGCTGTGACAGACCACGCGTTGCTATCATTTCCACCCGTATTTTGTACACGAGTCTCCCTCGTCTGATTTTGCATGAACTGTAAAATGCTCTTAAACAATCCACCATTCATCGTTTGCTCGGTAGTGTTGTTTACAGGAGGAATATTGCCTTCCTGTTGCACATTCTCCTAGTTTGTGACAAAAGGTTGTTCCACCGTCTCATACACTTCATTGTTAACGTTCTCAGCAGCCATTCTTAAATACTTCCATAAAACAAGGGTTAATTAAACAAATTAACATATCACATAATATCCCTATATTATGACCGACCAACAAATAATCTTAGATAGGACACACTAGCGAAAGATTTACTTATCTCTCCCCTCCTAGTTCTATTCCCCGATCTCCGCCAGAGACCATATTCCTAAGCTTTAATACCAACTGTGACGCCCCCAAAATAGGTATACAACACCCATTTGTAGTCGCCAAATACATTGTACAGAAAGCAAACTACAACTTCAATAATACAATTGTCGTGCAAAATACGACAACACATACTTTGAGTTTAAATACAAATATTATCTTCTAGACAATATCAACACTCAAATAAGTCCTCTTTACAATTATTCATACACTATTTTACAGAAATAGTGAGGACTGCTAAAACATCTTCCTAGAACCATCACTCCATACCTCGACTCGATCCTGCTATGTTCTCACCTCCTAAGAAGAAAAATGGAATAAAAAGGAAAATGGTGAGCTCAACTAGCCCAGTAAAGAATATTATGACTAAGATAATATACAACAAATTATCATTAGTCTTTAACAGGGAAAAATCTGATAGAATATAATAGACAACAAGTTTTAGATCAACAATTGCAGCGGAAATAGCAATCCATTAGAAGAGTCGCGTAGAGAATGAATTCTACTATCTTCTAAGATTTAAAAGTTCATCATCAATATTTTATCCCTGTAACATCAATCAATATACATCTTTATTCAATATTCATCTTTGCACTACAGGCCAAAGATATTCATTTGTATCATCAGTTGGTCATGTTCATCTCAACACCTATTCATCTTTGCACTACGGGCCAAATATATTCATCAGTTAATCATTCATTTTTGCACTACAAACCAAAGATATTCAGTAATATCATCATTTAGGACTGAGGATGATGAAAAATATTTTAAAGAAAACGAATCCAGTGAGATAGAAGGACAATTATTAGGGATTCGTATTACAGTTTATCCAAGATAAATAATACTCCATAATAACCAATTTTGAAGCAGAATTCAAAAATTAAGATCAAAACATAGATACAATCAAAGATAGTAACCATAATAGACATCTTAGACAAAAAGAAGAAAATGTTAGAACGCCATAGGAGACTAAAATAATAAAATAATAATATAATTTCTTTCTTTTCTACGCATGCCTCTTGACAATTCTCAACCACCAGCCATCTTTGAACAAATTTTTGCAGCCCACATGTGTTAAAACAAAAGTGGGTCCCACCCAATTTTAATAAAAATTATTTTATTTTCCAAAACTTCAATAATTCATAGAAAATAGCCCGTTTATCAGAAAAATACGAATTTTATGTCCATTTCGCATGAAATCGAATTCTCTACAACTTTGTAGCTTTGAGTTCTTCCAAATTCTAAACAAAAAATATCCAAAATCCACAAACGGGTGATTTTTAATACTTTCCTTCTGACAAAATACTGATAAAATACCTCAGCATTAATTCCTTCATTTATGACCACATAAATAAATCTATCATTTATATTCACATCAAATAAATATTTTCTTATCATATAAATTATTAATTAATTATTCACAAATAATATTACAGAATCACAATTATGACAACCAGACCGTTCCCAGGAAAGAGGAGGATTTCCAATAAGGATTTTTTCTTATTGGCGCGCAATTAGGTGACCAAACCTCTCATTGACAAAACTTTCTAGACATTGCCAATAATGTTATCTAATAATATTATTCAGTTAATATGAATTATTGATCTGATAATGGGAAATATTGTGCAGTGACAATTATTGAAACGACAATAATATAAACTATCAACACGGCAATTATTGAATCAATTAAATAAAATATTGAACAGTAACTATTGTAACAATTATTGAGTAGTGCCTTCTTACGTACAAATCAATAATTCAACAATACTGTTCAATACCGTGTACTACTGTGCAACCACGCATATTACTGTATTTTAACCACCAGGTAACCCAACAGTGTTAACGGTAACAATTACGTCGTTATTCATAAAAACTCATACTTTGTCATTTTCATTCATCCAACCGTTTTCCGTTATGGGGCCCACAAATGACTGCACCGTCGGACGGAGATTCCCGACAAAAAGAATATTCCACGACCAAACGAATATTCTCCAACAGAAATGAATATTTTATAACCACTTGCTTATTTTGCAAAACTTACACATTTCACCCATAACCAAGGCATTATATCAAATTAACACCTTATTAATTTAGAATAATAAATAGAAGAATATTTAATTTTATTTATAATAAGTTTGGGTCTTACAGCTCGTACTTGTACTCACTCCCATTATCTGACCTGAGGCACTTAATTTTCTCCCTGTTTGATTTTTCACTCCAGCTTTCGACACCCTGAATTTTTCGAAGACCTCAGACTTGTGTCACATGAAGTACACCCAAACCTTTCTCGAATAGTCATCGATGAAAGTCAAAAAATACAGCGATCCTGATTTTGAAGCTACTCTCACTGGCCCCCATACATCAGAATGCACATAGTCAAGTTTGCCATTTGTTTTGTTCACCGCGCTCTTAAATTGTACCTTACACTATTTTCCCAAGACACAGAACTTGCAGAAATCTAACTTGCACGACTTTATCCCTTTCAATAGATTTCTCCTATGTAATTCCAGCATCTCACGTTCTCCCAACCGCATATATCATAGTGTAGTATCATCAATATCCTCCGCTGTAGTGGCAGCAACTCCACCTACAACTGTACTCCCTATCATCCGATAGATGTTTCCGTTAACCTTAGAACCCTTCATTATTATCAGAGCACCCTTCGTCACTCTCATGGCTCCACCACCAGTTTTGAATTCACAACCATTAGAGTCCAGGGTTCCTAATAAAATCAGATTCTTCCTTAAACCTGGGATATGTCTCACCTCAGCCAGAGTTTTCACAACACCAACGAACATCTTTATTTTTACTGTGCCTATTCCAATAACGTTACACGAAGCATCGTTACCCATTAGAACTGTCCCACAGTTCACTGATTTGTAGGTGTCAAACCACTCCCTGTTAGGCGTTATGTCAAACGAACATGCTGAATCCAAAATCCACGAGTCTGTCACATCCGTGTTTGTTGAAACTGACAACATATCCCCATCATCCGATGATTCCTCCACGACGTTTGTCGATTTCGTAGATTCTGTTTGTTTCCCGGTTCCTTCACCTTTATTCTTGTATGGACAGTCCCTTTTGAAGTGTCCTGTGTCGCGACATCTGAAACACTTATACTGTTTAGGCTTAGGAGTTCTGCCCCTCGACTTCGATTTCCCCTACGTTCCTGGTTTACCTCTATCCAATTTTCTGTCACGTTGCTCTCCACATTTTACCCTCTCACCGCCCACCCTCTACTCCCACTCACCCACCCCACCCCACTCCACCCCACCTACCTACCTACCCATCCACCCAACACTCCCTCCCAAAAAAATAATATTAAGCGATTATGAATACCCCACCAACCCCCCCACCCACCTACCCACCCAATCCCCCCACTCACCCACCCACCCACCCCTACCCACTAACCCCCACCCAGCCACTCCCACCCCCACCCCCACCCCCACCCCCACCCAACACTCCCTCCCAAAAAAATAATATGGAGTGGTGTACACATTATTTTTTTTTTGGGTGGGGGTGGGGGTAGAGTGGGGGGTAAGGGTTGTATATATAATCACATAATATTATTATTTTTGGTTGGGGTGGGGTGGGGTGGGGTGGGGGGTAAAGGGTATATACATAATCACATAATATTATTTTTTTGACGGGGTTGTGGGGGGGTGGGGTGGGGTGGGGTTGGGTGGGGTTGGGTGTGTGGGTGGTTGAACTTCTTGAATATATAAATATGGGTGGAAAGAACTTTTGATTTAGATTTAAAATAAAATATGGGTCGAAAAATGGTTAACCAGGTTGGAGCTATATTTTTTTAAAAAATATAGTTCCAAACTTTACCGAACCCAAATAAATAAAAATTGTTAACCAACTCATTTAGTTCCAGTTAATATGGGTTGACCAGACAGTTAACCAACTATATTACCAGGTCTAGGTTCAATTTACAACCTTATTTGTACTCATTGAAGTTGAAAGTTGTTTGTGTGTGAACTCTTAACTCTTTTGATGTCGCATATTTAGTCATATCGATAATATCTAGTTTGTGGGGATCGATAGAATTATTAAATTATGCACAAGAACAGATATTATTGAATAAGATCCCGTATATATATATATATATATATATATATATATATATATATATATATATATATATATAACTAAGATCAGGTCTGGGAGTCCGGACCTGATTAAAATGTGGATCGAATTTTTTTTTTGTAGAACAACTAAAATAAAATAAATAAAATTATGGAACTGAAAATTTTCCATAATATAGTATTTTGGGCGTGATTTGGATACCTATACCAAAAATATATGTACAGTTTGCACAGACTGTACAGACATGTTTTGATATATGTATCCAAATCACACCAAAAACACTGTATTATATAAAAATTTAAGTTCCATAATTTTATTTTATTTTAGTTGTTTTTAAAAAAAAAAGCAAAAAAAAAAAGTCCAAATTTTGTTAAAATACGGGAGTCCGAACCTGATCCGGACTATATATATATATATATATATATATATATATATATATATATATATATATATATATATATATATATATAAAATAGTCCTGCAATGTTAATATATATATGTTCTTGAGTACTTCTAAGAAACATAAATAAGCATATTTGTCCTTTAGGAATTAGCTTTGGTTGAAAGGTAGGACAAATTAAGAGCAATTTTTCCCGTTCTCCCTTATAATATTTACCTTCAGGTGAGCTACGGTCAGCTTAGTTTCAAGGGAAGTTGCAACACCCCACCCATTATTACTTGTTAGAATTAATAATCTCTTTGTTATTTATGAAGTTGAGCTACGATCATGCATGCATAGCTCAAAATGGGAATTAGAGAATATAATGGCCTGGGAATATACGATATAGCCCGAAATTCTTAAGGCCCAATATATTTCTCAAGGCAGGCTTTGATAAGCACAAAAATGGCATATTTTCCTTAAGAAAATATTAGTAAAATTATTACTACTTTATTAGCTTTCTTTACTATAGATTTAATTATTTATAGGAAAAACTTTGATATAATTCATTTAATAATATTTTTTAATTAAAATTAATGTTTACAAAAGAGTAACAAAAATTATAGTATACAAAGCACATTTTAGGAAGAAAAAAAATCATTACTATTATTATACTTGCAAACGTATTAAAGTAGTCTTGGACTGACTAATTTAGGTGGGCTAGGGCTTGAAGCTTGATGTGAGGCAGGCTCTTGGGTCGGCTAAATGGTGATTCAACTTAAATTCTACATTTTCAGAACAACCGAGTAATTATTATTATACGAGTCATATTATACATTACTTAAATATTTTATTATTTTATTGGATATTACATCATACTATAGTTTGAGTCATATATAGTATGATGTAATACCCAATAAAATAATAAAATATTTAAGTAAGCTTTAAAATATTTAATTGAATTTTCTTTATATTTTGGGTCAAAGTAGTCAAATAATTAATGTGGACTAACAATAAGTAACAATCAATTTTAATCTAGTAAATTTGGGCCTTAAACTAATTAAGTCCAATATTACAAAATCCTATTAGAAAAAGGACGCTTAAAGATATATGTGTCCTTAACATTAATATACAACAATTAAAAAGTATTTACAAAAATAAAACACAAACAACATATTTACAAAAATAACGCAACATAATATTAAGCTTACTAAAATTAGGGATCTTTTTTCTCCCTACACGTCAGTTACCTCTCTCTCATCTTCAACCGCTCCTAAAATCAAGCGACTGAGATCCAAAATTCGAGCAACTGAGATTCAAGCAACTGAAATCCAAATCTTCTTTCGCGACACACCTCTGGGATCGGAGAAGACGAAACTTTTTGTTGTGACGGCACGCTGAGATCGGAAAATAACATACAAAATCAACAGCAACTTCAAGTTCAGTAACGAAACAGTACAATCGAACGGTAGTGATTGTTGAATACAAAATCACAGCAACTTCTATACAAATCTGAATACTGAGGTATGTGAGATTAAAATTCATACGCATATAGTTACCTATAGTTACCACGAATTCCTATATTGATTACCTTTCTTAAGTTTTTCACACTTCAAATAGTTACTGCAATTTCCTATAACATTTGGATGATTCATTGATATGTTTTTTTATTATGGTTACTAAATATATATAAATTGGTTACTGATAATTGTGTATTTGTTTGCTAAATAATGTTTATTTGATGGCTTTATAATTTTTAAATGAGTTTGGTTACCTTTATGGAACTGTTGGTTACTCTATAATGTTGTCTTGTTTACTGAATAACATTATAATGTCTAATGTTGTTTTGGTTACTGTCTAATGCTGTCTTGGTTACTATGTAACAATATATTGGTTACTGATTAATGCTGGTTCGGTTACTGTGTAACATTATTATAATGGTTACTGAATATTTGGTTACTGTCTAATGCTGTCTTGGTTACTGTATAATATGTATTTAGATACTATAAGGTGTTTATTTGGTTACTCTATAATGTTATTGTGTTTTATAATTATTTCTTTTATATTGGTGGTTACTTATTGACTACATTGGTTACCTTCATACAACTGCTAATCTGATTATATATATTGGTTGTTGTATACTATTTAATTGATTACAGTATAATGTTTATTTGGTTGCAGTGACCATTTGGAAATTTATGTCAAATTTGGAGTGTCAAATTTTGGCGTTTTTAGATCCTAATTTCATTGGAAACGGGTCAACGATCAAAAGTCACCAGCTTCGCTGGTGAACTGCAGGATTTTTTGGTCGAATTCCATCATTTAGGCCTTCAAAATTGCATGTAAAAATTTGGTTTATTTTCTGGTTACTAAAATTATGTAATTTGGGTACTGTCTAATATTAATTTGGTTACTTTACAATGTTTATTCAGTTGTTAGACAATGGCTATTGACAGTAACCAATACAACAATTTAATTGTTTACAGAAATATATAATTGTTTACTGCTAGTAACTATTAACCACATGGTTGGTAACATTTTTGATGGTGTACAGTAACCAAAATTGATGTTGATTAATATTTTAATTTTTGATTCCATCATGAGTTATCAATATAAATTAAACATATACATTGAACAATTGGTAACTGTTCTGAAATATTTTTATGTAAATTTGATTTTCCATCTAAAATAAAATGGTTACATCTATATTTATATTTAGTTACCAACTGGCATAGACCATTTCCAAATAACTTTTATAACTATGTAATTTAAAAGTATCCATCAGCTAGATAAATGGGAACCCTCACATGTACATTAAGCACTTGATAACTGTTCTGATATAAGTTTTTAATTATTTGGTTACTAACAAAAAACTAAAATGGTTACCCTTATAATAACTAAAATCCCTCACTGATTGTACAATAATAGTAGTCAAACACAATTAAATAACAGTAAAACAAATATAATAAATAAGTAACCAAATAGTTACATAACAGTAACCATAATATGTTTTAATGGTAACCAAAACATAAAACAACCTGTGTATCCAGCATCCTGTAATGAATGTGATATTGTTTGTTTAGGAAACCCAATTATACTATGACATGTACATTTCACAATTGATATATGTCCTGAAACAAGATTGTAACTCTCTGGTTACTATCAAAACAATAGTTGGTTACCTTTATATACATATTTGGTTACTAACTGTACATCTCAAACAATGTATCCAACACAACTTAAAAGATACAATAAATAATAACTAAAATACATCATTGATTGTATAACAATAGTAGTCAAAAACCATTAAATAACAGTAAAACAAATATAATAAATAAGTAACCAAATAGTTACATAACAGTAACCATAATATGTTTTAATGGTAACCAAAACATAAAACAACATGTGTATCCAGCATCTTGTAATGAATGTGATATTGTTTATTTAGGAAACCCAATTATACTATGACATGTACATTTCACAATTGATATATGTCCTGAAACAAGATTGTAACTCTCTGGTTACTATCAAAATAATAGTTGGTTACCTTTATATACATATTTGGTTACCAACTGTACATCTCAAACAATGTATCCAACACAACTTAAAAGTTACAATAAATAATAACTAAAATACCTCATTGATTGTACAATAATAGTAGTCAAAAACCATTTAATAACAGTAACCATAATGTAACATAATAAAACAGTAACCACATAATTATATGATAGTAACCAGAACAAGTTTTAATGGTAACCAAAATATAATAAAGAAGTAACCAAATAGTTATATAAAAAGTAACTAGAACATGTTTTAATGGTAACCAAAACAGAAACAACCTGTATATCCAACCCAGTTTAGGCAACCCATGTATACTCTCACATATACATTTAACACTTGATATATGTCCTGATACAAGCTTGTAACTATCTGGTTACTTCTAAAAAATAAAATAGTTACCCATCTATACATGTTTGGTAACCAAACTGCACCTTTAAAATAATGTATCAGACACAACTTAATACGAGCCAACAAATAATGTCAAATAATTGATTATATAATCAAATATGTAATTTCATTTACATAAGCTCCAATAAACATTACATACTCACTAACCATAACAAATGGTTATGGATATCCAACAAAAATAAAAGTACGAAACATAATTCATAATGACAAGACAACGATAACTGAACTAATCAAAATTTGGTACAAATCTTCTTGAAACTTGAACTTTTTGGTTGCTGCTACTTTCTTTTTCATGGTTGCTCTCATTCTCTAGAAAAGACTTCCGCATTATGAACCTGTGGGAGGAAGAGAAATACCTTGAGATTAGTGAATAGAGAGCCCATGTAGGATGTGTTTGTGGAAGTGAAAGTAGAAAATAGCATAACCCTTGTAGAATATATTTGAAGGGATTTATAAAAAATATAATACATCAATGTATACTAAGCAAATACATGGTAACCAAAAATCATAAGCTAACAATAACAAAAAATATATTAAAGAAGTAACCAAACAGTTATATGTTAGTAACCAAAATATATTTTAATGGTAACCAAAAATCATAAGCTAACAGTAACAAAAAACATACTAAAGAAGTAACCAAACAATTATATGTTAGTAACCAAAATATATTTTAATGGTAACCAATACATAAACAACATATAGACCAAACACATTTTAGTCAATCCATGTATACTAACCAAATACATGGTAACCAGAACAACACAAAATAGTACCCAAAATCCCAACTCAAGGGAACAAAAATGGTATCCAAATCATAAATTAACAGTAACATAAAACTTACTAAAGAAGTAACCGAACATTTATATGATAGTAACCAAAATATGTTTTAATGGTAACCAATACATAAACAACATGTACAACAAAAACCAGTAACCAAAATATAATGCAGAAGTAACCAAACAGTTATATTATAGTAACAATAATAAAATTTAAATTAGCATACCTTTAAAATTTTTTGGGTTGGAAATATCTTCTGGCTATGAACTTGAGCTTCTGTCTTAACTACAGGAACATCAAAATCAGAATCTAACTGCACAAACCCAAATAAATTTCTTCAAGTCCTTAATAAAATCACCCTCTATTATTCTTTTCTTCTTTCCATCCTTCTTCCTTGTATCAATCATTCTATACAAAACATAAAAATAATACAAATTCAAACAATCAATACTCCATTCTGTTAGAAATATAGCGTATATATATGATCATATTGACGATTAATTAGTAGAATGAGAATTAACAGAAATTAGAAGCAGACCTTAAAGAGAGAAACCAAAATTCTTTCAGTTGGAGAGAGAGTTGGAGAGAGAAAGTCGCGTATTCGACTGTGTGATTTGTTGATTAACAAGTGCAACAAAAGTAAATTAAAAAACAATTAATTTACGCCACCAATTTGTCTAACAAACTGTGATGAAGAAGAAGAGAGAGAAATACGAGAACAAAAGTTATGGAGAAAGAAAAGAAGAAGAAGATTTTAGAGAGAGAAATATCATGCGTTTGAAATAAAAAACCACCAGATAATGATCCCCTAAATTAAGGAAACTACCCATTAATATTAATCCCTTAATTTAAGGACTTTTAATTGTATTAGTATTGATAATAAAAATGATAAAATGTAGTATTTTTGTAATTATTTTATGAGTGTATGATTTTTGTAATTACTTTCATAAATGTACTAATATATGTAATTAATCCAAGATATATATGACTCAAACCTAACTGCAAAATTCAATCTGATATGAAGAGAATAGCAGAGGAAGAGAGGCGGCGAAAAAAAAACGGAAAGAATTTTTTTTCTCAATCAGGTAAATCATTACTTTTGATATATTAATAGATGTTCCTTTTGTAATGTGCTGAATCACAATAATAAATGGAGAGAAGCATGCATGTGGATTGTATCAATACTTTATTATAATGATAGTGATGTCTGGAGGGGAATTTAATGTTTTTTAATTTATTTATTTATTTATTTTTCATTATTTTGGCTTTATATCATATTGGACCAAAAGTGATAGGGCTAGCTAGTTCATGTAATCATTATATATATATATATATATATATATATATATATATATATATATATATATATATATATATGTTGCAGGATTCAATTTATATATCTATGTATATATATTCAGAACAGAAGGTATGTATAGAAATGGTGTAAATATGAATGGTCAGTATGTAATAATAATAATAATAATAATAATAAGTTATTTAACGGGTTTAAATTGGGAATAATATTTTTGTAAATATACTTACATTTATTTATTTATTTTTATTATATGTAATTAGATCGGATTGAGGGAGTTTAACGGATGATAGTTGGATTCGGCGAATTATTTTGGTACTATATTGAGGTACGGATTCCGTACTTTTTCAGCGATACTCTTTTAAATTTAATTTGTTCGTTTTGTACTCGTTTAGAAATTTGGTATTGACTCTCAGGATTATTCCTTGTTGTCAAAATTATTGGGATAGTTTCGTTTTGGCATTGATATTAGAATTTGTATTTGTACTCATTGAACTAGTTAATTGTGTCAATATGATTTAGAGATTTTATTCGTTTGTACCATTGTTCGTATATTTTCGTTCACATTTGAGAGTTATTTTGATCATTGATATATTGTGATAATTAATAATGTTTGTATTTGATAATTCGATTTCATTTGAATATGGTCATGTAAGCTTTGTGATTTGAACCCCTTTTGGCTTACATTTTGTAGTTTGATCCTTAGGGTATACTTGAGCTAACCACCTGTGGGGGTACCACATGCATGTCCTCTTGACACAAGGGCATGACACCTTTCGTGGCGGTGTGATCAGTCCACGGCGTATCCTTTTGTATGCTCTGGGTATGAGCTTTGGCCATTTGATATTTTTATTCATGATATGTATGGGTCGACCCAGTATTTGATTTGATTCGATTTGTTTGGCGGATTAGTGACGTATGTGTCGTGCGTACTATCCGATTTGATTCGTATACATCATGGTACCGATGTATTTTGTTAGCCTTTGGCTATTTGTATTTGAGCTCAGTATGAAATTGTTATCTTACAACCATTTAATTCAGCCTTATTTGTTTGGGATTCTTTTGGCAATAATTATTCGATTGACAGTGTTAGTCATTTGTAAATGGACTCTCAAATTTTATCTATTCTTAATTCGTTTGTAATTCACATGTGTTCATTCATTCAACTCTTTTAGATTCATTACTTATTGTGATATATTTATTTATCTTCATATCCGTACTGGGCAATTGGCTCACGCTGTGTTTTTTTTCGGCAGGTAATCAGGGGTGATTAGGATTGGTGGGATGAGAGCTACCTTTGATCTAAATGAGTAGATTAGCTTTTGAGATTATTATTAGACTTGGTTTTCCTAAGATTTTGTAATTGGATGTTTTGGGGGTCGATTTTGACATTTATTTCTTATTAGTAGAGACTATGTAAATGTGGAGTTCCTTCTATTTAAATTGGAGTATGTGACTTTTGGTATTAAATTTTATTTGAGATATTTTGAGGTTTATTAGAGGTTCGTATTTATTATGTTTGTGCTTGACATCCCTTTTCCCCCTTTGAGAATGGGGGTGTTACAGAGTTGGTATCAAAGTATAGGTTATGATCTTGTAGATTGCCTTTTAGGCTTGACCTGTGAGTTATGGGTAGATCACTGGGTAGTTATAAGATTTTATTATAGTGTTTGTGTTGCATTTGATCTTCATTCTGAATAATTTTGGCTTTGATTATTTGTTTTGATATGTTTGTTCTTATTTGTCGTTTTGTATCATAAATGGCTCGTAGGCCTTCGAGAATTGCTGGGAGGCAGGGTAACAACGGTAGGAGGTGTCAGTGGTAGCCCCAGGTTGAGGTTGTTAATTAGGGTGAAAACGATGGGAACCAGGGTAATACAACAATAACCCCGGCTATGGTAGCAACAATGGTGAATGAGGCAGTTACGCAAGCCGTGGCACAGGCTATGCAGGGTATTTCGCAGATGCAAGGAAATCAGCATGTAAATTGCTTGGGGGATGATTCAGAGATACCACAACATGAGCAGAATGTTACTCCCGAGGATTAAGTGGGTCAACAAGTGCAGCCGTTGTATGTGTTATTAGAGAGGTTCATTAAGCAGAAGCCCAATTCTTTTTGTTTTGCTCCGACTCCAATTGATGCGGAAAACTGGATCGCCCACTTGGAGAAAATTTTTGATGTTATTGGGTGTTCAAAAAATCAAAAGGTGAGGTTAGCAGTTTATAAGCTAGAGGATGATGCTCAACGATGGTGGAAATCGCTGAAGGTTACACAGGGAGATGCATTTATGGATGGACTCATATGGAGCAGTTTCTGTGACCTTTTCTATCAGCAGTATTTCCCAAACACTGATAGGGATGCATACATCAGGGAATTTGTGTCCATTCGGCAGAAGGAAGATGAGACCATTACCGATTTTATAGTGAGGTTTACGAGATTGGCTGGTTTTGCGGGTTCAATAGCTGGGACAGCTGCACAACAGGCAGAAAAGTTTAAATGGGCTTTGAAATATAAGTATAGGAGGTCGATCATCCACACCATATTTACAGATGTATCACAGGTGGCTAATGCAGCTAAGAGTGTAGAAATGGAGCACAAGGACTTTCGAGCTTCCAAATTAGAAGGGAGTCGAAAGAGAGAG
Source organism: Panax japonicus (assembly GCA_020205505.1). NCBI lineage: Eukaryota > Viridiplantae > Streptophyta > Magnoliopsida > Apiales > Araliaceae > Panax > Panax japonicus. The sequence continues at coordinate 64,315,332 of CM035110.1, forward strand.
AGAGATGATCAACAAGGGCAAGGAATGGGGCAGTTTGGTAGGAATCAGAATAGAAGGCAACATAATTGGAATGATCCTCCATCGGGTCAATGATTTAATCCTCGAAGGGATTTTGCGTACCCAATGCAGCAGGGTGGACGTGGAGGTCAGCAGCAGGGTCAGTGGCAAGCTAGAGGGAAGTATCAAAATAGGGGATTTCAACAGAACAGGGGTTTCCAGTAGAATCAAAATCAGGGTTAGCATCGCCAACAGGGTCAAAATCAGGGGTAAAATCCAGGACCGGCAAGTGGGGGCAATCCGAACTTTTTTCCACTTCCACCTGGTCCATGTGCTACTTGTGGTGGGTATCATGCTGGTAGGGCATGCGATAGAGAGACAAGTGCTTGTTTCTTATGTGGACAAATGGGACATAGAGCAAGGGACTGCACAGTTCAGCGTGGTAATATGGGAGGTGGTAATGCTGGTAATGGCGGTCAGCGCAACACCGGTGGGAGAGTATTTGCATTGACGGCTAATCAGGCGGCCCAAGCACCAGGTACTATTTCAGGAATCCTTCTTGTAGAAAATCGTGAGGCATCAATTTTGTTTGACACTGATTCTACACACTCTATTGTTTCACTTTCATTTGTTCATCATCTTGGAGTGTCTTCTCAAATATTAAATCCTCATTTGTCTATTGCTGCCCCGATGGGGAATTCTATGATTATTTCTGAGCACTTTCGCGAGTGTCCTTTGAAGTTAGGGAGGAGGGTGTACGCAGCTAACTTACTTCTGATGATGATGCATGATTTTGATATCATCTTAGGTATGGATTGGCTGAGTAAGCATCGAGCAATTATTAATTGTCAGGCGAGGAAAGTTATTTTTGGACCCTTAGACACTCCAGAATTCGAGTTTCAATGTTCAAAACCGAATGGTGTTGTAAAGTTGATTTCAGCTTTAAAGGCGAGCAAAATGATTGCTAAGAGGCGTGATTGTTATTTGGCTTATGTGAAGGATACCTCGAGGGATGAGCCCCAAATTGATGACTATCCAGTTGTGCGAGAATTTCCTAAGGATCTGACAGGATTGCCACCTCCAAGGGAAGTTGAGTTTACTATTGAGCTCATTCCTGGAACGGAACCTATCTCTAAGGCACCCTATAGGATGGCTCCATTAGAGTTATAGGAGTTGAAGGAACAATTACAGGAGTTGTTAGATCGTGGATTCATTAGACCGAGTGTATCGCCATGGGGTGCTCCAGTCTTGTTGTGAAGAAGAAGGACGGATCTATGAGATTGTGTATAGATTATAGGAAGCTAAATTGGATCACTATCAGGAACAGATATCCATTGCCATGGATAGATGACCTTTTCGATCAGCTCCAAGGGGCAAAGTTCTTCTCGAAGATAGATTTGAGGTCGGGGTACCATCAGTTAAGGGTGAGGGAAGAGGACATTCCAAAAATAGCTTTTCGTACTTAGTATGGGCACTATGAGTTTTTAGTGATGTCTTTTGGGATGACTAACGCTCCGGTAATGTTTATGGATATGATGAATCGGGTTTTTAGCGAGTATTTGGACCAATTTGTCATTGTCTTCATTGATGACATTTTGGTGTATTCCAAGTCTAAGGAGGAGCATGAAGAGCATCTTCGTACTGTTTTGGGGGTTCTGCAGAAGAATAAGTTATATTCTAAGTTCTCTAAATGCCAGTTTTTGTTAGAACATGTAGCATTTTTGGGACATGTCGTATCAGCTGAAGGTATTAAGGTGGATCCTGCAAAGGTTGAGTCTATCACTAATTGGCCAAGACCTACCATGGTAACTGAAGTGAGGAGTTTCTTGGGTTTGGAAGGGTACTACAGGCGATTTGTGGAAGGTTTCTCTTTGTTAGCTTTGCCATTAACTCAGTTGATGAAGAAAGGCATAAAGTTTGTGTGGAATGAAAAATGTGAGAAAAGTTTTGAGGAGCTTAAGAAGAGGCTTGTGTCAGCTCCAGTGCTTACATTACTGTCGGGAACAGGAGGTTATCAGATTTATAGTGATGCTTCCAAGAAGGGATTAGGGTGTGTCTTAATGCAAAATGGTAAGGTGATTGCTTATGCTTCCAGACAACTTAAACCTTATGAGGTAAATTATCCTACCCACGACTTGGAGTTAGCAGCAGTTATTTTTGCCCTAAAGATTTGGAGGCACTATCTATATGGAGAGACTTGTGACATTTTCACCGACCACAAGAACCTTAAATACATTTTTACTCAGAAGGAGCTTAACATGAGATAGAGGCATTGGTTGGAGCTTCTCAAGGATTATGATGCCAGGATTCAGTATCACCCCGGTAAGGCTAATGTGGTTGCAGATGCTCTTAGTCGAAAAAGTTCAAGGAGTGTAGCTGCCTTGGTTACACAACCTCAACTTATCTTGGATATAAAGTGTGTGGGTTTGGAGCTATATGCTAGAGGTTCTGATGAGTTGGTAGTAGGTATGAGGGTGTAACCTTCTCTTATTTTGCGTATCAAAGAAGTCCAAAAAGAGGATGGCGAGTTGTGGACTGTATCATATAATATGGATGAAGGTAGGCAGCAAGAGTTTCACATTGATGAGCAAGGTGTGATATGGTTTGGTAAACGGTTATGTGTTCCAGTGGATCCAATGATTCGTGAGGCAGTGTTGGCTGAAGCTCATAGTTCATCATTTTTTATTCATCCGAGGTCTACAAAGATGTACAAGGATCTGAAGGAGAATTTCTGGTAGAGCGGAATGAAAAGGGATGTGGCTGAATTTGTGAGTAAATGTCTAACTTGTCAGCAAGTGAAAATTGAGCATCAGCGGCCTGGTGGTTTGTTGTAACAGTTAGAGATTCTTGTGTGAAAATGGGATGACATTTTGATGGACTTTGTGATTGGATTACCGAGGACTCTTACAAAGAATGATGCTATTTGGGTGGTAGTGGATCGTTTGACCAAATTGACCCATTTTCTGGCTATTCGTGTGGATTTTTTGGTGAATTAGTTGGCATATATTTTTCAACGTGAGATTGTTAGGCTTCATGGGACACCAGTTTCTATTGTTTCGGATCGAGATCCGCGGTTTACTTCTCGATTTTGGTAAGGATTTCAACAAGCTTGGGGAACGCAACTCAACTATAGTACAACTTTTCACCCGCATGCAGATGGACAATCAGAGAGAACTATTCAGACAATAGAAGACATGTTGCGGTCTTGTGCTTTAAAGTGGACAGGAAACTGGGATGATTATTTGAGTTTGGTGGAGTTCGTATATAATAACAGTTGGCAATCTAGTATTGGTATGGCTCCTTTTGAAGCATTATATGGTAAGAAGTGTCGAGCTCTGACTTGTTGGGATGAGGTTGGAGAAAGGGTAATAGAAGGACCCGATTTGGTTAGGATTACTACGGAGAAAGTAACAATGGCTAAAGAAAAATTGAAAGAAGCTCGATCGCGGCAAAAGAGTTATGCTGATATTCATAGGAGGGTTCTTGAATTCACACCTGATGAACACGTGTTTTTGAAAGTTTCTCTATGGAAAGGTGTTCGAAGGTTTGGTTTAAAAGGGAAGCTTAGTCCGCGTTTCATTGGCCCTTTTGAAGTCCTTGACAGAGTTGGAGAAGTGGCATATCAGGTGGCTTTGCCTCCACAATTATCTCATGTGCATAATATCTTTCATGTTTTGGTGTTAAGGAAATATAACTATCATCTGCTTCATGTTGTGCAATACCCGTTACATAAGATTCAAGAAGATCTTACTTGTGAGGAAGAAGCCGAGGCGATTCTAGATCGTCAAGAACGGATTATGAGGAGGAAGACAATTCCTTTTCTTAAAGTCTTGTGGAAAAATCATTCGGAGCGGGAGGCTACTTGGGAGATGGAGGAGTCTATTCGAGCGGAATATCCGCATCTTTTTGAAAATTAAGTACGTTCTATTCTTTTGATTCCGCGGACGGAATCCTTTTTAAGGGGAATGTGATGTAATACCCAATAAAATAATAAAATATTTAAGTAAGCTTTAAAATATTTAATTGAACTTTCTTTATATTTTGGGACAAAGTAGTCAAATAATTAATGTGGACTAACAATAAGTAACAATCAATTTTAATCTAGTAAATTTGGGCCTTAAACTAATTAAGTCCAATATTACGAAATCCTATTAGAAAAAGGACGCTTAAAGATATATATGACTCAAAGCTAACTACAAAATTCAATCTGATATGAAGAGAATAGTAGAGGAAGAGAGGCGACTAAAAAAAACGTAAGGAATTTTTTTTCTCAATCAGGTAAATCATTACTTTTGATATATTAATAGATGTTCCTTTTGTAATGTGCTGAATCACAATAATAAATGGAGAGAAGCATGCATGTGGATTGTATCAATACTTTATTATAATGATAGTGATGTCTGGAGGGGAATTTCATGTATTTTAATTTATTTATTTATTTATTTTTCATTATTTTGGCTTTATATCATATTGGACCAAAATTGATAGGGCTAGCTAGTTCATGTAATCATTATATATATATATATATATATATATATATATATATATATATATATATATATATATATATATATATATATATATATATATATATATGTTTCAGGATTCAATTTATATATCTATGTATATATATTCAGAACAGAAGGTATGTATAGAAATGGTGTAAATATGAATGGTCAGTATGTAATAATAATAATAATAATAATAATAAGTTAAGTAACGGGTTTAAATTGGGAATAATATTTTTGTAAATATACTTACATTTATTTATTTATTTTTATTATATGTAATTAGATCGGATTGAGGGAGTTTAACGGATGATAGTTGGATTCGGCGAATTATTTTGGTACTATATTGAGGTACGGACTCCGTACTTTTTCAGCGATACTCTTTTAAATTTAATTCGTTCGTTTTGTACTCGTTTAGAAATTTGGTATTGACTCTCAGGATTATTACTTGTTGTCAAAATTATTGGGATAGTTTCGTTTTGGCATTGATAATATAATTTGTATTTGTACTCATTGAACTAGTTAATTGTGTCAATATGATTTGGAGATTTTATTCGTTTGTACCATTGTTCGTATATTTTCGTTCATATTTGAGAGTTATTTTGATCATTGATATATTGTGATAATTAATAATGTTTGTATTTGATAATTCAATTTCATTTAAATATGGTCATGTAAGCTTTGTGATTTGAACCCCTTTTGGCTTACATTTTGTAGTTTGATCCTTAGGGTATACTTGAGCTAACCACCTGTGGGGGTACCACATGCATGTCCTCTTGACACAAGGGCATGACACCTTCTGTGGCGGTGTGATCAGTCCACGGCGTATCCTTTTGTATGCTCTGGGTATGAGCTTTGGCCATTTGATATTTTTATTCATGATACGTATGGGTCGACCCAGTATTTGATTTGATTCGATTTGTTTGGCGGATTAGTGACGTATGTGTCGTGCGTACTATCCGATTTGATTCGTATACATCATGGTACCGATGTATTTTGTTAGCCTTTGGCTATTTGTATTTGAGCTCAGTATGAAATTGTTATCTTACAACCATTTAATTCAGCCTTATTTGTTTGGGATTCTTTTGGCTATAATTATTCGATTGACAGTGTTAGTCATTTGTAAATGGACTCTCAAATTTTTATCTATTCGTAATTCGTTTGTAATTCACATGTGTTCATTCATTCAACTCTTTTAGATTCATTACTTATTGTGATATATTTATTCATCTTCATATCCGTACTGGGCAATTGGCTCACGCTGTGTTTTTTTTTTCGACAGGTAATCAGGGGTGATCAGGATTTGTGGGATGAGAGCTACCTTTGATCCCAATGAGTAAATTAGCTTTTGAGATTATTATTAGACTTGGTTTTCCTAAGATTTTTTAATTGGACGTTTTGGGGTCGATTTTGACATTTATTTCTTATTAGTAGAGACTATGTAAATGTAGAGTTCCTCCTATTTAAATTGGAGTATGTGACTTTTGGTATTAAATTTTATTGGAGATATTTTGAGGTTTATTAGAGGTTCGTATTTATTATGTTTGTGCGTGACATCCCTTTTTCCCTTTTGGAAAAGGGGGTGTTACATATAATGTAAAGCAAATACCTTCATCATCGCCCATGAGGAATGACTATTGGGAGAAGGGTCAAATATCGCCTTGTATGCATGTTTCGACATAGTAGTTGCAACTAATATTCCAACTAGTTCCTCGACAACAAAAAAATTATAGGTTGTAGTTCATATTTGTGTCACATACTCAAATTGAATAATTGAATTACGGCAGACATTTCTCATTTTCCATCATAAACAGATGACAACATCCCGAAGATCAAAGCCATTAAGCTGTTGAAAAAAGTTTCTGATTTAGTAAACCTTTAAATGAACGAACGTCACTTATCTATTAAGAATGAATCATCGCTTGATATGGGTCAAATCCATGAAATAGACAGCTTCCCACCTGTAAGACCCCAACTTATTATAAATAAAATTGAATTTCCTCACTTTATTATTTTGAAATAGTAATGGTCTATTTGATTAATGTGGATAGTTATGGGTAAAATGCGCAAATATTTTAAATAAAAAAGTGGTTATAAAATATTCATTGTTTTCGGAGAATATTCGTTTGGTCGTGGAATATTCTTACTGTCGGGGAATATTCGTATGACGACGCAGCCTTGTGTGGGCCCCATAAAGGAAAGCGATTGGATGAAGAAAATGACAAGTATAAGTTCTTTATAAATAACGGCGTAGTTGTTACTGTGACGCCCCCAAAATAGGTCCATTCCATCCAACCCATTCTGAGTCGCCAAATACATGGTACAGAAATAACTACAACTTTATTATTACAACATATAAACTATTGCCGTCTAGACAATATCCACATACAAATAAATCCCCATCATAATTATTGATACATTATTTTACAAAAATGGTGAGGACTACTAAACAACTCTCTCTAGAACCATCATTACATCCCCCGACTCGTACTCGCTACATTCTCGTCTCCTGAGAAGAAAAATAGAACAACAATAAAAAGGGTGAGCTCAACTAGCCCAGTAAAGAATATTATGACTAATATAATGTACAACAAATTATCCTTAGTCTTCAACAGAGAAAAATCTGATAGAATACAATAGACAACAAGTTTTAGATCAACAACTGCAGCGGAAACAACAATTCATTAGAAGAGTTAAGTAGAGAATAAAATCTACTAACATCTATGAATTTAAAAGTCCATCATCAATATTTTATCCCTGTAACAACAATCAATATATATCTCAAATCAAATCAAATATTCATCTTTGCACTGCAGGCAAAAGATATTCATCAGTTGGTCATGTTCATCTAAACACCTGTTCATCTTTGCACTACGGGCCAAAGATATTCATCAATTGTTCATGTTCATCTCAACACCTGTACATCTTTGCACTACGAGCCAAAGATATTCATAATAAAATCAACCATCTTTGCACTATAGGCCAAAGATATTCAGTAACACCATCATTTAGGACTGAGGATGATGAAAAATATTTTAAAGGAAACGAATCCAGTGAAACAAAATAACAAGTATTAAGGATTCGTACTTTAAACAATCCGAGTTCAAAAATACTTCATAAATAATCATACTGAAGTAAAATTCAAGAATGATCAAAACATGGATACAATTAAAGCTAGTATCCAGAATAGATATTATGGACAAAAAGAAGAAATTTCATTTTTTTTTGAATAGTGTCGTATACGTGAAAAGTGTCGTATACGTGAATAGTAACTCCGACACCAAAAGGTAGAAATTTCACAAAAAAACATCATCACGCTTCGTGAATAATACTCGTGAATTGTAACTCGTGAATAGTAACTCATGAATAGTAACTCCAACATGAAAAAGTTCTAAATTTGATAAAAAAGTTCCAACCAATATTTCAACATAATGATATTGAAGAAATAATATCATTTTAGAAGAAAATAACATCCCTTACCTCGAAAGACAGTACTTCTAGTTGAAACACCGGATATAGGCTATGACTTGAACTTGCACCGTATAGCAATACTCAAAGTATACTCAAAATACTCACAAGAATACGCTCGATAATATAGAGAGAGAAAACTTCAGTTTCAGTTGTGATTTTCAATTCTAACCTAAGCACCTATTTATAGGAAATTGCTTAGAACACCTAAGCAGAAAATTTAATATAATAATAATATATATTTCCAAAACCTCATACGTACACTTGCCAACTGAATTCAGCTCCTAATCACATGTTAAATGAGTTTCAAAAATAAAAAAACGTTTTTGTAATTAAAAATATTTTAAACTTCCAAAAATCAATTATTTCGGAGCTTCAGAACTTTAATAATTCATAATAAATAGCCCTTTTGCCGAAAAATTCGAATCACGCGAGTTTTTATAGGAAATTCAATTCTCTACAACTTTGCAGAAGAAAGTTTTTCCAAATTCCAAACAGAAATTGACCGAAATCCATAAACGGACGATTTTACAGACTATAATCAAATTTCAGTCAATAATTGTGTCCACCAACACACAAAATATGTGTTAAACATTTAATGCCACAAAAATATTCTTCCTCCTCATATAATCATATATCCCACATTCATTATAAAAATATCACCGTTAATATATTATTAAAATAATATATTTAAATGAATTATTTTATCAGAAAAAGATAAAATATTAATTTTTAACAATTGTCACATTACAAATTTTCTCTATTTATATTCACATAAAATCAATATTTTCCTCATCATATAAATCAATAATTAATTATTCACAAATAATATTACAGAATCACAATATTGACAACCAGGCAGTTCCCAGGAAAGAGGAGGCTTTCCAATAAGAATTTCTTCTTATTGGCGCGCAATTAGGTGACCAAACCTCTCCTTAGACAGAACTTTCTAGACATTGCCAATAATATTATCTAATAATATTATTCAGATAATATGAATTATTGCTTCGATAATGAAAAATATTGTGTAGTGACAATTATTGAAACAACAGTAATATAAAATATCAATGCAGCAATTATTGAATCAATAAAATAAAATACTGAACAGTAATTACTGTAACAATTATTGAGTAGTGCCTTCTTACGTAAGAATCAATAATTGGTGCAATACCGTGTGCTACTGTGCAACAACGCGTATTACTGTGTTTTAACCAACGGGTATTCCAACAGTATTAACGGTAACAACTACACCGTTTTTTATAAACAACTTATACTTGTCGTTTTCTTCATCCAATCGCTTTCCGTTATGGGGCCCACAAAAGACTGCGCCGTCGTACGAATATTCCCCGACAGCAAGAATATTTCACGACCAAACGAATATTTCCCGACAACAATGAATATTTTATAACCACCTGCTTATTTAAAATATTTGCGCATTTTACCCACAACTAACCACATTAATCAAATTCACCCTTACTATTTCGAAAAACAAATAAAGGAAATTCCTTTTTATTTAAAAAAATTTCGGGGTCTTACAACCTCCCCTCCTTATGAAATTTCGTCCTCGAAATTGACGTACGTAACTGGTGTTTCGAAAAGGTAAAGTTACCTCGCTTTCATTTTCGTTTCCAACTCCAAGGTCATTTTCTCTATAGCATGATTCCTCCACAAAACTTTAACTTGTGGTATGACCTTCGTGCGTAGGACATGCTCCTTCCCATCCAACATCTTGACAGGTACCTCCTCGTACGTTAAGTCTTCGGCTATTTCGTCTGGTTCTAACTCAATAATGTGGTTCGGGTCGTCCACATATTTACATAACATCGATACGTGAAAAACGTTATGAACACGCGTCATTCTTGGCAGTAAAACGAGTCTATAGGCCACAGTTCCTATTCGATCGAGGATTTCAAATGGACTAATAAATCGAAGGTTTGAGCTTTGCTCACATCGCCAATTCTCGCTTTTGAAATAACAACTTCTTGCACCTACTTCTTCAAATTCATTAGCTCCAGTGTGTAGCTTGAACAGCTTTAACTTTATCGATTAAAGTCGATTATACTCGTATATCATCACGTGGATACCTAGAGTTTTTATCTCCATCTCTATTATTTGTAAATTATACGAAATTAGTCTTTGACAATATCGTACTCGTACTTGTATACGATCTTCTACTCAACACGTCAGCTACCACGTTCGCTTTTCCAGGATGGCATGGTCAGAACATGTGCTGAAATGAGTCTCCTCTTGAGTTCTTCGAAGCTCTTCCCACATTCCTTGCTCCATTCGAATTTTGTATCTCTACGAGTCAGCTGCGTTAATGGAATAGCGATTCGAGAATATCCTTCAACGAATCTCCGATAATAACCAACGAAGCCTAGAAAGCTACGTATTTCGATTACCGACTTAAGTTGTTCTCAACTGTGACTCATATCCCAACCTTTGATAGCACGTTACAATGACACCTATCAGTTTACTATCGCACGAATATGGTGTCCCCTACGGAGAGTCTGGCTTCGGTGCATTCCACAAAGGAAGTCACCAGATAAAGGCTCGGGTATCAACTTCTACAGTTGGGTTTTTAACTCCTGAATTTCAATAGGAGCCATTCGATATGAGATTTTAGAAATGGGTTTTGTACTGGATTCAAAGTCGATACAAAATTTAATATCACGCTCTGGGAGTAAGCCAAGAAATTCTTCAGGAAATACATCAGGAAATTTACTAACAACAGAAATATCATTCAAAACTAATGTATTTTTGTTCAAGTCCATAACATGACTAAGAAAGCTTGACATCCGTAATAAACGAATGAACTCATGGCTTTATATGAAAATGTTTGACTACAATGGTTTGATTGCTTGAATTCGAATAACAGGTTGCTTAGGAATATGAAAACTAACAACCTTACAAAAGTAATCAATTTCGGCATGATGAGTAGTTAACCTTAAAATCACATCAAAAGCAAATATCTCTATAGAAATAAGGTTAACAGGTAATGTGATTGTGCCAACATGAATCAAGCAAGATTTCTAAACAACGGATGTAATGAAAGTTTCTCCTAACGGAGTCTCCATAGATAGGTCAAAGTCTAATTTCTCCGTAGTCAAGTTCAAACGTTGAGCGCAAGCAAGAGAAATAAAAGAATGGGTAGAACCGGTACCTAGTAAGGTATAAACTTCGCAAGAATTTATAATTAACTAACCCATGCTAACTTCGTTCGGGTTTCTCGCATTTTGACCGGTCACGACAAACGCTCTTCCAGGATCCGTTGACTTTGACTTTTCTGGGACAGCCTTTTGAATCACCGTCCCCGCTGGAATTGGTTTCGCTACCGTACAATCTCGAGCGATATGTCCTTCCTTTCCACAATTATAGCATACCTTGAACTGTTGTGGGCAGTTTAGGCTGATATGTCCCTCTTTTCCGCATTTGTAACATACGACCGGTGGTCTTTCTCCTCCCTTGGAACCAGTTGCTGCTGGTGCTGACGTCTTCACATGGTCATTGTTGAATCTCCTCTTTTTAAAATCTCCTCCCAACTCGCTTCTTCTATTTTCATGGCCGTGATTACCACCAAATTGGTTACCACCTTTGCCCGTATTCTTCTTTCTTCGCAGGTTATCGTTGTTCTGATGACTGCTGTCACCAGTATGATCCTGGTTATGGTCCATCGGTTGAACGTACTCATTATCTCGCTCTAACAATTGAGCCCTGTTGACAACATCTGAATAGAGAGAAAATTTATGAGAAATGAGATACTGGCGTATGTCAGGTTTCAAACCTCTCAAAAACATCCGCGTCATACGTTCCTCATTCTCCACCAAATGAGGTGCAAACCTGGATAACTCTGCGAACTTTGCCTCGTACTGGGATACCGTCATGTTGTTCTGTTCTAGTCTAATAAACTCTACCTCCTTCATATTGCGAATAATTTCAGGAAAATATTTTTCATTGAAAAGTTTCTGAAATGTTTCCCAAGACATGCTGAGTGCAGCTGGATGGGTACGCTTCACAGACTCCCACCAGTAGTCTGCCTCGCCACGGAACATAAAGGTAGCGAATGGAACCTTCTGTTCCTCCGTGCATCCCAAGACATAGAATATCTTGGTAATTTGCTTGACCCATGTTTCCGCCATGATCGGATCGGGCTTTCCCTTAAATTCTGGTGGTCCCAACTCTTTGAACTGCTTGGCTGTGACCACCCGTGAATTGCTATCATTTCCTCCTGTATTTTGAACACGAGTCTCCCTCGTCTGGTTTTGCATGAACTAGAAAAAGCTCCTAAACATCCCATCATTCATCGTCTGCTCAGTGGTGTTGTTCACAGGAGGAACATTGCCAGCCTGTTGCACATTCTCCTCGTTAGTAAGTACATGCATCTCCACGGTCTCATTTACTCCACTGTTAATATTCTCAGTCGACATTCTCAAATACTGCCATAAAAAAGGGTTAATTAAACAATTTAACAAATCACATAATACCCCTATATTATGACCGACCAACAAATAAGCTTAGGTAGGACACACTAGCGAAGGATTTACTCGTCTCTCCCCTCCTAGTTCTATTCCCCGATCTCCGCCAGAGATCATATCCCTAAGCTCTGATACCAACTATGACGCCCCCAAAATAGGTCCATTCCATCCAACTCATTCTGAGTCGCCAAATACATGGTACATAAATAACTACAACTTTATTATTACAACATATAAACTATTGCCGTCTAGACAATATCCACATACAAATAAATCCCCATCATAATTATTGATACATTATTTTACAAAAATGGTGAGGACTACTAAACAACTCTCTCTAGAACCATCATTACATCCCCCGACTCGTACTCGCTACATTCTCGTCTCCTGAGAATAAAAATAGAACAACAAGAAAAAGGGTGAGCTCAACTAGCCCAGTAAAGAATATTATGACTAATATAATGTACAACAAATTATCCTTAGTCTTCAACAGAGAAAAATATGATAGAATACAATAGACAACTAGTTTTAGATCAACAACTGCAGCGGAAACAACAATTCATTATAAGAGTTAAGTAGAGAATAAAATCTACTAACATCTATGAATTTAAAAGTCCATCATCAATATTTTATCCCTGTAATATCAATCAATATATATCTCAAATCAAATCAAATATTCATCTTTGCACTGCAGGCCAAAGATATTCATCAGTTGGTCATGTTCATCTAAACACCTGTTCATCTTTGCACTACGGGCCAAAGATATTCATCAATTGTTCATGTTCATCTCAACACCTGTACATCTTTGCACTACGAGCCAAAGATATTCATAATAAAATCAACCATCTTTGCACTACAGGCCAAAGATATTCAGTAACACCATTATTTAGGACTGAGGATGATGAAAAATATTTTAAAGGAAACGAATCCAGTGAAACAAAATAACAAGTATTAAGGATTCGTACTTTAAACAATCCGAGTTCAAAAATACTTCATAAATAATCATACTGAAGTAAAATTCAAGAATGATCAAAACATGGATACAATTAAAGCTAGTATCCAGGATAGATATTTTGGACAAAAAGAAGAAATTTCATTTTTTTGGTGAATAGTGTCGTATTCGTGAATAGTGCCGTATTCGTGAATAGTAACTCCGACACCAAAAGGTAGAAATTTCACAAAAAAACATCATCACGCTTCGTGAATAGTAACTCGTAAATAGTAACTCATGAATAGTAACTCCAACATGAAAAAGTTCTAAATTTGATAAAAAGTTCCAACCAATATTTCAACATAATGATATTGAAGAAATAATATCATTTTAGAAGAAAATAACATCCCTTACCTCGAAAGACAGTACTTCTAGTTGAAACACCGGATATAGGCTATGACTTGAACTTGCACCGTATAGCAATACTCAAAGTATACTCAAAATACTCACAAGAATACGCTCGATAATATAGAGAGAGAAAACTTCAGTTTCTGGTGTGATTTTCAATTCTAACCTAAGCACCTATTTATAGGAAATTGCTTAGAGCACCAAAGAAGAAAATTTAATATAATAATAATATATATTTTCCAAAACCTCATACGTACACTTGCCAACTGAATTCAGCTCCTAATCACATGTTAAATGAGTTTCAAAAATAAAAAAAACGTTTTTGTAATTAAAAATATTTTAAACTTCCAAAAATCAATTATTTCAGAGCTTCAGAACTTCAATAATTCATAATAAATAGCTCTTTTGCCAGAAAATTTGAATCTTGCGAGTTTTTATAGGAAATTCAATTCTCTACAACTTTACAGAAGAAATTTTTTCCAAATTCCAAACAGAAATTGACCGAAATCCTTAAACGGACGATTTTACAGACTATAATCAAATTTCAGTCAATAATTGTGTCCACCAACACACAAAATATGTGTTAAACATTTAATGCCACAAAAATACTCTTTCTCCTCATATACTCATATATCCCACATTCATTATAAAAATATCACCGTTAATATATTATTAAAATAATATATTTAAATGAATTATTTTATCAGAAAAAGATAAAATATTAATTTTTAACAATTGTCACATTACAAATTTTCTCCATCTATATCCACATAAAATCAATATTTTCCTCATCATATAAATCAATAATTAATTATTCACAAATAATATTACAGAATCACAATATTGACAACCAGACAGTTCCCAGGAAAGAGGGGACTTTCCAATAAGAATTTCTTCTTATTGGCGCGCAATTAGGTGACCAAACCTCTCCTTAGACAGAAATTTCTAGACATTGCCAATAATGTTATCTAATAATATTATTCAGATAATATGAATTATTGCTTCGATAATGAAAAATACTGTGTAGTGACAATTATTGAAACAACAGTAATATAAAATATCAATGCAGCAATTATTGAATTAATAAAATAAAATACTGAACAGTAATTACTGTAACAATTATTGAGTAGTGTCTTCTTACGTAAGAATCAATAATTGGTGCAATACCGTGTGCTACTGTGCAACAACGTGTATTACTGTGTTTTAACCACCGGGTATTCCAACAGTATTAACGGTAACAACTACGCCGTTTTTTATAAACAACTTATACTTGTCGTTTTCTTCATCCAATCGCTTTCCGTTATGGGGCCCACAAAAAACTGCGCCGTCGTACGAATATTCCCCGACAACAAGAATATTCCACGACCAAACGAATATTCCCCGACAACAATGAATATTTTATAACCACCTGCTTATTTAAAATATTTGCGTATTTTACGCATAACTAACCACATTAATCAAATTCACCCTTACTATTTCAAAAAACAAATAAAGGAAATTCCTTTTTATTTAAAAAATTGGGGTCTTACAGTTACCGTTAATACTGTTGAAATATTCGGCGATTAAAACACAGTAGCACACGGTATTGCACTAATTATTGATTCTTACGTAAGAAGACACTACTCAATAATTGTTACAGTAGTTTCTGTTCAATATTTTATTTTATTAATTCAATAATTGCTACATTGATATTTTATATTATTGTTGTTTCAATAGTTGTCACTACACAGTATTTTCATTATCAGATCAATAATTCATATTATTTGAATAATATTATTAGATAACATTATTGGCAATGTCTAGAAAGTTCTGTCTAAGGAGAGGTTTGGTCACCTAATTGTGCGCGAGTAAAGAGAAATCCTTATTGGAAAGCCCATCTTTCCTGGGAACGGCCTGGTTGTCGATATTGTGATTCTGTAATATTATTTGTGAATAATTAATTATTAATTTATATGATAAGGAAAATATTCATTTTATGTGGATATAGATGGAGAAAATTTTAAAGTGACAATTGTTGAAAAATTTATATTTTATATTTTTCTGATAAAATAATTCATTTAAATATATTATTATATTTTAATAATATAATAATGGTGATATTTTTCAATGAATGTTCGATATATGAATAAATGAGGAGGAAGAGTATTTTTGTTATAATAAATGTTAAAAACATGTTAAACATGTTTGTGGGCCCATTTCTTGACTGAAATTTGATTATATCTTGTAAAATCGTCCGTATGTGGATTTCGGTCAATTTCTGTTTGGAATTTGGAAAAATTTCTTCTGCAAAGTTGTAGATAATTAAATTCCTATGGAATAGACATAAGATTAGAATTTTTCTTATAAAAGGACTATTTATTATGAATTATTAAAGCTCTGAATTTTTGAAATAATTGATTTTTGGAAGTTTTAATTATTTTTAATAAGAAAAATGTTTTTTGTAAGTTTTTGTAGGGATTTCGGCACAAGAACGCATCAGAAATAAAATAATTCAAAGCAATTTTCGAAATCCAAAAACAGGATCCATGCGAAAAATAATTAACTCAGTTGTTTAGAGATTATACCGAATATGAAAAACGAGAATCTGAAATTGATGCGCTCGAATCCTTAACGCAATTCCTCACGAAACTACGTCTCTATGGTATCCACACGAACGCCGCACGAACCGTCGAACGATTCTGCAATAAGAGGGACTTGCGGTACTAGCCACCAAAGGAACCTTTATGAAACTGTATGCTTTCTCTCTAGTCTCTCTCTAAGAGCGGTTAGGGTTTTCAAGTTATGAAGTAACCCTAAGTAGCTGCTATATATCCTATATATAGTAGTTAAAAGGAATTAATCAAAACCTAATTTCATAAAATCCGAATTTATATATATAACTTAATTAAGTCTTACTTAATTAATATACATATATACAAACTTTCCTTTTAATTTAAATTCGTGATTTAAATACTATTAATCATATTAATATATTTAAGTCCTTAAAATTTAAATTTATTCCCTTTTAAATTACGTTCTATGTGTGTGACCCTATAGGTTATTATCACGTTGGCAATAATTTTAAAATTATATTATAAAATTATAAACAGTGAGCGGCATCTAGTAATGCATCACTGCTACCCAAGTAATAATAAGATCGATGATTCGATGCAACCTTTTAGTGACCAATGTTTCAATGTAATTTAATCCTTTTAACCTTAATATCCTAGATTAAACTCGAGTCATGGAATGTGTCATACTCTTCATAATTTAATCTGAGTTTTTCTTGATCAATGAGTAGACTATATGAAACAAATCACTATTTGAGCATAGCCATGCATTTCATAGTCCTACTCAATCAAGAGGCCTATGGATATCACCCCTAATAAATAGGAGGGTTAAATTCCATCTAGATCACTCATATTCCTCACACGATTCATGATGTACCCAATAATCACCTTTATAGTCCACCCTATTAAAGGTGACATTTGATGATATCAAAGTACATAAATTCCCGTGTAATAATATAGTGATTTCAGGTCAGAAGACCATTACATCATTGTCACTATGAGAATTGCTAATGACACTTCGCATAATGCTCCACATAGAATTCTCATGGTGGGTCTGTCCAGTACACCGTTCTCTAACATGTACCTATGCATTGACTTAATATCTCATATATTTATGACCAGTGAGATTTGGTCATCAGTCAATCCACATACTAGTCTCAATGCATCATTGTTGTCCCATCAACAATGATACTCGACTAGAGACATTTAAGAATAATGATACTAATTATAATTATATAATCTCATATTCAAGTCACATACTTGAAACTATATAATTTGTATCACTATTCTAAGGATTTTTTTTAGGTTAACATTTATATAACGCAGTAAATAAAACCATAATAAAATCATTCATTTATTCAATCAAATATATATAATATCAAAACGTTATGCAATTATATCAAATAATTGGCCTCTAGGGCATAAACTCTAACAGTTTTGTGAGGTGGCTACTTGGTGGCTGATGTATTGGGCAAAATAAGTGTGCGTAGGAAATTTAAAAAAAAGATATATTAATATTTTATTAAATTTTCTGTTTTGGTGTTCTAAGCATTTTCCTATAAATAGGGTGCTTAAGTTAGAATTAAAAATTACACCAAAAACTAAAGTTTTCTCTCTCTTTACCTCTCTATATTATCGAGCGTATTATTGTGAGTATTTTAATACTTTGAGTGTTGCAATACGGTGCAAGTTCCTTCAGCGTTATATCTGATATTTCAGCCAGAAGTACTATTCTTTCTGAGGTAAGGGATGTTATTTTTTTTTATAAATGATATTATTTCTTTCAATATCATTATGCCAGAATATTGGTAAGATTTTTCTTGTGAAATTCTTGTTTTTTAGTGTCGGAGTTACTATTCACGTATACGACACTATTCACGAATATGACACTATTCACAGAAAAAATTAAATTTCGTTTTTCATCCAAAATATCTATTATGGATACTAGCTTTGATTGTATCCATGTTTTGATCATTCTTGAATTTTACTCCACTATGATTATTTATGAGGTATTTTTTGACATGGATAAACCGAAAGACGAATCCTTAATATTTATTCTTTTGTTTCACTGGATTCGTTTCCTTTAAAATATTTTTCATCATCTTCGGTCCGAAATGATGATATAATTGAATATCTTTGGCCTGTAGTGCAAATAATAAGGATTTTATAATGAATATCTTTGCCCTGTAGTGCAAAGATGAATATAAGATTCAAGATGTATATTGATTGATGTTACAGGGATAAAATATTGATGACGGACTTTTAAATTCATAGATAATAGTAGATTTCATTCTCTACGTAACTCTTCTATGAATTATTATTTTCGCTGCGAATATTGATCTGAAACTTGTTGTCTATTGTATTTTATTAGATTTTTCCCTGTTGAAGACTAACGATAAATTTTTTTTATATTATCTTAGTCAGAATATTCTTTACTGGGCTAGTTGAGCTCACTTTTTTCCTTTTTGTTCCATTTTTCTTCTCAGGAGACGAGAATGTAGCTAGTACTAGTCGGGGTATGGAATGATGGTTATAGAAGTTGTTTTAGTAGTCCTCACCATTTTTGTAAAATAATGTATCAATAATTATAATGAGGACTTATTTGGGTGTGGATATTGTCTAGAAGATAATATTTGTATTTAAACTCACAGTTTAAGTGTTGTCGTATTTTGTACGACAATTGTATTAATAAAGTTATAGTTGTTTCTGTACCATGTATTTGACAACTCAGAATGGGTGATGTATACCTATTTTGGGGGCGTCACAGTTGGTATCAGAGCTTAGGGATATGATCTCTGACGAAGATCGGGGAATAGAACTAGGAGGGGAGAGACGAGTAAAACCTTCGCTAGTGTGTCTTACCTAAGCTTATTTGTTGGTTGGCCAGTATATAGGGATATTATGTGATATGTTGATTTCTTTAATTAACCCTTGTTTTATGGCAATATTTGAGAATGTCGACTAAGAATGTTAACAGTGGAGTAAATGTGACCGTGGAGACACCTTTACTCACCAATGAGGCGAACGTGCAACAGGCCGACAATGTTCCTCCTGTAAACAACACCACTGATCAGACGATGAACGACGAAATTTTAAGAAGCTTTTTGCAGTTCATGCAAAATCAGACGAGGGAGACTCGTGCACAAAATACAGGTGGAAATGATAACAACGTGCGGTTTGTCACGGCCAAGCAGTTCAAAAAATTGGGACCACCAGAATTCTGGGGAAAGCCAGATCCGATTAAGGCGGAGACATGGGTCAAACAAATTACCAAGATATTCGATGTCTTGGGATGCACGGAGGAACATAAGGTTCCATTTGCCACCTTTATGTTCCGTAATGAGGCAGATTACTGGTGGGAATCTGTGAAGCGTACCCATCCAACCGCACTTAGCATGTCTTGGGAAACATTTCAGAAACTGTTCAATGACAAGTACTTTCCTGAAAGTATTCGTCATATGAAGGAAGTAGAATTTATTAGACTGGAAAAAAACAACATGACGATGTCTCAGTACGAGGCAAAGTTTGCAGAGTTATCCAGGTTTGTACCTCATTTGGTGGAGAATTAGGAACGTATGACGTGGATGTTTTTGAGAGGTTTGAAACCCGGCATACGTCAATATCTCATTTCTCATAAATTTTCTCTCTATTCAGATATTGTCAATAGGGCTCAATTATTAGAGCGAGAAAACGAGTACGTTCAACCGAGGGACCATAACCAGGATCATACCAGTGACAACAGTCATCAGAACAACAATAACCAGCGGAGAAAGAAAAATACGGACAAAAGCGGTAACCACTCTGGTGGTAATCATGGCCATGAGAATAGAAGAAGCGAGTCGGGGAGATATTTTAAAAAGAGGAGATTCAATAATGACAATGCAAAGACGTCAGCACCAGCAGCAACTGGTTCTAAGGGAGGAGAATGACCACCGGTCGTATGCTATAAATGCGGGAAAGAGGGACATATCAGCCCAAACTTCCAACAACAGTTCAAGGTATGTTATAATTATGGAAAGGAAGGACATATCGCTCGAGATTGTATAGTAGCGAAACCAAGTCCAGCGGGGATGGTGACTTAAAAGGCTGTCCCAGAAAATTCAAAGTCAACGGTTCCTGGAAGAGCATTTGTTGTGACTGGTCAAAATGCAAGGAACCCAAACGAGGTAATCACGGGTAAGCTAATCATAAATTCTTGCGAAGTTTATACATTACTAGATACCGGTGCTACCCATTCATTTATATCTCCTGCTTGTGCTCAACGTTTAAACTTGACTCTGGAGAAATTAGATTTTGACTTATCTGTGGAGACTCCGTTAGGAGAAACTTTCATCACATCCACTGTTTATAAATCTTGTTTGATCCAAGTTGGCACCAACACATTACCTATTGATCTTATCTCTTTAAAGATACTTGCTTTTGATGTGATTTTAGGGATTGATTGGTTAACTACTCATCATGCCAAAATTGATTGTTTTCGTAAGGTTGTTAGTTTTCATATTCCTAACCAACGTGTTGTACGAATTTAAGCAACTAAACCATTAAAATCAATCACTGTTATATCAAGCCATAAAGCCATTCGTTTATTAAAAAATGGATGTCAATCTTTCTTAACCCATGTTATGGATTTAAATAAAGACACGTCAGATTTAAATAATATTCATGTTGTTATTGACTTTCCTGACGTATTTCCTGAAGAACTTCCTGGTCTACCCCCAGAACGTGAAGTTGAATTCTTTATTGATCTTGAACCTGGTACAAAGCCCATTTCTAAAACCCCATATCGAATGGCTCCTATTGAACTTCAAGAGTTAAAGGTCCAACTACAGGAGTTATTGGACATCGGTTTCATTCGTCCTAATACATCTCCTTGGGGTGCTCCTGTTTTATTCATAAAGAAAAAAGACGGGAGTATGCGACTTTGTATTGACTAACGGGAATTGAACCATGTCACCATCAAGAATAGGTATCCGCTACCTCGTATTGATGACCTGTTTGACCAATTGCAAGGAGCACAATTCTTTTTAAAAATCGATATTCGTTCTAGATATCATCAGCTGAATATTAGAACTGAGGATATCCCAAAGACTGCCTTCAGAACTCGGTACGGGCATTATGAATTCTTAGTCATGTCTTTTGGATTGACTAATGCTCCTGCGGATTTTATGGATATGATGAAGCGAGTATTTAAGGAATATTTGGATCAGTTCATTGATGTCTTTATTGATGACATCCTCATATATTCCAAAAGTCGTGAAGATCATGAGCACCATTTGAAGCTGGTACTCCAAAGGCTTCGTGAAAACAAGCTTTATGCCAAGTTGAAGAAATGCGAGTTCTGGCTTGAGGAAGTAGCATTCCTTAGGCACGTGGTGTCAAAATATGGAGTATCTGTTGATCCACCGAAGATTGAAGTAATACAAAGTTGGGAGCAACCGAAGTCGGTGACCGAAGTACGTAGCTTTCTGGGCTTAGCTGGTTATTATCAGAGGTTCGTGGAAGGATTTTCTCGAATCGCTACTCCGTTAACTCAGCTGACTCGGAAGGATACAAAATTTGTATGGAGCGAGAAATGCTAGAAAATTTCCAAGAGCTTAAGAGGAGACTCATTTCGGCACCTGTTCTGACAATACCATCTGGTTCAGATGGATTTGTTATCTACATCGATGCTTCGGGAAAAGGGTTAGGATGTGTTCTCATGCAACATGGGAAAGTCATAGCCTATGCCTCACGACAACTTAAAGAATATGAGAGGAATTATCCTACTCATGATCTAGAGTTGGCAGCAGTCGTTTTCGCGCTAAAGATCTGGAGGCACTATCTATATGGGGAGAAAATGGAGATATATTTAGACCATAAAAGCCTCAAATATTTCTTCACCCAAAAGGAACTCAACATGCGACAACGACGTTGGCTCGAGCTGTTGAAAGACTACGACCACACTATTCAATACCATCCTAGAAAAGCGAACGTATTAGCTGACGCATTGAGTAGAAGATTATATGCGGGAACGAGTGCAATGTTGTCAACACAAAAGCCCATTTTGTGTGATTTACAAAAGATGATGATAAAATTCAAGACTTTGGGGACCCATGCGATAATGTCAAGTATACGTATAGAACCAACTTTAATCGATAAAGTTAAAGTTGCTCAAGTCACAGACCCGGAGCTGATGCGTATGAAAAAGAAAGTGCAAGAAGTTGTTATTCCAGAAGCAAGAATCGATGAAGAAGGAATACTTCGAATCCACTCCAGACTTTGTGTTCCTAACGACTCTGATTTGAAACACAAGATCATGATGGAGACACACAATACACCATTTGCAATCCATCCTGGAAGTACCAAAATGTATCATGATCTTCGACATACATTTTGGTGGAACAATATGAAGAGAGAGATTGCAAAGTTTATCTCGAGGTGTTTAATTTGTCAACGTGTAAAGGCGGAGCATCAAGTGCCTAAGGGTCCATTGTAACCACTTGAGATTCTAAAATGGAAGTGGGAACACATTACCATGGATTTCGTTACGGGTATTCCCACGGTTTCTCAAGGCATAAATGCTATTTGGGTTATTGTTGATATATTAACCAAGTGTGCTCATTTCTTGTCGATACGGGAGACTTATTCCCTTGAACGTCTTGCTCGTATGTATGTAAATGAGATTGTGAGATTGCATGGCATGCCAGTATCCATAATTTCGGATCGTGACCTTAGATTCACTTCACGATTTTGGGTTAGCTTGCAAAAAGCTATGGGCACGAATTTATGATTCAGTTCGGCATACCATCCTCAAACGGACGGACAATCAGAGAGAACTATTCAAACTCTTGAAGATCTATTAAGACTCTGTGTCCTAGACTTCAAAGGGAGTTGGGATAAGTATTTACCATTGGTGGAATTCTCCTACAACAACAGTTATCAGGCAAAAATAGGTGTGGCCCCATATGAGGCATTGTATGGACGAAAGTGTCGCTCTCCAATATGTTGGGATGAGGTGGGTGAAGCAACATTGTTGGGACCCGATTTGGTACGTATGACTACGAAAAAGATCCAAATAATTCGACAACATATACAAATGGCACAAGATGGACAAAAGAGTTATGTGGATCTTCATCGAAAGGACATGGAATTTAGTATTGGGGATCATGTATTGTTGCGAGTTGCCCCATGGAAGGGAGTTACAAGATTTGAGAAGAGAGAAAAGCTCAATCCATGATTTATTGGTCCATTTCAGATTCTTGACCGAGTAGGAAATATAGCCTATAGACTCGCGTTACCTCCAAGTATGTCTTGTGTTCATAATGTTTTTCACATATCCGTGCTTCGTAAATATGTGAAAGACCCGAACCACGTTATTGAGTTAGAACCAGACGAGATAGCCGAAGACTAAACGTATGAAGAGGTACATGTCAAGATCTTGGATAGGAAGGAGCATGTCCTACGCACAAAGGTCATACCACAAGTTAAAATTTTGTGGAGGAGCCAGCTATTGAGGAAATGACCTGAGAGTTGGAAATAGAAATGAAAGCGAGGTATCCTCACCTTTTCGAAACACCAGGTACGCACGTCAATTTCGAGGACGAAATTTCATAAGGAGGGGAGGTTATAAGACCCCAACTTATTATAAATAAAATTAAATTTCCTCTATTTATTATTTTGAAATAGTAATGGTCGATTTGATTAATGTGGATAGTTATGAGTAAAATGCGCAAATATTTTAAATAAGCAAGTGGTTATAAAATATTCATTATTATCGGGGAATATTCGTTTGGTCGTGAAATATTCTTACTGTCGGGAAATATTCGTATGACGGCGCAACCTTGTGTTGGCCCCATAACGGAAAATGATTGGATGAAGAAAACGACAAGTATAAGTTATTTATAAATAACGGCATAGTTGTTACCTTTAATACTGTTGAAATACTCGGCGATTAAAACACAGTAGCACACGGTATTGCACTAATTATTGATTCTTACGTAAGAAGGCACTACTCAATAATTGTTACAGTAGTTACTGTTCAATATTTTATTTTATTGATTCAATAATTGCTACGTTGATATTTTATATTATTGTTGTTTCAATAGTTGTCACTACACAGTATTTTCATTATCAGATCAATAATTCATATTATTTGAATAATATTATTAGATAACATTATTGGCAATGTCTAGAAAGTTCTGTCTAAGGAGAGGTTTGGTCACCTAATTGTGCGCGAGTAAAGAGAAATCCTTATTGAAAAGCCCATCTTTCCTGGGAATGGCCTGGTTGTCGATATTGTGGTTCTGTAATTTTATTTGTGAATAATTAATTATTGATTTATATGATAAGGAAAATATTCATTTTATGTGGATATAGATGGAGAAAATTTTAAAGTGACAATTGTTGAAAAATTATATTAATATTTTATTAAATTTTCTGCTCTGGTGTTCTAAGCATTTTCCTATAAAAAGGGTACTTAGGTTAGAATTGAAAATCACACCAGAAACTAAAGTTTTCTCTCTCTATATTATCGAGCGTATTATTGTGAGTATTTTAATACTTTGAGTGTTGCTATACGGTGCAAGTTTCTTCAGCGTTATATATGATATTTCAGCCAGAAGTACTATTCTTTCTGAGGTAAGGGATGTTATTTTTTTTATAAATGATATTATTTCTTTCAATATCATTATGCCGGAATATTGGTAAGATTTTTCTTTTGAAATTCTTGTCTTTTAGTGTCGGGGTTACTATTCACATATACGACACTATTCACGTATACGGAACTATTCACGAATACGACACTATTCACAGAAAAAATTAAATTTTGTTTTTCGTCCAAAATATCGATTATGGATACTAGCTTTGATTGTATCCATGTTTTGATCATTCTTGAATTTTACTCCACTATGATTATTTATGAGGTATTTTTGGGCATGGATAAACCGAAATACGAATCCTTAATATTTATTCTTTTGTTTCACTGGATTCGTTTCCTTTAAAATATTTTTCATCATCCTCGGTCCTAAATGATGATATAATTGAATATCTTTGGCCTGTAGTGCAAATATTAAGGATTTTATAATGAATATCTTTGGCCCGTATTGCAAAGATGAATAGGTGTTAAGATGAACATGACCGACTGATGAATATCTTTGCCCTGTAGTGCAAAGATGAATATTTGATTCAAGATATATCTTGATTGATCTTACAGGGATAAAATATTGATGATGGACTTTTAAATTCATAGATAATAGTAGATTTCATTCTGTATGTAACTCTTCTATGAATTATTATTTCCGCTGCGAATATTGATCTGAAACTTGTTGTTTATTATATTTTATCAGATTTTTCCCTGTTGAAGACTAACGATAATTTGTTTTATATTATCTTAGTCATAATATTCTTTACTGGCCTAGTTGAGCTCACCCTTTTTCTTTTTGTTCCATTTTTCTTCTCAGGAGGCGAGAATGTAGCGAGTACTAGTCGGGGTATGGAATGATGGTTCTAGAAGTTATTTTAGTAGTCCACACCATTTTTATAAAATAATGTATCAATAATTGTAATGAAGACTTATTTGGGTGTGGATATTGTCTAGAAGACAATATTTGTATTTAAACTCATAGTTCAAGTGTTGTCGTATTTTGTACTACAATTGTATTAATAAAGTTGTAGTTGTTTCTGTACCATGTATTTGACAACTCAGAATGGGTGATGTATACCTATTTTTGGAGCGTCACATCACCACTCTGAATTCCTCAAATGGATAGTTTTCACAGAAGATGTACTTTTCCTGAAAAACAGAGAATTGATATCAACTACATAACCTTTTCTGGAAAAGAAATTTCTGCAGTTGACATCGCTTCGCTTAATGTTAGGCAATTTCTTTGTCAGAAGGGGTTATGCAGTTGAATAGCTTCTCTTTTTCAGGAAAAATACCCTACAACAAAAAAGCCTAATTCCGACAGATTTATAATCGACGGAATATAATCTGTCGTACTTAGTTTATTTACGATGGAATAATCCGTCGAGGATACGTTCATCGAAATTAATATATTCCGGATGAATTTCCTTCGAACATAAAACGCCCCCTTGGCGCCAAGATTCCCGCCAGCGCAAGTCGTAATTTCGACGAAATTGTATTTATTTTCGAGGGACTTTCCGTCGGACATAACATAATTTCAAGGGAATTATTTCTAACGAAAATTCCGTCGGGAATAACTTATAAAGCCAAAAATCAGATTTCATTTCCTTCTCAGTCGCCTCGACCTCTCTCTCTCTCATACTATTTATTCTCTGTCTCTCTGTGTCTCTCTCTCTCTCTCATATATCTCTCACTATCTCGGTCGACCTCGCTCCTCCTGCTGCCGGCCGTCGTCAGGACTGTCGTCTTAGTCTCGGTGGTTGTCAGGACCATCATCAGGACTGACGTCATAATTTGTAATTAATTATATCATTAAATATATTTTATCTTATTCAATATCATACCATTTGAAACGTAATTAAAATTAAAATTAAAATTTTGTGACCCCTATCATTATCATTGCTCTTTACTAACTTTAACGTTTAGCAAGTCGAATAGGTATTGCACAAAAAATGCTAGCCATTGCAACTACAAACTAGTGAATCCTACTTTGTGCAAATAATTTTTTATTATATATATATATATATATATATATATATATATATATATATATATATATATATATATATATATATATATATATATATATATATATATATAGTTAAAACACTACCATAAAACTATAATATTTTGGTAAAGGGTGATGTGATTTATTAAATGTGACCACACACCTTTATTAATGACAAAGAAAAAAAGTCCCGTGACTTATTATTGGAAAATGTGACCACATACCACATAATATATTATAGAAGAATCAAGAATATGTGGTATATGCTTTATTTATAAATGGAGAACAACTGGAATGCAGTTGAGTGCTCATATCCATACCAATAATAACACCAATAATAATAAAAAAAAAGTCTGGGCGGACATGAATAATGGACCGATTTTTTGGACAGATTATAAATTTTTTTTTTGATAGTTATTTTTAAAAAATGTATAATATTTATTTTAACAAGAATTTTTATAAAATATAGTGTTTTAGGTATAATTTGGATACATATACAAATACAGGATTATACAGTATATTTTATAAAAATTTCTGTTGAAATAAATACTATACATTTTTTGAAAGTCTCTAACAAAAAAAATAAATTAATAAATAAATTAAAACCTGTCCAAAAAACCGGTCCATTATTCATGTCTGCGTAGCATTGCTCATAAAAGAAAGGAGGATTAATGATCAACACCAATATCCTTCTGCATGGATATTTTTTTTGGATTATTTATACAATTTTATTCAAGTATATGTACTTAAATTACACATAAAATATTATATTATATAAAAATTTCAGTTAAAATAAATATTAAATATTTTTTAAAAATTACAAGAAAAACAAAAAAAATTTTAAAAATATCCAATATTCTGATCGCACAAACTTGTACGCCAAGACTTGTTGAAGTGCTCTTGATCTCTTGGTAAAAGCTCATGTCCACGAATTCGGTAGGGATTCATTCATATTCGATACAAAAAGTCCACGAATTCGGTAAGGGGGGCCGCAAAAAGGAGAATCGGTCTAGCGATCAGTTTTTTTTTTAATAATTTCTAAAAAATATATAATATTTATTCTAATCAAAATTTTAACAATTAATAGTTTTTTTAGGTATAATTTGAATACATATAAAAAATAAAATTATATAGACTGTACAATTTTATTTTTAATATTTATCCAAATTATACATAAAATATTATTTTCTATAAAAATTCTAATTAAAATAAATACTATATATTTTTTAAAAATTATTAAAAAAATTATCCTTACACTCTGTTTCTGAATTTTGAACAAAAAAGAAAAGAATAGAAAACTTAAATTAGAACAGAAAAGAAAAGAATAGAAAACTTGAAGTTTTCCTTTGTGTTGTTTCTGAGTTTTTAATAGAAAAGAATAGAAAATTTAAAATTGAGGACATGAGTTGTAATTTTAAATTTATTATATTAAAAGTTGATGATAATATGGGAATTGTAAAAATATTATTTATTCCAATTTCTTTTCCGTCCAAATCGGGCCAATTTTGGACGAAAAACTTTGGCAGAAAAAGTAATAAGTTTTTTATCCATTTCTTTTCTTTTCTGTTTATTAAAAAACTCAGAAACATAAGAATTAAAAAGGAAACTTATATTTTCTAAAAAATAATTACTTTGTGATTTTTAATGAAACTTATCAACTTTAAGTTAGAAAATATTTTAGACTAATTTTCAAATTAACTTTGAGGGTGGGTTCTTATCATTTGTTTCTAATTGTTTAGATGCCGAACGTCAGTATTTGAAGCATTTTCCATAAGAAATTCCGAGTTAGGATTTGAGTTATTTAGGTTTTTAGCTAATATTCTTTTTAATTTATTAAACCAACTATATTAGAGGATCGACATAAAGATAGAACTGGAATTATACAATAAATTCAAAATGTTAATCCTCTGGTATCAAATCTTAGTAAAGTATACAAAGATGTTAGTGTTTTAGCAACATTCATAACAGTTTTCTAATAAATTTTTTATTCTAATTTTAAAGAATACATTAACAAATTATTATTCAATATTTTTCTTATTCTTATTTAATTTTATTTTAATCTCTATATAAGATTTTATTCCTCAAGGTGAGTGAGTCAAAATCGTTCTCTACATATGCAAAATGACATTTCACACCCTCATTAAGTGGACACGTCACCTTTAGAAAGAGGTAAAGGAATTCAGCGTCATTTGCAATATCGTGAATCTTGTCTTCTCCGGAGTTTTTTCAACCCACGATTCTCTTCTCCAAAAGTATTTCGACGGTATTTTTCACTGATTGTCCTATTCACCGAATGTCTTTTTCTCCAAAGTCTCATTTGCGGCATCTCAAATCATTTAATTCGAAGGTATTTTGCAGAAAAACAAAATCTAGGATTCTTGTTGGGTACTTTTAAATTTTAAATTTCATAATTTAAGGAATCAATAAAAAGTACTTGTTGGATACATAGTAAAAAAATTGAATCTCTGTCCTGTAGAATGACCTAATAGTACTGCATAGTATGGATAAAGATAAGAAAATAATTATGAATACTCCTAGTTATCATAAACCCAAACTTAAGATTAAGAAGATCCACTATATATATATATATATATATATATATGTTATAAGAGTCCTCTCCTATGTATTGCAATAAATTTATATGGAATTATAATTACAAAATTTATAAATACGTGATATTGGTAAAAATTATTGGAGGACCCTACTTATTATACATATTCCTAATAAAATTACTACTAATAGTTATCCACGAAACTCGTAACCAAAAAGTCGACATATATCATTTACAACATATATCATTATTGTATGCCATAATCCAAATGTTGCTTTAAAAGTAGGAAACTTATATTTTCACATGAAAAAACCATATTTTCATGAGTTTTTCTCAATTGAATATAAATCTTATTTACTATTCATATGAAAGAAACCTTGTAAAAAAATTATATTTTCGTGTGGAAAATATCAGTGTTTTTTAAAAATATACTTGTTACACACCTCAAATAAGAATTTATGTGACACCCTCAAAATAGGTGCATACAACCCATATTGAGTCGCCAAATACATACCACAGAATCTAAATACAAACTTTTCGATTTACAATTATTAACTGTCGTGCAAAATACGATAAACACAAATACTGTAAGTTTTAATACAAATATTGTCCGTAGACAATTTCCACACTCAAATAAAGTTTTCATTACAATTATTATCACACTATTTCACAACATATTGAACACTTCTATAGTAACTATCTCGAACCATTACTCCACTCGCTGACTAGTCTTAGTTACACTTTCATTTCCTGGGAAGAACAATGGAACAAAAAGGAAAAGGGTGAACTCAACTAGCCCAATAAGAATATTATGACGAAGAAAATGAAGAATAAATTATCTTTAGCTCTCAACTATGATAAATCAGATAAAATATAATGGACAATAAGTTTTAGATCAACAACTGCAGCGAAAATAACAATCCATTAAAAGAGTCAAGTAGAGCATGATGTCTACTATCTTTTATGATTTAAAATTCTTTTATCAGTATTTTATCCATGTAACATTAATCAATAATTATTTCAAATCAATGAATTATCTATGCACTACGGGCCAAAGATATTCGTTTATATCATCAGTGGTCATGATCATGTCAAACACCTGTCCATCTATGCACTACAGGCCAAAGAGGACTTTTAGCACAAATCTTTATTTGTAACATTAAAGGTCATAATCATACAAATCAACAGTCTATCTTTGCACTACGGGTCAAAGATGACTTTCACCACAATATAAGCATGAGGATGATGACAATGATATAAAGAATGAATCAAGTGAGATCAAGGATAAATATTAGAGGTTTATAATTTAATTTATCCAGAGTTCAAGAATGTCCAAATTGTCACCATGATCACCAATTGTAGAGTTATTCAAGAATGATATTTAAGGTTCAAATTTCAAAGATAATTTGGACTAATAAAAGAAACTAAATTCCGTCATTAATAGTACTCTGACATGTATAGTACCCCTGATGAATAGTATCTCGACATGAATAGTACCCCGACATGAATAGTACCCCGGATGAATAGATTAAAATTTAATAAGAAAGTTCAGAATAATATTTTAGTGAAATGATATTAGATGAAGCGTAAACTGTAAGACCCCAGCTTTTATGAATAAAGATGATTTTTCTATAAATATCATTTTATGGAATAAATTTGATATACTGTTATAGTTGTGGGTAATATTTATAAACTTTGCAAAGTACGCAAGTTGTTATATAATATTCAATTGGTCGGGGAATATTCGTTTTAACAGGGAATATTCGTATGACGGCACAATCATTGGTGGACCCCACAACGAAATTATTGTCGGATTGAGAAAACGACAAAAATACTTTATAAAAATAACGGCAGAAGTTTTACCGTTAACAGTTGAAACACCCGGTGTTAAAAGTACATGAATACGCGTGGTTGCATAGTAGCACACGGTTTTGATTATTGATTCTTACGTGAAAAGTTATTTAGTTTTGTTTCATTATATATATATATAAGATTGATATTTATATATATTATATATATGTAAAGTTGACATATGGGGGTAGGGGTAGGGGTAGGGGTGGGGGTGGGGTGGGGGGGAAGAAAAAAAAGAGATGACCGGGTGGGAGAAATTAAGAAAGTGTGGGTGTGTGTGAATAATAAGTATTTATATATATTAAATGTGGGTGACTGGGTTGTGGTGTGTGTGAATAATAGGTATTTATATATATTAAATGTGGGTGAGTGGATTGTGGTGGAGGATAAAGTTTGGCAGGATATGTGATGTTATTTTCAAAGTTTGCACCTTATTGGTTGAACAATCCAATAATGCTATCAAACATGTGCATAAAGCCATTTTCTCAACTTGGCGTGTACTAGTTTTTTTCTCTTTCTTTTAATTGGCCAGCACCTTGAAAAATGATGCACGGGTGGTAGGATTTTTCTAATATAGCATGTGTTATATTATATATATATATATATATATATATATATATATATATATATATATATATATATTATAAAATTTGGTTTTGAAAATCTAGAGAATGATTTCAGCCAGTGAATTTCAAACACTGTTCGTCCATGAGAAAAATTCTTACACAGTGCCTTTCCATTCTCTTATAAATAGAAGCTCATTCCTTCATTATTTCTTACGAATTCACTGAAACTCTAGAGAGAGAAATTATAGAGAGAAAGAAGAAAAGTATTTTGCAACTTCACTACTCCTATATCTAGTACTCTTCTTTCAAAGGTGAGGGGTATTATTTCTTTTGTATTCATGAAGAGAACTTCTGTTATTCCATTCTTTATTATTCTGTTAGAATAACCTATATAAGCGGACTACCCTATACTTAGTGAAAATTTTCTGTTATTCCATTATTTGTTATTATGTTGTAATAACATGTCTATGCGAAGTACCGCATACATGGTGAAATTCTTCTATTATTCTATTATTTATCATTCTGTTGGAACATCTTATCTGTGCTTTACGCATGACCTGGTTCCGTTATTTATTATTCTGTTGGAACATCCTGTTTGTGCTTTATGCATGACCTGGTTCCGTTATTTATTATTCTGTTGTAACATTCTGTCTGTTCTTTATGCATGACCTGATTCCGTTATTTATTATTCTGTTGGAATAACCAGTCAGTGCGGTCTATCGCATGCTTGGTGATTTCTTTTGTTATTCCATTCCTTATTATACTCAGTTGGTTAAAGTTTTGACTTCTATACTCCATGAAATTAGTAGAGTATCCTTGATATTTGCGCTTCATCCAATATCTTTTCATGGAAATATTATTCTGAGCATTATTGAATTTTTCTCTACAAAGAAGTATCATGTTAACAATTTGGACGTTATTAGTTCCTAAATAAATTTATTCTTGAACTTGTTTCATTGAATTCTTATATCATTGTCATCATCCTCATGTTTATATTTTTTAAAAGTCATCTGTGGCCTGTAGTGCATAGATGGACTTGGTATGATTATGACCAGGGATTATTCGGTGCAATCATGACCGTAATGTTACAAATGATGTGGTAAAAGTCCTCATTGGCCCGTAGTGCATTGATGGACAGTTATTGGCATGATCATGACCATTGATGAATACACGAATATCCTTGGCCCATGGTGCATGGATAATTTGTGGTCGTGATACTAATGAATATCCTTGGCCGTAGTGCAGGGATGATGTGGATTATTTATTAAGCTGAGTCCCAGTGATAAAAGTGATGAAAAACCTTTTAAATCATAAAAGATAGTAGATTTTATTCTCTATTTGACTCTTTTAATGGATTACTTGTTCCACTGCAGTTAAACTTGATGTCTATTATATTTTATCAGTTTAACATTGTTGAAGACTAATGATAATTTATTCTGCATTATCTTAGACATAATATTTCTTACTGGGCTAGTTAAGCTCACCCTTTCTTTTACTGTTCTCTTCAGGAAATAAGAAAATAGCCGTGACTAGTCGGGGAACGGAGTAACGGTCTGAGATGGTGTCTTAGTAGTCCTCACTATTCTATAAAATAGTGTAATAATAAATGTAATGAGGACTTATTCTGAGAATGAATATTGTCTAAAAGATAATATTTGTATTAAAACTCACAGCTCTTGTTGTATATTTAAAATTGTATTTGTATTCTGTACCATGTATTTGGCGACTCAGAATAGGTGATGTATACCTATTTTGGGGGCGTCACACAAACTATTAAGGATATTCTACTAATTTCAGATATTTTCACTATTTAATAATAAGTTTATGGAAACAAACAATAATTTTGTGCCATAAATGGAGAAATATGAAAGAAAACAATATCCCTTGACGAGTACAAAAGAAATAATATCTCATACGAGTATGAAGAACATACGAAACTGCAAATGGATTTTCACCTGTTATGCGGTAATCCACATAGACAGATCATTTCCACAACTTAATATATAAAGAATGAATACGAAGGGTTATTCATCAGGCATGCGGTAATCCGCGTAGACAGTTTATTCTCACAAATTAATAAGAAATAGAATGACAACCCTTATGAGTATGAAAAAAATAACATCATTTACCTTAGTAGGAGACTAAATCTGGCTAGTATAGCGGAGATTATCTTGAGGAATCTTGCACTATTTGCTACGCTTAAATTATCCTTGTTGTAAGACCCCAACTTTTATGAATAAAGAATAATTTTCTCGAAATATATTTTTGAATATTATAGTGTAGATTTGATATAATATTATAGTTGTGGGTAATATTTACAAATTTTGCAAAGTAAGCAAGTGGTTATATAATATTTGATTGGTCAGGAAATATTCTTTTTAATAGGAAATATTCGTACGACGGCACAATTATTGGTGGACCCCACAACGGAACTATTATTGTAAAATGACAGAATTATCTTTTTAGAAAAATAACGGCGAAAGTGTTACCGTTAAAACAGTTGAACTACCCGGTAGTAAAAGTACAGTAATAAGCGTGGTTGCATAGTAGCACACGGTATTGATTATTAATGCTTATGTGAGAAGTCACTCAGTTATACTCAATTATTGCTACAGTAATTACTGCATCATATCTCTCATATTATTGATTTAATTTAATTATTATCACAGTATCATTTGCATAATATGATATATTACTAAATCAATAATTGAGACAACAATGTTATTCATATTATTAAATTGTAATATTTATAATGTCTAGAAGTTCTGTCAAGAAGAAGTTTGGTCATCTAATTGCGCGCCAATAAGGAGAAATTTTTATCGGAAAGCCCCCTCTTTCCTGGGAACGACCTGGTTGTTAAATATTGTAAATTATAATATTAATGATGAATAATTTCGTGTTGATTAAAGATGAAATTAATAGTTCCATTGTGTTGGAATTATTAGTGTTAGTGAAAATCGACATTTATTTCGATAATAATTGATGTCTGGAGGTTATATTGATCAATCGGGTATTTAACCGGATAAATGAGCAATTAATTACTATTAATTAACATGATTATAACTATTTGTTCACATGTGTGTACTATTATTTCACATTCTTGTACTATTAGGGGAGTTGGTGAAAGATTGATAATACTTGCATGACTAAGTTAAAAATGGAGGTATAGATAGAGGTATTATACTATAATTCGTATTTTTCACATGTCTAGAGCTATTGATTCACATGATTTACTATTAAATCACATTATTTAGTATTAGGGGAGGTGGTGCAAGTTTGATAATACTTGCAGGACTAAATTAAAAATGAAAAAAAAGGAAGGTATTATACTGTAATATTTTGAGCCCCAAAATGTGCAATTATTGAAACTATATTTTCCTATAAATAGAAGTTCATTCTTCCTTCATTTGTCACCAATTCACTAAAGCTATAGAGCAATTATTATAGAGAGAAATTATAGAGAGAAAGAAGAAAAGAAGTCTGCTACCTCTCTACTCCAGTATCCAATTTATTTCTAAGGTAAGGAGTATTATTTCTTTCGTATTCATGAAGAGAGCTTCTGTTAATAACCTGTCTATGCGAAGTACCGCATACATGGTGAAATTCTTCTGTTATTCTATTTTTTATTATTATGTTAGAATAACCTATCTATGAGAAGTACTGCATACATGGTGAAATTCTTCTGTTATTCCATTCTTTATTATTCTGTTGGAATATCCTGTCTGTGCGGATTACGCTAGAACTAGTTCCATTCTTTATTATTCTGTTGGAATAACCTGTCTGTGCGGTCTATCGCATACATGGTGAATTCTTCTGTTATTCCATTCTTTATTATTCTGTTGGAATATCCTATTTGTGCGGATTATGCATGACCTGGTTCCATTCTTTATTATTCTATTAGAATAACCTATCTATGTGGATTACCACATGCATGGTGAATGATCCTTCGTATTCATTCTTTATTAAATTGTGGAAATGATCTGTCTACGTGGATTATAGCTTGACGGGTGAAAATCCATTTGCAGATTCATATATTCTAGGATACTTATTTGGTTAAAGTTTTGGCTTCTATACTCCATGAAATTAGTGGAATATCTTTGATATTTACGCTTCATCCAGTATCTTTTCATGAAAATATTCTTCTGAGCATTCTTAAATTTTACTTCACAAAGAAGTATCATGTTGAAAATTTGGACGTTATTGATTTTCCAGATAAATTAAAATTATAAATCTTTGAAATTTATCATTGAACTTGTTTTATTGAATTATTATGTCATTGTCATCATCCTCATGCTTATATTGTGATTAAAGTCATCTTTGGCTTACGTGCATAGATGGACTAGGTATAATTATGACTAGGGATTATTCCGTATAATCATGAACATTGATGATTACATGAATATCCTTGACCGTGGTGCAAGG
The DNA here is from genome assembly GCA_020205505.1 of Panax japonicus. Classification (NCBI taxonomy): domain Eukaryota; kingdom Viridiplantae; phylum Streptophyta; class Magnoliopsida; order Apiales; family Araliaceae; genus Panax; species Panax japonicus. The sequence goes on from CM035110.1 coordinate 64,351,686, forward strand.
ATGATGTGGTTTATTTATTAAGCTGAGTCTCAGCGATAAAGTTGATGAAAATCTTTTTAAATCATAGAAGATAGTAGATTTTATGCTCTACTTGACTCTTCTAATGGATTGCTTGTTCCGTTGTAGTTAAACTTGTTGTCTATTATATTCTATCAGTTTAACATTGTTGAGGGCTAATGATAATTTATTCTGCATTATCTTAGTTATAATATTTCTTACTGGGCTAGTTGAGCTCACCCTTTGCTTTCATTGTTCTCTTCAGGAAATAAGAATATAGCTGGGACTAGTCGAAGAACGGAGTGACGGTCCAGATGATAGCATTAGTAGTCCTCACTATTCTGTTAAATAGTGTGATACTAAATGTAATGAGGACTCCATTGAGTATGGATATTGTCTAGATGAAAATATTTGTATTAAAACTCACAGCATATATATTGTCGTATTTTACACGACAATTGTTTAATTAAGTTTTTAATTGTATTTTGTACCATGTATTTGGCGACTTAAGATGGGTGATGTATACTTGTTTTGGGGGCATCACAGTTGGTATCAAAGCTTAGGGATATGATCTCTGGCTGAGATATGAGACAAGGACTAGGAGGGGAGAGGCGGGGAATTCATTCACTAGTATGACCTATCTAAGTTTATTTTGTATTTAATTGGTTCGTCAAAGTATAGGAATATTATGTGATATGTTATTTAACCCTTGTTTTGTGGCAGTATTTTAAAATGGCATCCGAAAATGTTGAGATAATCAATGAAGCACATAAGACCGTGGATTCACCACAGATTAATACCTAGGATAATGTGCAACAGAAAGACAATAATCCTCAGGAAAATAACAATGATCAAATGATGAACGATGGGACGTTTAGAGGTTTTATGCAATTCATGCAACATCAGACGAGGGCGGCTCCTGTCCAAAATGCAGGTGGAAACACTGACAACTCTTAGACGGTCACCACTAAGCAGTTCAAGGAGCTGGGACCACCAGAGTTTTTTTGGAGAACTAAAACCACTTAAGGCGGAGACGTGGATAAAGTAGATCAACAAGATATTTAATGTCTTGGGATGCTCCGAGGAGTAAAAGGTTCCCTTTACCACCTTTATGTTGCGGGCAGAGGCAGATTACTGGTGGGAATCTGTAAAGCGTACTCAACCTGCCGCACTGAAGATATCTTGGGAGAAGTTCCAAGAGCTGTTCAACGACAAGTACTTTCCCGAAAGTATTCGTCACATAAAGGAGGTAGAGTTCATCAAGCTTGAGCAAAATAATATGATCGTGGTGCAGTACGAAGCTAAGTTTGTAGAGTTGTCCCGGTTTGCGTCCCACTTGGTTGATAATGAGGAGAGAATGACGCGGATGTTTCTAAGAGGTTTGAAACCCGAGATACGTCAATATCTAATTTCTCACAAACTGTGTTTGTATTTAGATGTTGTGAATAGGGCTCAGTTATTGGAGCGTGATAATGAGTCAACCCAACCAAGAGAGAGCAACCAACAAGTCGATAATACCAGTGGTAGCAGTCATCAAAGCAGTGACAACAAACGTGGAGGGAATCAACATGCCAGAAATGATAATCACTTCGGTGGTAATCATGTCCATGACAATAAGAGTGGAGATTTCAAGAAGAGGATATTCAACAAAGATGGAAAGACGTCAGCACCAGCACCTGTTATTAAGGAAGGAGAACAACCGCCGGTCATATGTTACAAATGTGGAGGGGAGGGACATATCAGTCCAAACTGCGTGATACAGTCCAAAGCGTGTTACAATTGTGGAAGAGAAGGTCACCTGGCCCAATTTTATCGTGCACTGAAGACAAGTCCAGCTGGGATGGAGGCATCAAAGGCCTTCCTAGACAAGACAAAATCGGTAGTTCAAGGGAGAGCGTTTGTCGTGACCTCCTAGAAAGCAAGAAACCCGAACGAGGTCATCACGGGTAAACTTATCATAAACTCTAGCGAAGTATATACCTTATTTGATACCGGTTCTACCCATTCTTTTATTTCTCCTACTTGCGCTCAACGTTTAAATTTGACTCCCGAGAAATTAAACTTTGACTTATCTGTTGAAACTCCGTTGGGAGAAACCTTCATTACATCCACTATTTATAAGTCTTGTTTAGTTCAAATCGGTACACTCACATTACCTGTCGATCTTATTTCATTGAAAATACTTGCATTTAACGTAATTCTAGGGATTGATTGGTTAACCACTCATCATGCAAAAATTAATTATTTTCATAAGGTTGTTAGCTTTCATATTCTTAACCAACCAATTATGCGAATTCAAGCAACCAAACCATTAAAATCAATCACTGACATCTCAAGCCATAAAGCTATTCGTTTATTGAAAAACGAATGTCAAGCTTTCTTAGCTCATGTCACGGATCTCAACAAAAATATGTCAGTTTTGAATAATATTTCTATTGTTAATGAATTTCCCGACGTATTCCCTGAAGAACTTCCTGGCCTACCCCCAGAGCGTGAAATTGAATTTTGTATTGACCTTGAACTCGGTACAAAACCCATTTCCAAAGCTCCATATCGAATGGCTCCTATTGAACTTCAGGAGTTAAAGACCCAATTGCAGGAATTGTTAGACATTGGCTTTATTCATCCTAGTACTTCTCCTTGGGGTGCTCCTGTTCTATTCGTGAAGAAGAAAGATGGGAGTATACGACTTTGTATTGATTATCGGGAGTTGAACCATGTCACTATAAAAAATAGATATCCATTACCTCACATTGATGACCTTTTTGACCAGTTGCAAGGCGCAATTTTTTTTTCAAAGATTGATATTCGTTCCGAATATCACCAATTGAAGATTAGAACCGATGACATTCCAAAGACGGCTTTCAGAACTCGGTACGGGTATTATGAATTCCTAGTCATGTGTTTTGAATTGACTAATGCTCCTGCTGCTTTCATGCATATGATGAATCGAGTATTCAAGGAATATTTGGATTACTTTGTGGTCGTCTTTATTGATGACATCCTTATTTATTCCAAAAGCTGTGAAGATCATGAGCAACACTTGAGGCTGATACTCCAAAAGCTTCGTGAATATAAGCTTTATGCCAAGTTGAAGAAATGCGAGTTCTGGCTTGAGAAAGTAGAATTCCTTGGGCACGTGGTATCAAGTCATGGAATTCTATTGACCCGGCAAAGATTGAAGCCATTCAAAGCTGGGAACAACCTAAATCAGTGACCGAAGTACGTAGCTTTCTCGGCTTAACTTGTTATTATTAGAGATTCGTAGAAGGGTTTTCTCAAATCGCTACTCCATTAACTCAGCTGACTCGAAAAGATACAAAATTTGGTTGGAGTGAGGAATGCGAGAAGTGTTTTCAAGAACTCATGAGGAGACTCATTTCAGCACCTGTTCTGACAATACTATCTGGCTCGGAGGGATTTGTCATCTACAGTGATGCCTCGGGCAAAGGGTTAGGATGTGTTTTCATGCAATATGGAAAAGTCATAGCCTATGCCTCTCAACAACTCAAAGAATATGAGAGGAATTATCTTACTCATGATCTAGAGTTGGTAGCAGTCATTTTTGCACTAAAGATTTGGAGGCATTACTTGTATGGGGAGAAAGTGGAAATCTTTACGGATCATAAAAGCCTCAAATATTTCTTCACTCAAAAGGAACTCAACACGCGACAGCGACGTTGGCTTGAACTGTTGAAAGATTATGATCATACCATCCAATACCATCCTGGAAAAGTAAACATGGTAGCTGACGCATTGAGTAGAAGATCATATACGAGTATGAGTGCGATATTGTCAATGCAAAGGCCCATTTTGTATGACTTACAAAGGATAGAGATAGAGATAAAGACTCCAGGGACCCACGAGATGATGGCGAATATACGATTAGAACTGACTTTAATCGATAAAGTTAAAGCCGCTCAAGCTACAGACCTAGAGCTGATGCGTATGAGGAAGAAAGTACAAGAAGGTGCTATGTCAGAAGCAAGAATAGATGATGAAGGAATACTTCGAGTCAACTCCAGACTTTGTGTTCCTAACGACCCTGAGTTAAAGTATAAAATCATGATGGAGGCGCACAACACACCGTTTTCAATCCATCTTGGGAGTACAAAAATGTATCATGATCTTCGACATACATTTTGGTGGGGCAATATGAAGAGAGAGATAGCGCTGTTTATCTCAAGGTGTCTAACTTGTCAACGAGTCAAGGCGGAACATCAAGTACCAAAAGGTCCATTACAACCACTTGAAATTCCAGAATGGAAGTGGGAGCACATTACCATGGATTTCGTTACTGGTCTTCCCAAGGTTTCTCAAGGCATAGGTGCAATTTGGGTCATTGTTGATAGATTGACCAAGTCTGCTCATTTCTTACCAATACGAGAAACTTATACACTTGAATGTCTTGCTCGTATGTACATAAACGAGATTGTTAGACTGCATGGTATGCCAGTATCCATAGTTTCTGATCGAGACCCAAGATTCACTTCACGATTTTGGGTTAGTTTACAAAAAGCTATGGGCACGGATTTACGATTTAGTTCAGCATATCATCCTCAGACGGACGGGCAATCAGAGATGACTATTCAAACTCTTAAAGATTTATTAAGACTCTGTGTCCTTGACTTCTAGGGAAGTTGGGACAAGTTCTTACCATTGGTGGAGTTTTCTTATAACAACAGATATCAAGCAAGTATTGACATGGCTCCATTCGAAGCGTTGTATGGAAGAAAGTGTCGTTCTCCAATATGTTGGGATGAGGTGGGTGAAGCAACATTGTTGGGACCGGAGTTGGTACGTATGACTACGAAAAAGATTCAAATGATCCGACAACGTATAATGACCTCACAAGATCGACAAAAGAGTTATGCTGATCTTCATCGAAAGGACGTGAAATTTGATATAGGAGATCATATGTTGTTACGTGTTGCTCCATGGAAAGGAGTTATGAGATTTGAAAAGAGAGTAAAGCTCAATCCTTGATTCATTGGCCCATTTTTAATCCTCGATCGAGTAGGAACTGTGGCCTATAGACTCGCTTTACCGCCAAGTGTGTCTCGTGTTGATAACATTTTTCACATATCCATGTTACATAAATATGTGGAAGACCCAAACCACGTTATTGAGTTAGAACCGGATGAAATAGCGGAAGATTTAACGTATGAAGAGGTTCCTATTCAAATCTTGGATAAGAATGATCATATTCTACGCTCCAAGGTTATACCTCAAGTCTCAAAGTTTTGTGGAGAAACCACGATATTGAGGAAATGACCTGGGAATTAGAATCTGAAATAAAATCAAGGTATCCTTACCTCTTCGACATACTAGGTACGTACCCTAATTTCGAGGGTAAAATTTCTTAAGAAGGGGAAGTTGTAAGACCCCAGCTTTTATGAATAAAGAAGATTTTTCTATAAATATCATTTTATGGAATGAATTTTATATAATGTTATAGTTGTGGGTAATATTTATAAACTTTGCAAAGTACGCAAGTTGTTATATAATATTCGATTAGTCGGAGAATATTTATTTTAACAGGGATTATTAGTACGACGACACAATCATTGGTGGACCCCATAACAGAATTATTATCAGATTGAGAAAACGACAAAAATACTTTATGAAAATAATGGCGGAAGTTTTACCGTTAACTGTTGAATCACCCGGTGTTAAAAGTACAGGAATACGCGTGGTTGCATAGTAGTACACAGTTTTGATTATTGATGCTTACGTGAGAAGTTATCTCAGTTTTGTTTCATTATATATATATATATATATATATATATATATATATATATATAAGATTGATATTTATATATATTATATATATGTAAAGTTGACATGTGGGGGTGGGGGGGAAGAAAAAAAGTGATGATCGGGTGGGAAAATTAAGAAAGTGTGGGTGTGTGTGAATAATAAGTATTTATATATATTAAATGTGGGTGAGTGGGTTGTGGTGTGTGTGAATAATAAGTATTTATATATATTAAATGTGGGTGAATGGGTTATGGTGGAGGATAAAGTTTGGCAGGATATGTGATGTTATTTTCAAAGCTTGCACCATATTGGTTGAACAATCCAATAATGCTATCAAACATGTGCATAAAGCCATTTTCTCAACTTAGCATGTACTAGTTTTTTTTCTCTTTCTTCTAATTGGCCAGCACCTTGAAAAATGATGCACGGGTGGTAGGATTTTTCTAATATAGCATGTGTTATATTATATATATATATATATATATATATATATATATTATAAAATTTGGTTTTGAAAATCTAGCGAATGATTTCAGCCAATGTATTTCAAACACTGTGCGTCCGTGAGAAAAATTCTTACACAGTGCCTTTCTATTCTTCTATAAATAGAAGCTCATTCCTTCATTATTTCTTACGAATTCACTGAAACTCTAGAGAGAGAAATTATAGAGAGAATGAAGAAAATTATTCTGCAACTTCACTACTCCTATATCTAGTACTCTTCTTTCAAAGGTAAGGGGTATTATTTCTTTTGTATTCATGAAGAGAACTTCTGTTATTTCATTCTTTATTATTCTGTTGGAATAACCTGTATACGCGGACTACCTTATACTCGGTGAAATTCTTCTGTTATTCCATTCTTTGTTATTATGTTGGAATAATCTGTCTATGCGAAGTCCCGCATACATGGTGAAATTCTTTTATTATTCCATTATTTATCATTCTGTTGGAAAATCCTGTCTTTGCTTTAAGCATGACCTGGTTCCATTATTTATTATTCTGTTGGAACATCCTGTCTGTGCTTTACGCATGACCTGGTTCCGTTATTTATTATTCTGTTGCAACATCCTGTCTGTGCTTTACGCATGACCTGGTTTCGTTGTTTATTATTCTGTTGGAATAACCTGTCAGTGCGGTGTGACGCCCCCAAAATTAGGTATTAATCACCCATCTTGAGTCTCCAAATACATGGTACACAATACAAATACAAATTTAACTATACAGCTATCGTATATAATACTACAAAACATAAACTGAGAGTTTAAACAAGAATATTGCCTTCTAGACAATATCCATTCTCAATGGAGTCCGCATAAACAGTATACAAACTCAAATTCAGTCCTCGTTACATTTATTGTCACACTATTTAACAGAATAGTGAGGACTACTAATGCTATCATCTGGACCATCACTCCGTTCCCCAACTAGTCCCAGCTATATTTTCATTTCCTGAAGAGAACAGTGAAGGAAAGGGTGAGCTAAACTAGCCCAGTAAGAAATATTATGACTAAGATAATACAGAATAAATTATCATTAGTCTTCAACAATGTTAAACTGATAATATACAATAGACATCAAGTTTAACTGCAGTAGAATATGCAATCCATTAAAAGAGTCAAGTAGAGAATAAAGTCTACTATCTTTTATGCTTTAAAAGGTTTTCATCAATTTTTATCGCTGAGACTCACCTTAATAAATAAACCACCACATCTAATCATCCATGTACCACAGTTAAGGATTTTTATTAAATCATCAAAGGTCATGACTATACCGAATAAACCCTGGTCATAATCATACCAAAAACTATTCATCAATGTATTACAGGCCACGGAGGACTTTTAACACATTATTTATAACAAGTCATGATTATACCGAATGATCCCTAGTCATAATCATACTAACTCCATCTATGCACATAAGCCAAAGATGAATTTCAACATAATATAACATGAGGATGATGACAATGACATAATAATTCAATAAAACAAGTTCAAGAATTAATTTATCCAGGAACAAATAATGTCTAAATTGTCAACATGATACTTCTTTGTAAAGTAAAATTCAAGAATGTTCAGAAGAATATTTCCATGAATAGATACTGGATGAAGCGCAAATATCAAGGATATTCCACTAATTTCATGGAGTATAGAAGTCAAAACTTTAACCAACTTAGTATAATAAAGAATATATGAAACTGCAAATGAATTTTCACCCGTCATGTGGTAATCCACGTATACAGATCATTTTCACAATTTAATAAGGAATGAATACAAAGGATCATTCACCATGCATGTGGCAATCCACATAGACAGGTTATTCCAACGGAATAATAAATGCGGAATAATAAATAATGGAACCAGGTCAGGTGAAATTCACACCGACAGGATATTCTGAAAGAATAATAAATGCGGAATAATAAATATAGAACCAAGTCAGGTGAAATTCACACCGACAGGATATTTCGACAGAATAATAAAGAACGGAATAATAAAAGAATTTCACCAAGTATACGGTAATTCGCATAAACAGGTTATTCCAACATAATAATAAAGAATGGAATAACAGAAGAAGAAGATCACCAAGTATTGGGTAAACCACATATACAGGTCATTCCACCAAGTATAGGGTAAACCGCGAATACAGGTTATTCTAACAGAATAATAAAGAATGAAATAACATAAAGATTTCACCAAGTATAGGGTATGTCGCGTATACAGGTTATTCCAACAGAATTAATAAGAATGGAGTAATAGAGTTCTCTTCATGAATAAGAAAGAATAACACCCCTTACCGTAAAAGAAACTGGATATAGAAGGGGTAATTAACTCTTGGAACACCGAAGAGGAAATTAATTATTGGAAAGTTGAAGGGTCAAGTTACTATTAAAACTCATGAATAGTAAATCGTGAATAGTAACTCTGACACGAAAAGTTCCCCAAATACCCGATTGAACAATATAACCTCCAAACATCAATTATTATCGAAATAAATGTCAATTTTCACTAACACAAATAATTTTAACACAATGGAACTATTAAATTCATCTTTAATCAACACGAACTTATCCATCATTAATATCATAACTCACAACATTTAACAACCAGGTCGTTCCCAGGAAAGAGGGGGCTTTCCAATAAGGATTTCTCCCTATTGGCGCGCAATTAGGTGACCAAACCTCTCCTTGACAGAACTTTTAGACATTGTAAATATTGCAATTTAATAATATGAATAACTTTGTCGTCTAAATTATTAATTTAATAATATAACATATTATGCACATGATACTGTGACAATAATTGGATCAATAATATGAGAGATACGATGCAGCAATTACTGTAGCAATAATACAGTATATCTGAGTGACTTCTTACGTAAGCATCAATAATCAATACCGTGTGCTACTATGCAACCACGCGTATTACTGTACTTTTACTACCGGGTAGTTCAACAGTATTAATGGTAAAACCTCCGTCGTTATTTCCATAAAATATTTTTGTTGTTTTCTAACTACGACAGTACTTCTGTTGTGGGGTCCACCAATGATTGTGCCGTTGTACGAATATTCCCGACAAAAAGAATATTCCCCACCAAACGAATATTTATAATAACTTGCATACTTTGCAAAATTTTCAAATACTACCCATAACTATAACACTATCTCAAATCCACACCATAATATAAAAAATATTTCGAGAAATTTAAATCTTTATTTATAAAATCTTGGGTCTCATAATCTCCCCTCCTTATAGAATTTCGCCCTCGAAATTTACGTACGTACCTAGCATGATAAAGAGGTGAGGATACCTTGAATACCTTTATCTTTGAAAATATTAAATTCATCTTTGCAATCCGGCCAAAGATATTCATTAACAATTCATCTTTGCACTACAGGTCAACTGTATAACCAATAATTAACAGTTCATCTTTGCACTACAGGCCAAAGATATACAACTATAAAACCAATAATGCTGAGACTCAACTTAATAGTATTACGACCACGAATTATCCATGCACTACGGGCCAAGGATATTCGTGTTTTCAATTATGGTCATGATTATACCGAATAATCCCTGGTCATAATCATACCAAGTCCATCTATGCACTACGGCCAAAGATGACTTTTACCACATCATTTGTAACATTACGGTCATGATTATACTGAATAATCTCTGGTCATAATCATACCAAGTTCATCTATGCACGTAAGCCACAGATAACTTTCAACACAATATAAGCATGCGGATTATGACAATGATATAAATAATCAATCAAACGAGATAAAGGATAAATATTAAACATTTATAATATAATTTATCCAGGGTTTAAGAATATTCCAATGTTATCAATTACTTAATAATCTCATAATCTAATATCATTAATATTATAACAATATTTTAATCACTTCTTAAACTTATAAAAAATTTATTTCAATTATTTACGCTTTACCATATAATGCATTTAATAATTCAAAAATGCCATACTCATAAGATATCATCACCAATGATCAAATCTCTCATCAAAAAATATGCATATACTCTATATAGGATTCCCTAGCCATAAAATCCTATTTTCCAATTTTGTTACTTCACATAACATATTTAACCCATTTACTCATAACTAGATTATTTTCATGAAAAATACCAAATCAGTTCCAAAAATATTTCTTTTCTGAGATTTAGCATAATATAGTCCCATAATGAAAATATATTTTTCTTAGAATTTTTAAAATTCATTTACTATTTTTCAAAATCAATTTCCAATTAATTCCTTAAGAAAATTAGCTACCTCAAATTTAACTCCAAAAATTCCCAAATCTTGGAAGGATCTTACACATATTAATGTGAGCTTCCAGTTTAAATTTCATGGTCATCGGAGTTATAGAACTCCAGTTATAGCGTTTTTCGTCGGAAAAACCTAAATATTGAAATGGTCATAACTTGCTCATTTTAAGTCAGAATGAGCTCATTTTTGGACATGATGTTCTTTATACCGTATAATGTTATGTCCCAAAAAGCCAGAATTTTTCTCATAAATTAAGTGGACAAAAATTCCTTTTTAAAAATAAGATCAGTAGCTTTTTTGAAATTTCCAGCTTTTGACTCCTTTGCTAAAATCAGTCCACACGAAAATCTACAACTCCTTTTCCAGTGATTCCACTTGGAGATGCTACAAAACTCATAAATCTAACTCTAGGACTTGACCAAACTTGAAAATTCAAAATATATTAGGAGATATGGTCAATTGAATTTCATATTCCATTTTTCACCAAAAATCTAATTTTTAACTCCTTGTGATTTCTAAGAAACTTTCATGTTTTCACATACTAACCAACATAACTCATCATAACACTTACTAATACCACGTATACCCATGATTTTCATTCGTCGAATGCTTTTATTATGACTTTCATCATAATCCACGTAAACTGTTCATTTTAGTTGAAGAAATATTTAAGGGTTTAAGAAATGGGTTTTGTACTGGGGTCAATACAAAATTCGATTTCACGCTCTAAGTAGGCTAAGAAGTCTTCAAGAATATGCCAAGAAATTTATTAATAATAGAAATATCATTCAAAACTGTGATCTCATCCAAGACTTGGATAGTACGTCACATTGATACCAACTGTGACTTTTATCCCTTAACCTAGATAGCACCTCACAATGATACCTATCAACTTGCCATCTTTATTCACGATGTCACCTACAGAAAGTCTGGCCCCGGTGCATTCCACACAAGGAAGTCAACAACGAAAGGTTCGGGGCTCTTTACTTATGGCTTAAAATGACAATGATTGACTTTAGTGGTTTGGTTACTTGAATTCGCACAACAGGTTGGTTATGAATATAAAAGCTAATAACCTTTCGAAAAGCATGATGAGTAGTAAACCAATTGATTCCTAAAATCACATCAAAGGCAAGTATTTTCAAAAAGATAAGATCGACAGGTAACGTGAAAGTGTTTATTTGAATCAAGAAGGATTTAAAAACAGTAGAGGTAACAAAGGCTCCTACTAACGAAGTTTTAATCAATAAGTCAAAATCTAACTTCTCCGAAGTCAAATTTAAACGTTGAACGCAAGCAAGAGAGATAAAATAATGGGTAGAACCGGTATCTTATAAGGTATAGACTTCGAAATTTATAATTAACTAACCCGTGCTAACTTCGTTCGGGTTCCTCGCTTTTTTGAGAAGTCGAGAAAAACGCTCTCCCTTACACTACCGATTTTAACTTTTCTGGAACGGTCTTTGGTGCCTCCATCCTAGATGAACTTGTCTTCGGTGAACGATAAAATTGGGCTAAGTGACCTTCTTTTCCACAATTATAACATGCTTTAGACGGTATCGTGCAGTTTGGACTGATATGTCCCTCCCCTCCGCATTTGAAACATATGATAGGTGGTCATTCTCCTTCCTTAACAACGGGTGCTGGTGCTGACATCTTTCCATCATTATTGAATTTTCTCTTCTTGAAATTTCCATTCCTATTATCTTGGCCATGATTACCACCGAAATGGTTACCATTCTTGGCATGATAATTTCCCCCACGATGGTTATCATTGTTCCGATGACCGTTGCCACCGGTATGATTATTATCGTGTTGTTGGTCGTTGCCTTTTGGTTGTGCTGACTCATTATCGTGCTCCAATAACTGAGCCCTATTCACAACATCTGAATATAAACACAGTTTGTGAGAAATGAGGTATTGCGTATATTGGGTTTAAAAACATTCGCGTCATTCGCTCCTCATTATCGACCAAATGGGATGCAAACCGAGACAACGTGGCAAACTTAGACTCGTACTGCGACATGGTCATATTATTTTGCTCCAGCTTGATGAACTCCACCTCCTTCATGTGACGAATACTTTCGGGAAAGTACTTGTCGTTGAATAGCTCTTGGAACTTATCCCAAGACATCTTGAGTGCGTCAGGCTGGGAACATTTTACAGATTCCCACCTGGTTCCGTTATTTATTATTCTGTTGGAACATCCTGTCTGTGCTTTACGCATGACCTGGTTCCATTATTTATTATTCTGTTGGAACATCCTGTCTGTGCTTTACGTATGACCTGGTTTCGTTGTTTATTATTTTGTTGGAAAAACCTGTCAGTGCGGTGTGACGCCCCCAAAATTAGGTATTAATCACCCATCTTGAGTCTCCAAATACATGGTACACAATACAAATACAAATTTAACTATACAGCTGTCGTATATAATACGACAAAACATAAACTGAGAGTTTAAACAAGAATACTGCCTTCTAGACAATATCCATTCTCAATGGAGTCCTTATAGACAGTATACAAACTCAAATTCAGTCCTCATTACATTTATTGTCACACTATTTAACAGAATAGTGAGGACTACTAATGCTATCATCTAGACCATCACTCCGTTCCCCGACTAGTCCCAGCTATATTCTCATTTCCTGAAGAGAACAGTGAAGGAAAGGGTGAGCTAAACTAGCCCTGTAAGAAATATTATGACTAAGATAATACAGAATAAATTATCATTAGTCTTCAACAATGTTAAACTGATAATATACGATAGACATCAAGTTTAACTGCAGCAGAATATGCAATCCATTAAAAGAGTCAAGTAGAGAATAAAGTCTACTATCTTTTATGTTTTAAAAGGTTTTCATCAATTTTTATCGCTGAGACTCACCTTAATAAATAAACCACCACATCTAATCATCCCTGTACCACGGTCAAGGATTTTCATTAAATCATCAATGGTCATGACTATACCGAATAAACATTGGTCATAATCATACCAAAAACTATTCATCAATGCATTACAGGCCACTGAGGACTTTTATCACATTATTTATAACAGGTCATGATTATACCGAATGATCCCTAGTCATAATCATACTAAGTCCATCTATGCACGTAAGCCAAAGATGACTTTCAATATAATATAACATGAGGATGATGACAATGACATAATAATTCAATAAAACAAGTTCAAAAATTAATTTATCCAGGAACTAATAATGTCTAAATTGTCAACATGATACTACTTTGTAAAGTAAAATTCAAGAATGCTCAGAAGAATATTTCCATGAATAGATACTGGATGAAACGCAAATATCAAAGATATTCCACTAATTTCATGGAGTATAGAAGTCAAAACTTTAACCAACTGAGTATAATAAAGAATATATGAAACTGCAAATGAATTTTCACCCGCCATGCGGTAATCCACGTATACAGATCATTTCCACAATTTAATAAGGAGTGAATACAAAGGATCATTCACCATGCATGTGGCAATCCACATAGACAGGTTATTCCAACGGAATAATAAATGCGAAATAATAAATAATGGAACCAGGTCAGGTGAAATTCACACCGACAGGATATTCCGACAGAATAATAAATGCGAAATAATAAATATAGAACCAGGTCAGGTGAAATTCACACCGACAGGATATTCCGACAAAATAATAAAGAACGGAATAATAAAAGAATTTCACCAAGTATGCGATACTTCGCATAAACAGGTTATTCCAACATAATAATAAAGAATGGAATAACAGAAGAAGAAGAAGATCACCAAGTATTGGGTAAACCACATATACATGTCATTTCACCAAGTATAGGGTAAACCGCGAATACAGGTTATTCCAATAGAATAATAAAGAATGGAATAACATAAGGATTTCACCAAGTATAGGGTATGCCGTGTATACAGGTTATTCCAACAGAATAAATAAGAATGGATTAACAGAAGTTCTCTTCATGAATAAGAAAGAATAACACCCCTTACCGTAAAAGAAACTGGATATAGAAGTAGTGAAGTAGCAGAATACTCTTCTTCTTTCTCTCTATAATTTCTCTCTCTAGAGTTTCAATAAATTCGTAAGAAATAATGAAGGAATGAGCTTCTATTTATAGAAAAACTAAGAGTGGCTCTTGGTCTTAACGAAGGGTCAAAATGACTCTTTGTAATATTGAAGAGGCAACTACTATTTGCGAAGCGGTAATTAACTCTTAGAACACCGAAGAGGCAATTAACTCTTGGAAAGTTGAAGGGTCAAGTTACTATTAAAACTCGTGAATAGTAACTCCGACACAAAAAGTTTCCCAAATACCCGATTGAACAATATAACCTCCAAACATCAATTATTATCGAAATAAATGTCAATTTTCACTAACACAAATAATTTTAACACAATGGAACTATCAAATTCATCTTTAATCAACACGAACTTATCCATCATTAATATCATAACTCACAATATTTAACAACCAGGTCGTTCCCAGGAAAGAGGGGGCTTTCCAATAAGGATTTCTCCCTATTGGCGCGCAATTAGGTGACCAAACCTCTCCTTGCCAGAACTTCTAGACATTGTAAATATTACAATTTAATAATATGAATAACTTTGTCGTCTAAATTATTAATTTAATAATATAACATATTATGCACATGATACTGTGACAATAATTGGATCAATAATATGAGAGATACGATGCAGCAATTACTGTAGCAATAATACAGTATATCTGAGTGACTTCTTACGTAAGCATCAATAATCAATACCGTGTGCTACTATGCAACCACGCGTATTACTGTACTTTTACTACCGGGTAGTTCAACATTATTAATGGTAAAACCTCCGCCGTTATTTCCATAAAATATTTTTGTCGTTTTCTAACTACGACAGTACTTCTATTGTGGGGTCCACCAATGATTGTGTCGTCGTACGGATATTCCCGACAAAAAGAATATTCCCCGACCAAACGAATATTTATAACAACTTGCATACTTTGCAAAATTTTCAAATACTACCCATAACTATAACACTATCTCAAATCCACACCATAATATAAAAAATATTTTGAGAAATTTAAATCTTTATTTATAAAATCTGGGGTCTTACATGCGGTCTATCGCATGCCTGATGATTTCTTTTGTTATTCCATTCCTTATTATACTCAGTTGGTTAAACTTTTGACTTCTATACTCCATGAAATTAGTAGAGTATCCTTAATATTTGCGCTTCATCCAGTATCTTTTCATGAAAATATTCTTCTGAGCATTCTTAAATTTTTCTCTACAAAGAAGTATCATGTTGACAATTTGGACGTTATTAGTTCCTGAATAAATTAATTCTTGAACTTATTTCATTGAATTCTTATATCATTGTCATCATCCTCATGTTTATATTTTTTTGAAAGTCATATGTAGCCTGTAGTGTATAGATTGACATGGTATTATTATGACCAGGGATTATTCGGTGTAATCATGACCGTAATGTTACAAATGATGTGGTAAAAGTCCTCATTGACCCGTAGTGCATTGATGGACAGTTGTTGGCATGATCATGACCATTGATGAATACACGAATATCATTGGCCCGTAGTGCATGGATAATTTGTGGTCGTGACACTAATGAATATCCTTGGTCGTAGTGCAGGGATGATGTGGATTATTTATTAAGTTGAGTTCCAGCGATAAAAGTGATGACAAACCTTTTAAATCATAAAAGATACTCCCTCCGTCCCAGGATAAAAGTCCTTATTACTATTTTGGGTTGTCCCATGTTAAATGTCTACTTTCTTTTAATAACCAAATTTTTACACATTTTTTCCTATTATACCCGTAGCATTAAATATCTCATACTTTTCTTATTCTAATTCTCTCTCCATATTTAATGACATTATTATAGACAATTTTGTCATTTTATTCCTCTTCTTAATATGCGTGAAAAGTCCACCAGGACTTTTATCCTGGGACGGAGGGAGTAGTAGATTTTTATCTCTACTTGACTCTTTTAATTGATTGCTTATTCTGCTGCAGTTAAACTTGATGTCTATTATATTTTATCATTTTAACATTGTTGAAGACTAATGATAATTTATTCTGCATTATCTTAGACATAATATTTCTTACTGGGCTAGTTGAGCTCACCCTTTCTTTCACTGTTCTCTTCAGGAAATGAGAACGTAGCCGGGACTAGTCGGGGAACGGAGTGATGGTCCGAGATGGTGTCTTAGTAGTCCTCACTATTCTATAAAATAGTGTAATAATAAATGTAATGAGAACTTATTCTGAGAGTGGATATTGTCTAGAAGACAATATTTGTATTAAAACTCACAGCTCTTGTTGTATATTTAAGATTGTATTTGTATTTTGTACCATATATTTGGCGACTCAGAATAGGTGATGTATACCTATTTTGGGGGCATCACACAAACTATTAAGAAATGCGAGTTCTGGCTTGAGGAAGTGGCATTCCTTGGACACGTGGTATCAAGTCATGGAATATTTATTGACCTGGCAAAGATTGAAGCCATTCAAAGCTGGGAACAACCTAAATTAGTGATCGAAGTACGTAGCTTTCTCGGCTTAGTTGGTTATTATCGGAGATTCGGTTGGAGCGAGGAATGTGAAAAGAGTTTTTAAGAACTCAAGAGGAGACTCATTTCAGCACCTGTTCTGACAATACCATCTGGCTCGGAGGGATTTGTCATCTACAGTGATGTTTCAAGCAAAGGGTTAGGATGTGTTCTCATGCAACATGGGAAAGTCATAGCCCTTTGCCTCGTGACAACTCAAAGAATGTGAGAGGAAGTATCCTACTCATAATCTAGAGTTGGCAGCAGTCATTTTTGCACTTAAGATTTGGAGGCATTACCTGTATGGAGAGAAGGTGGAGATCTATACGGATTATAAAAGCCTCAAATATTTCTTCACTCAAAAGGAACTCAACATGCGGCAACGACGATGGCTTTAGTTGTTGAAAGATTATGATCACACTATCTAATGCCATCCTGGAAAAGCTAACGTAGTAGCTGACGCATTGAGTAGAAGATCATATACGGGCACGAGTGCATTATTGTCAACGCAAAGGCCCATTATGTATGACTTGGAAAGGATAGAAATAGAGTTAAAGACTCCAGGGACCCATGTGATGATGGTAAATATACGAGTAGAATCGACTTTAATCGATAAAGTTAAAGATGCTCAAGCTACAGACCTGGAGCTGATACGTATGAGGAAGAAAGTAGAAGAAAGTGATATTCTGGAAGCAAGAATCAATGAAGAAGAAATACTTCGAGTCAACTCCAGAATTTGTGTTCCTAATAATTCTGACTTGAAGTATAAAATCATGATGGAGGCGCACAACACACTGTTTGCAATCCATCCTGGGAGTACCAAAATTTATCGTGATCTTCGACATACATTTTGGTAGAGCAATATGAAGAGAGAGACAACGGGGTTTATCTCAAGGTGTCTAACTTGTCAACGAGTCAAGGCGAAGCATCAAGTGCCAAAAGGTCCATTACAACAACTTGAAATTCTAGAATGGAAGTGGGAGCACATTACCATGGATTTCGTTATTGGTCTTTCCAAGGTTTCTCAAGGCATAAATGCGATTTGGGTCATTGTTGATAGATTGACCAAGTCTGCTCATTTCTTACCGATACGAGAAACTCATACACTTGAACGTCTTGCTAGTCTGTACATAAACGAGATTGTAAGATTGCATGGTATGCCAGTATCCATACTTTCTGATCGAGACCCAAGATTTACTTCAAGATTTTGGGTTAGTTTGCAAAATGTTATGGGCACGGATTTAAGATTTAGTTTGGCATATCATCCTTAAACGGATGGGCAGTCAGAAAGGACTATTCAAACTCTAGAAGATTTATTAAGACTCTGTGTCCTTGACTTCAAGGGAAGTTGGGACAAGTTCTTACCATTGGTGGATTTTTCTTACAACAATATTTATCAAGCAAGTATTGGCATGGCTCCATTTGAGGCATTGTATGGAAGAAAGTGTCGTTCTCCAGTATGCTGGGATGAGGTGGGTGAAGCAACGTTGTTGGGATCAGATTTGGTACGTATGACTACGGAAAAGATTCAAACGATCCGATAACGTATAAAAACCTCACAAGATCGACAAAAGAGTTATGCCGATCTTTATCGAAAGGACGTGTAATTCGATGTAGGAGATCATGTGTTGTTACGTGTTGCTCCATGAAAAGGAGTTACGAGATTTGGAAAGAGAGAAAAGCTCAATCCTCGATTCATTGGCCCATTTTTAATCCTTGACATAGTAGGAACTATGGCCTATAGACTCGCCTTACCGCCAAGTATGTCTCGTGTTCATAATATTTTTCACATATCTATGTTACATAAATATGTGAAAGACCCAAACCACATTATTGAATTAGAACCAGACGGGATAGAGGAAGATTTAATATATGAAGAGTTACCTGTTAAAATCTTGGATAAGAATGATCATATTCTACGCTCCAAGGTTATACCTCAAGTCAAAGTTTTGTGGAGAAATCACGATGTGGAAGAAATGACCTGGGAGTTAGAATCTGAGATGAAGTTAAGATATCCTCACCTCTTCGATATACCAGGTACGTACCCTAATTTCGAGGACAAAATTTCATAAGAAGGGGAAGTTGTAAGACCCCAACTTTTATGAATAAAAAATAATTTTCTCGAAATATATTTTTAAATGTTATGGTGTGGATTTGATATAATGTTATAGTTGTGGGTAATATTTATAAATTTTGTAAAGTAAGCAAGTGGTTATATAATATTCAATTGGTCAGGGAATATTCATTTTAACAGAGAATATTTGTACGATGGCACAATCATTGGTGGACCCCATAATAGAACTATTATCGTAAAACGACAGAATTATCTTTTTATAAAAATAACGGTGAAAGTGTTACCGTTAAAACTATTGAACTACCCGGTAGTAAAAGTAAAGTAATATGTGTGGTTGCATAGTAGCACACGGTATTGATTATTAATACTTACGTAAGAAGTCATTCAGTTATACTCAATTATTGCTACAGTAATTACTGCATCATATCTATCATATTATTAATTCAATTATTGTCACAGTATCATCTGTATAATATGATCTATTATTAAATCAATAATTGAGACGACAAAGTTATTCATATTATTAAATTTTAATATTTACAATGTCTAGAAGTTCTGTCAATGAAAGGTTTGGTCATCTAATTGCGCGCCAATAAGGAGAAATCCTTATCGAAAATCCCCCTCTTTCCTAGGAACGACCTGGTTGTTAAATATTGTGAATTATAATATTAATGATAAATATGTTCATGTTGATTAAAGATGAAATTAATAATTCTATTGTGTTGGAATTATTAGTGTTAGTGAAAATCGACATTTATTTCAATAATAATTGATGTTTGGAGGTTATATTGATCAATTGGGTAATTAACCGGATAAATGAGCAATTAATTGCTATTAATTCACATGATTATAACTATTTATTCACATGTGTGTACTATTGATTCACATTATTGTACTATTAGGGGAGTTGGTGCAAGATTGATAATACTTGCATGACTAAGTTAAAAATAGAGGTATAGATGGAGGTACTATACTGTAATTCATAGTTTCACATGTCTAGAACTATTGATTAACATGATTTACTATTGAATCAAATTATTTACTATTAGGTGCAAGTTTGATAATATTTGCAGGACTAAATTAAAAATGAAGAAAAAGAGGAAGGTATTATACTGTAATATTTTGAGCCCTAAAACGTGAAATTATCGAAACTATATTTTCCTATAAATAGAAGCTCATTCTTCCTTCATTTCTCACCAATTCACTAAAGCTATAGAGCAATTATTATAGAGAAAAATTATAGAGAGAAAGAAGAAAAAAAGTTTGCTACCTCTCTACTCCAGTATCCAGTTTCTTTCTAAGGTAAGGGGCATTATTTCTTTTGTATTCATGAAGAGAGCTCCTGTTATTCCATTCTTTATTATTATGTTGGAATAACCTGTCTATGCGAAGTACCGCATACATGGTGAAATTCTTCTGTTATTTCATTCTTTATTATTATGTTGGAATAACCTGTCTATGCGAAGTACCGCATACATAGTGAAATTCTTCTGTTATTCCATTCTTTATTATTCTGTTGGAATATCCTGTCTGTTCGGATTACGCTATATCTGGTTCCATTCTTTATTATTCTGTTGGAATAACTTGTCTGTGCGGTCTATCGCATGTATGGTGAATTCTTCTGTTATTCTATTCTTTATTATTCTGTTAGAATATCCTGTTTGTGCGGATTACGCATGACATGGTTCCATTCTTTATTATTCTGTTAGAATAACCTGTCTATGTGGATTATCACATGCATGGTGAATAATCCTTCGTATTCATTCCTTATTAAATTGTGGAAATGATCTGTCAACGTGGATTATCGCATGGCGGGTGAAAATCCATTTGCAATTTCATATATTCTATGATACTCATTTGGTTAAAGTTTTGGCTTCTATACTCCATGAAATTAGTGGAATATCCTTGATATTTGCGCTTCATCCAGTATCTTTTCATGGAAATATTCTTCTGAGCATTCTTGAATTTTACTCCACAAAAAAGTATCATGTTGACAATTTGGACGTTATTGATTTTTTGGATAAATTAAAATTATAAATCTTTGAAATTTATCCTTGAATTTGTTTTATTGAATTATTATGTCATTGTCATCATCCTCATGCTTATATTGTGATTAAAGTCATCTTTGGCTTACATGCACAGATGGACTTGGTATGATTATGACTAGGGATTATTCGGTATAATCATGACTGTAATGTGACGAATGATGTGGTAAAAGTCTTCATTGACCTGTAGTTCATTGATAGACAGTTGTAGGTATGATTATGACCAGGGATTATTCGATATAATCATGATCATTGATGATACATGAATATCCTTGGCCGTGGTGCATGGATGATGTGGTTTATTTATTAAGCTGAGTCTCAGCGATAAAGTTGATGAAAATCTTTTTAAATCATAGAAGATAGTAGATTTTATGCTTTACTTGACTCTTCTAATTGATTGCTTGTTCCATTGTAGTTAAACTTGTTGTCTATTATATTCTATCAGTTTAACATTGTTGAGGGCTAATGATAATTTATTCTGCATTATCTTAGTCATTATATTTCTTACTGGACTAGTTGAGCTCACACTTTGCTTTCATTGTTCTCTTCAGGAAATGAGAATATAGTTGGGACTAGTCGGGGAAAGGAGTGACGGTCCAGATGATAGCATTAGTAGTCCTCACTATTATATTAAATAGTATGATAATAAATGTAATGAGGACTCCATTGAGTGTGAATATTGTCTAGATGACAATATTTGTATTAAAACTCACAACATATGTATTATCGTATTTTACACGATAGTTGTATAATTAAGTTTTTAATTATATTTTGTACCATGTATTTGGCGACTCATGATGGGTGATGTATACCTGTTTTGGTGGCGTCACACTTATACTCAAAAGAAATACGCATAATATTATAGAAGAAGAATTCTCTGATTCTGGTGTGATTTTTATTTCTTAACTAAGCAACCTATTTATAAGAGAATGGCAGAGTAGTATTTCAAATCTCACGGACGAACAGAAGGGAAAAAAATAAAATCTACGGACACACAGTAAGTTTAAAATAATTTAAATAAAACAAATAACTTTATATATAATATAATATATCCTAATAAAATAAATAACTTTATATAATTATAAAAAAATTTATTTTATTACCATTATAATAATAATAACAATAATAAAACTGAGATCAATTTCTACCGATAGTTTGAATAATTTGACACGTTCTCCCATGAAATATTAAGTCAAACTTACAACAAACATCTCATGACAAGCCCTTTTATTTATATCAAAAATTGAATAAATATCTATCACAAAATCACTTATCTTCAATCAATACATTTTTTGTCTTTCAACAATTATTCATCATTAATATTATAACTCACAATATTGACAACCAGATCGTTCACAAGAAAGAGGAGGCTTTCCGATAAGTACTTCTCATTATTGGTGTGCAATTAAAGAACCTAACATCTTTCCACGATAGAACTTTTTAGACATTGTCAATAATGCAAATAATAATATGAGTAATTGTGTCGTGTCAATTATTGATTTAATAATATAAAATATTGTATAGATATTACTGTAACAATTATTGAATAAATAATATGAGATACTATGAAGCAACTACTGTGGCAATTATTGAATATTGAGTGATTTCTTACGTAAGAATCAATAATCAGAGATAATGTGCAATACCGTATGCTACTGTGCAACAACGCGTATTACTGTATTTTTATCACCAATTATTTTAACAGTTTAACGTTAAAAATTTTGTTGTTATTTTATAAAAATATTATTTCAGTCGCTTTCTATATCCGACAGTTATTCCGTTGTGGAGGTCCACCAATAATTGCATTATCGTACGAACATTCCCCGACAAAAAAAATATTTCTCGACCAAACGAATATTCCCTGATAAAACGAATATTTTATGACAACTTATTTACTTTGTAAAATTTGCACATATCACTCATAATTATAACATTTATGAAATTATTACCTTACTATTTAGAAGAAAATTAAATCTTTATTTATACAATTTCATTTATAAAATTTTAAAAAATTAAGAATGTATTTTTATTTCATATATATTCCTGAAATAATTGTAGTTTATTAGTATAGTAATGTGATACAATGATGAAATTTTGATGACAAATATGAGTACATTGTGTCTTTTAGATTAATCTTTACTACAAAAAAGTACTCTTTTTTTTTATAAATGAACCAAGAATATGCATTAAATTCATTCTCATCCCGCACTACATTATTAAACCCAACAACAGGTCCACCACCAATAAACCTTGTCTCCCTCTTTCTTTTAATTGGCCTGGTTGTTACAAAAGCCACTTTTTCTGTCTTTCTCATCCCGCACTATTACTTTCGTATTTAATATAGGTCTATTTATTTTTAAATATAAATTATTTTATAATTTCAAATAAGCATTAATTACTTAGTTTTTAATATTACTCCAAGTACTCCCTCCGTCCCAAATTAATTGCTCAATTTTGACTTTTTAAAGTCAAATTGACCATTTTTAAAATTAATCTTTTTACTATTTTTGCTAAAATATAGGTGAAGAGATTATAACCAAAAGAAAGTATATACAATTTATTACTAATCCTAATTTTTATAATTTTAAAAATATATTTATATATGCTTAATTATTAATTTTAAAAATAGTCAATTTGACTTAAAAAAGTCAAAACTGAGCAGTTAATTTGGGACGGAGGGAGTAATAAATATAATTTTGGTTCTTTCATTATTTTTTGACCAATAAATAATACTCTTTTTTTCAATATAAGGGCAATATAGACAATTGATAGTATATTTAATATTTTACAATCATTTTTAATACTTTTGCACAACTCTAAAACTGAACGAAAGGAGTACATTAATAAATCTAACACCAGGTCCACCACCAACAAACCTCTCCCCCTTTCTTTTAATTGGCCGTGTTACAAAAGCCACTCTTTTTCTGTCCTTTACAAAATCTACACATTCACGAAATCCATGCACTACAAATGGATCATCAATCTTATGTTTTAGTCTACGAAGTTCTCATCTTTCAATAGCAAGAAAGAATACCACCACGCCCACCCCCACCCCACCCCACCCAACCCAACCCAACCCAAAAAAACAGAGCAGAACCCAAAATTAACCAATCCCAAGTTCTCAAAAATCTCGACCAATTGTCAATATGTCTGTAACAATAACAAAATTTGAAGAAAACCCAGAAGAGAAAGTCCATGATTTAGCTTGTTTATCCCCATTCGTCCCCAAAAAATGGGCTGCAAATTTCATGCAGGTGGCATTTTTGGAACTGAAAAAGCAGAGGGGAATAGCAATTCCATTGGTGGCAATGAACTTAACATGGTTCGTTAAACTAGCCATCACCACTGCATTTCTTGGCAGGCTTGGAGACCTGCAGTTGGCCGGTGGCGCCCTCGCCTACACATTTGCAAATGTCACCGGATTCTCCGTATTTAGTGGACTTTCCAGTGCTATGGAACCCATTTGTGGCCAGGCTTATGGGGCTAAAAACTTCAAACTTATGCATAAATCACTTGTTATGACAATTTCTTTGTTACTAATAACGACAATTCCTGTCTCTATCTTATGGCTTAATGTGGATAAAATCCTCATTTACTTTGGCCAACAAAAGGACATTGCCATGATTGCGAAAAAATACCTTATTTTTCTCCTGCCTGATTTGGCAATCACTTCATTTTTATGCCCTTTAAAAGCCTACTTGAACTCACAAAGTTTAACCGTTCCTGTTATGTTGAGCACTGCTTTGGCTGTGGCACTTCATGTGCCTATCAATATATTCCTTATGAAAGCTAAGGGCCTCGAGGGAGTTTCAATGGCGGCTTGGATTTCTGATCTAATCATCGTGGTTTGGCTCACCGTGTATGTTTTGATGGACGAGATTAAAAGAGAAGGGAACTGGAAGGAAGGAGGGTGGTGGGAGCAGGGGATT
This sequence comes from Panax japonicus, assembly GCA_020205505.1. Taxonomy (NCBI): domain Eukaryota; kingdom Viridiplantae; phylum Streptophyta; class Magnoliopsida; order Apiales; family Araliaceae; genus Panax; species Panax japonicus. Next base: position 64,376,837 of record CM035110.1, read on the forward strand.
CAGGACTGGATCAAGTTGCTCAAGCTTAGCGGACCGTGTTGTCTAACCATGTGCCTTGAGTGGTGGTGCTACGAAAGTCTAGTCTTGTTAACCGGATGGCTCCCAAACGCAAGCCAATCAATTGGGGTTTTAGCAATTGTTCTGAATTTCGACTACTTGGTTTACTCTGTTATGCTCTCTCTGGCTACATCTGCATCCATTCGTGTGTCGAATGAGCTTGGGGCAAATCAACCTGGCCACGCCTATCAGTCTGCGTGTGTGTCTTTGGCTTTGAGCGTGATCACAGGCTGCATCGGTGGCTTAGTAATGGTGGCAGCTAGAGGTGCTTGGGGGCATTTGTTTAGTCATAACAAGGGGATTATAAGAGGGGTAAAAAAGATGATGTTGCTAATGGCTTTGGCGGAAGCGGTGAATTTCCCATTAGGAGTTTCTGGAGGAATTGTGCTAGGAACGGCTAGGCCATGGTTGGGAATGTATGCAAATCTTTGTGGGTTTTATTTGTTCGCCTTGCCTTTGAGTGCAGTTTTGGCTTTTAAGGTCCGTCTTGGGCTTGCAGGACTGTTGGTGGGTTTCTTTGTTGGGATAGTGGCTTGCTTGATTTTGTTGTTGGTGTTTCTTGCGAGGATTGATTGGGCTGAAGAAGCTGGTAAGGCACAAGTTCTTGCCAGTCATGTGGAAGAGGGCCAAGAGGCTGTTAAGGAAGATGGGGATCACAAAAATTCGGCAACCGTTGATGTTGTACTATAACAAGAGACTGCGGGTCTTATTTCTGGGATTTGGGACTAGTATATTTGGTTATTAGGGTTTATAGCATCTGCAGTGGTAGCACTAAACTTAGTGTATTTACCCATAGTAGTAAGTACTAGCCTGACAAATCTACTTTAGAGAGATTGGGCCGTGACAGAAGTAGATTTGTCAGTACGGGAAAAAAATATTATTTTAGAAAGATTATTAATTTATAGAGTTTCTACTGTATATATCTTTTAAAGGTGTTATTCAACAAGTCAGTTGCAATTCCAAACTACTTACTTTGGCATCATATTTTAACTTCTTTTGCACCAGGTAAGTATCAGTTTATTTACCTTCCATTAACCAGGACTTCTTGTGTCTTTTTTAGCTTCAATACCATGCTTGCAATCTCAATTTCTTGAGCCAAAACATAAAATGAGCAAGGGTGGTGAAATGGAAGGATGTAACAATTATGTCATCCTATCACATCCCACCATCAACAATCAGACATACACTTGTGATGATGAAAAATCATTTTATTCTTTCAATCCAAACATAAAATAGCATAAGAAGTAAACGAATATAAAGAGAAAATGAAACTAACCCTCAATCGAACATATAAGCTTATAAAACATAAAAACAAAATTCCCATAAGAAGTGCTTCCATAAAATTCAGACTGGATTAATGGCATATAAAACTTAATTTTGGAATTATGTATGATTTTTTTATATATTGTCAGTTACATAGATAATTATCGATATTATTTAAGCTAACTCCATACTTATCATAACTCGGAAGGAAATTTTAACAAAATATCATAATAGTCAATGGGCTGAACTTTAAGGTCAGTTCAAAATCAAACAAGTAAGAATGATGGGCCTCAAGGCTCAACCCAGAGGTTAGTGGGCTGGGGTACATACACAATTCCAAAATTATTCAACCAGATCTCAAACAAGTTGTTCCCCACTTATCATAGAAAAGTAGCCCTCTTCCAGAACGATATAATATAACTAGTAGTAATATAAGATAAACATGTGTGCTAGTGTTACAAAAGTAGAATAATAAACAATACAAAAAAATTTATAGTCCACCAAACCAAATTTCTAGATATAGTCTCTTTGTTTTGTCAGAAAATACTTTAGACTATATTTAATCTGTCTGCTGGACCAAATTCTGAGTTTTAGACTAAATTTAGTATTTGAGCATTTTCGACCTGCTGAAGATGCTCTTACGTACACTTGTACTTGTCGTAATTTTTTATAAGAAAAAAGATTATTTTCAATTTTGATGGGGCTTAACAAAAGTAATGGTTGAATCAGTACAACCACATTCAATACTATATCATCATGATTATGAGTATTTTCATGGGCCTTAACTCATTTGAATTTTGAGTTGATGAATATCTTTGCACAATGTGCTTCTAAAATGTGATTTTGTAACTGATTATTTGTTAAATAGAAACTACTACTACTATCTTATGAGTAGGACACATTAAAATATTGCTGCTAACCTCATTTATTTTATTATTTAATATTTAAAACAAAGCATTTATATTGGATTACCATGTTTTTAAAGGCTTGACAAATAAATGCTTGCAGTTGCTGGGAGTATTGAATGAAGCTGGGTATGTACCGAAAATGTAGGCAATTCAAAATGCTTTCCATGCAATTCTAGGAGTTGTTTGATAAAAACTGAATGAATCTTAATCTGAATGAGCTGAATCTGAATCAAAAAAGTTATTTAATAATTGACATGTCTGAATCATCAAAATAACATATTTTTATTATTTTATCTCTCTGAAAAAATTTAAAATTGTTGTAAATTTATTTAATATTATTTAATATAATAGTTAATATTGTAAAAAATATATATATAAAAATATATATATATAAAATATTCCGGTTACATATACTGAGTCATTTATCCCGAACCTACCTGTTGGAACCGGTAGCCAAATATCCAAAAAAATTGCCAACCCCTAGCCATATGAAATTGACAACCCCTAACCATATGGTAGTTATTAATAAGTGAAATATTAAAGTCATGAACTAAATTGGGCCTGCCCTCCCTTCAGTCCATGTGGCTTGAATCACCTTATTTTACAAATAGACAAAGAAATTTTATTTGAATTGGGAATTCCAATTTAGTAAAAGGGATGTAAACCAATTGGTACATTGTTCCGAAGCTAGAGCCATGTGAAGGAGGGCCGAATTTAAGTTTTTATTTCTTTTGGTGTTTTTGGTAAAATGATAAGAGTACATGTGAATCAGCTTTGAGGTCAAACAAGACTCGGTGTGTTTGATAAAACTGAATGAAATAGTTCTGAATGTTTAAGTAATCTGAATGAGCTGAATGAAACAGAATTCTGAATACTGAATGAAAAAAGTTATTTGATAATTGACATATCTGAAACATCTGAATAACATATTTTCATTATTTTACCCTTTTGAAAAAATTCAAAATTGTTATAAATTTATTTAATATTATGGTATTACAAAGATTGAACTTGCAAAAAGGTCCTACTTATATATGACAGTGTGGTTCCTTAAAAAAGAAAATCAATCGAGGATAAAAGAAATCTCCCTACACAAATAGTACATTAATGGTAAAAAGTCAATAACAAGACTAATAAAATTCTTACATTAATGGTAAATAGTACATTAATGGTAGAAATTATTTTATAATATTTAGACTAATAATTTTAAGTCTAAATTTGAAAACAAACAAGACACGTGAGATTAATAGTCGTATCTCATATATATTTTTTACAAACAGACATAGGGGGTGTTTGATAAAAACTGAATGAATCTGAATCTAAATTTGAATGAGCTGAATATGAATATGAATGAGTTGAATCTGAATCTGAATCTGAATGAAAAAAGGTGTTTGATAATTGACATATCTGAAATATCTGAATGACAAAACTTTATTATTTTACCATTCTGAAAATAATTATTCAAAATTGTTATAAATTTATTTAATATTACTTAATATAATAGTTAATATTTTTAAAAAAAAAATTAAATTATTTTTTACTTCATTCAGCTGCCCATCCAGTCATTCAGCTAAAAAAATCTGACTTAGTCATTCAGACCAAAACAAACGCACTAACCGATTCAGCCATTCAATCATTCAATTCTAAACAAACACCCCTATAGTCTCGGTAGTTAAACTATTTCGAATAAATCGTGTTATTATTTTGTAGGTGTGAAGTACTCTGGACGGTTCGAACGAGATTCATGGCATCCAGCACATACATGTCAATAATTAAGGGACAATGGTCCCCAAATATTTTAATTTTTAAATCTCTGATGGATACACTGCATGACCATGACCATGACCATGACTACTAAAAAACTACACCGTACAAATTATAAGTATAGAATAGTAGGGAAAATGTGAAGGGAGACATAATTAAGGTATTGTTTGTCACGTGATTTAGTTCATTTATAAGGAGCAAGAACTGGTAGTTACTACTTATTAGTTTCGGTTGCTGCACGTGACCTAGGAGCCTGTTTCTTCTAATTATGTACCCCGTTTGGCATACTACTTTAGTAATTACTTCATCTGTTATGCATCTTCATCTTCATGCCTTGATGACTAACTAAGTTCACAGTATAGCTATGAGTATAATGTAGTTTACACTGTAATCACAAGTCTAATGTAACGCGTGATTAACTGATTCTTTGTCATCATTTGAACAATCTTAATTACAAAGCTAACCTCTAAACAGTCAGATGGGTTAAGATTACAGCAAGTGCTTGGAACCTTCCTTCACCATCAACTTTATAGTACAAATTTGCAGGTGCAATATTAGTGTTTGTTTGCATTGTAATTCTGTCTTTTCATTCATGAATTGGTAATTCTTCCAAAGGATGTGTGCATTACTTATTAGGTCTAATTGATATGCATACATTATTTGGAGTACATAATTCAAATATGATGGATGAGACTAGTTTGATTTAAAGCTATGAAATCCTAATACTAATGAATAGATTCCAAGAATTTAAAATATAATCTCAAAAAAAAATTATATCTTTTGTGCGAAAGGATTAACGTTAACGTGATACTGATAAAATATACTCTTGAGAGTTATTGATGTAAGGATTAAGAAACAGATCTACAGTTAATTGACACTCGTGTTCATGTTAGATATTTCACATGAATCCCACATCGGATAAATTCAAGAGTGTAGATGGGTTAATAAGTATGGTAGAGCCTCAACCTAATAGGTTAACCTTTTAGGTAAGGAGGTGGTCCAACATACTTATTGCCCATGGTTCGATGTTCAAAGAATGTGTGCTTAATGACCAGAATACTCTGGTATGATACTTGTGATGGGTATTCAAGTGAAAGGTGGAGATTGTTGGGATATTTCACATAATCCCACATCGGATAAATTCAAGAGTGTAGATGACTTAATAAGTATGGTATACCTTAACCTTTTAGGTAAGGAGGTTGGGCTCGTCTACACAGGTGTGCCCTGCTAGGTGATGAATTGATGTGGGATGGATCGTACAATTCCGCAACAGTTCAATCTTAAAACTAGTTTTAAGCATCTCTCAATTTTTACTCTCAATTTTTTTTTTCTGCTAAATTGAGAGTATTATAAATAGAAAGAAAGGATTATAAAAAAAAGGGGCATACCCCACTAAACTGTTATAGCAGACACATCAAATACAGGCCAATAATGTTTAAATTATAATCAGAAGGGCCAGACCCTAAGGCATGGGTATTTGTTTAAATATTTACTAAATTTCTTGACATTGTATAACTTACATTTAATAATTTTAATACATTCTTGAGCAATAACAGAAGCAACAGTTGAATGTTCTCCATGGAGTCTTCAATTTCGTTCATTCCATATTTTGTAGACAATCAAAGCCAAACATAGATTGATGTCATCCAATCCATCCTAGTAAACCGAATATGACTCACAATATGCTCCCAAGTGAATGGTAACCCGATCCAGCCACGATAAGCCAAAACAGTTTTTAATATGAGCTAAGACGTGTCGGTGTCACATTCAAAAAAAATAATATGAGCAACGGATTCAGCTGCCCCATTACACAAACAACAGGACTCAAGGGGCCAAATCACAATTCTGTTATGAAAAGCCAACCAAAGGAAGAAAGCATACCGAGGTTCCTGCAGATTATGCCAAACCATTTTGAACCAACTCACCTTTGGGACAACAAAACGGATAGTACGTAGCCCAGATGGTAGATGCCTTAACTCTAGATTGACCTGCCCAAAAAATACGATCTGGATTAGGAGAAGGGGGGAAGCTGCAGCAGCTTTTGGCTTTTGCTTCATGGATATGATACTAACATGGGTAGAGACAGGGTTCCCATGAGCCGTTGAGAATTATTGCACTTACATTGGCATTAAAAGGGATGTCGGAGTAAAAAACAATGGGAGCAGTAGGATGCACTGCAAGGGTATCGACAATGTCTTGCCATAATTTAATGGATTGCCCATTATGAACTTTGTATTCAATGAACTTAGAAGCCAACTCTCTAAGGTTAAGAACCTTTCGTCATATCCATGATGCATCCGATGGAATGGGAGTTGTCCAAAAATTATGCCTCAGCAAAATAATTTTGCGAATCCATTCTATTAGAACCGTAGCTTCGTAGAGTCATAATCGAAAAAATAATCGAAAAACATGACACGGGTAATCCCTGTCCTTAAGGTCTTTATCACCCTCACCACGAATGGTTTGCTACGAGTTACAGGTGATATACCTCCAGGATATATGTCAAGTTTCGGAGTTGAACAATTTTGTGATAGCAATTCACAAATGTTCCAGTCGAATATTTCTTTGTGATAGTTATATGTTTATAGAAAAATTAACCGAAAAAGAGAGAATTTCATGTGCAAGCTTTTATCTTCTTTGCTAGTAAGTATACTCCATTCCTCATATATGCATATATCTTCATATATCTACACATATAGATATATATGTATACATATATAATAGTAACAACTACTCCATTATATATCTATTTTAATTACACGTTATTATAGATATAATGTTGTAAGTTACACATTAGTCATAATGATGTAAGTTACAAGTTATTAATAATAATGTAATTTAAATAAAAAAATGGAGAGTTTCTTTTGTTTCACATAATTAAATAAGATTACACATCTCATGCTTATAAAGCAACTAGTAATCATTTATTAATTATAATAGAACTAAGACAAACTAGTTTTTACAAACAACTTGCACCTTATCAAATGTTTCACTTAAATCATTGATAAACACAAGTCATATGATTCCAACTTGAATCAAATGGATTACTCTCATTCTCTACATATAGGACATTAAGTTACACCTTTTATACTTACTTAAATTACATCCACTAATGCGTTTTGTCAAACTCAAATAATAAGTCTCAAAAGTATAAAATAAGGTGCAATATATAACAATCCCCCACTTGTTTGGAAAAACTAATTTTCTTCCAAATATTTTTCTATCAAACAACTCCAAGGCTTGTATGCATAAAAGAAGGTGTAACGAACATTGAACCTTCCCTTAGTGTAAACAACTCAAAGTCACATCGAAGTTGATGGTGTCCGTAGATTGAACCTCTACTTCTATATGATATGACCGAAATTGTCACACACACAAAATCCTCCTACCACGGTGAATATTCTCAAAGCATTGCGCTATTATATATGGTCATGCGCAATATCCTGTTTCATGAACCTCTAAGAGAGTAAACCACAACCCTCTATAAGAAGCGGCTCCACTTCTAGTTTATATAGGCAAAGTGTTTCACATGTGTTTCTGTTGCTAAGAACACAACAACTTTGTTAAGAGTATAACTCAGCCTCGGTCGTGCAACAGACGTTACTATCTTAAACTACATATGGAACCACATTGATAGTAACACAGTCAGCAATTGTGACTTGTTTTTCCCATTGAACCTATAAACTAGGGGTAACCTAGGAATAGGTTGGGTTCCCATCACCCCTGACTCAAAGTGGTTTAAGTTCCATATCATAAGTAGTTAAACTTACTAAGATCTCGTCAAAGTCTTAGTAAAAAGACAAGTCAAGTCGTCACTTGACTTCCTTGTAGATAAATATTATAATACCTTCTTGTATTAATTATCTAACAAAAATTATGTCTATGACCAACATGTCATGACTTACCATTAAAGGTAATCTCATATGCTCTATACAAAATAATTTCATTATCACATCATAATGAACTAAGCAATGGAAGTGGCCACAATTTGATGTTTTAACAACAAATTTCGATTCCATTTACTTTCTCCATCATATTAAGCAATAATATTACTTGCTACTCCAAGTAAATTATTCTCTCACCAAGGGTAATAATATATCCACCTACTTGTAAAAATATAATTATATATTCACCTACTTGTGAATATTTTCATACTCATTCAAGATCACAACCAGTTATGAATCCAAGATTAATAATTTGTACTACATGAAAATTTCACTAACACAATATTGTGAAATAAGAGGCTTTAGACTAGGCAACAATCAATGTTTTAACAAACAACCTAATCCATTAAACTTCCCTCATAAAATAATAAAATTAGATCCATATTGTGAAATGAGAAATACTCATTTGTTTCTTACTCATCTAAGAAACAAAACCCAAGATTGAGTGAAAATTTACCTACTTGTAAATTTATAATTTTCATCACTAAAATATAAGTGACACTTGTGTGATCTATTAAAACAATGAGAGATCTAACAAAAATCAATGTAAATCATTAGTATACTAAGTTTAAAATTGTATGTAATATCTGATCTCGTGCATTGCATATCAAACACAAGGCTCCCACTAGCGAATGTGTACTTCAGATTTACAATAGTTATATCAGAATTAACTTTCAGTGTACCACTACTATTAAAGAATTATTAAATTCTTCAATCTCAATGTATATCAAACTTAGTTTAGTATAGCCTCTCAACACAATTTAATTGGTTTAGTTGGAATCCTCACTATGTTTTCATATGATAATAAGACAACATCTATTTTACAAGTCTTTCAACATTAAGACAAAAATAGATATTTCTTAAACTCGTTTACGTTAACAATACTATGTAAAATGATCAACATATCATTAATAACACAAAAACTATCACATTATAGTTTATACAATTATATTGTTAGTGTAAACATATAAATAATTCTATATCCGATAGAATCTCAAGGTTAATATGCACATATTATCACCTAATATGTATCCACTTGAATATTTATAAATTAGTTTCAATCACACTATTGAACTAATTCACAATAAATATTTTGGATCATATTTAGGCTAATAAAACTAATATTTACCAAATTATCATATTGATTTCCTTCACCAAATCAATATTGTTCTTTCTAGCTATAGGTTCAACTTATAACTTAAGTAAAATAAGTTCACATTTCAATATTATTCAAAAGTTTGTGTTTCAAAGACTTTCATTTCATAAGACTACACAATCAAATTGAATTTCATAACAAGAAATCAATAAGCCTTACTATTTCTTACATAAATAAATTTATGCTCCAAATATTTCAAAAGCTAAATTTAGTCCATAAATAAAAATCTTAAAGAATCACCCCCACACTTTTAAATAATTGAAATCTCATTGAATAATTTCACTTCACAATATTATGCTCACTACTTAAAATAAATTTTAGATTAATTAATATTTTATGTAACAATGTTCCTATAAATATTACTTCCACATAAGAATATTAAGGAACACTTCTCAAAACATAAAATAAGTTCTTGCACATTTTATGTATTAGTTATTCATATAAAGATTGTTTCAACATAAGAATCTTTTAGAATACCCCCACATAAGAAAACAAGTTCTTATTTTTTTTTTTTGAATTACATAAAATCTCAAATCTAAAACATTATTTAATATAAGCACTTAATAAATTATACGTGTACATTTTTCAAGTATACCAACATGTAACACTTGACTCTATGTAAAAAGTATAAAATTTTATTATATACAAATTATAGCACAACTGGTCATATTGCACAAATTTCTTTGCATATAAAATATAAAAATTTATATTTACTTTCTAAGAAATTAATTTATCACACAAAATTAATTTATGTAGAAAGCAAATAAAATTTACACACATGAATTAGTATATCCTCAAGTATTTTCTTCTCCCAACTTGGATAGAAGATATCATAAACAATATATCTTTTGACATTTACAATATAGAATTCAAGACAATCTTCATAATAATATGAAATACTTGAAATTCACTATATTTATAAAAATTCAAAAAATAAAATGTTTATCTCAATTAGAATATACAAAATTCATATAATCACATTAAAATTTACTACTTCTTGGACAAGAAGTACACATAAAAATAAATCAACGTATACCAATTATGATTATCCCAAAAACACTACGAATATCATTTCTAAGTGTTTTCTCAACATCAAAATCATATTGTATATAAGATTTACTTTAACCAAATCTACTTCTACAATATCTCTTCTAACTATTAGTATATAATTAATTTATTATCCACAAACAAAGTAATCTATCTCAAAATTCATGCATACAAATACCAAGAAATATTACACACTAAATATCACCTCAAATTTATATGCATAATTTTGTTCCAAAAGAACATAAATTTACTTTATTCTCAAAATAAATTAATTTACAACTAATTTGTTATACATAGAGACAAGTAAACTTTTCAAATTTTATTACAACTTTCTCATAATAAATTAATCTCAATTAGTATATAAGAAAAATAATTGTCTCAAATTTCATACATATATATATACACACACATCATAATATTTTATCTACTCATAAAATATTACAACCAGAATATATATATGCATAAAATTAAATTTATTCCATCATGAACAAAAAATTAATTACTTTTCTTATCCCACAAAACTAATTAATTAATTTATTACAACAAAATGTAAGTAAAATAATACTCAAACATACAATATCATCTACACATGATATAATACATAAAACATATACTTTCAAAAATATACACATACAAAATGATACACGATTATCATTTATAAAAATAAAGGCTAATGTTAAAAAACACACCTTTTGGAATTAAATCCGAAGAACGACATAATCTCTTCAGAAAGATTTCTAAGCATCAACATTTGGTGTTTTTCCATGATAATCACTCTTCATCTTCTCCGCATCAATTTACAAATATGTAAATTATAATCTTTTTCACTTTCATTTTTCTCCATAATCCATCTTCTAACAGGAATTATCAATAAAAATAATTAGCTTAATATCTCAATATATTACTAATTATCATAAAAATTTCATTGATAAAATAGATACAAGTAAAATGGCACTTATCTTTGAAAACCGTGTTGTCTTCCATCTCATCAAAATCATGACTCACGAATATAATAAAGACCTTAAGATTGTTAGAACCGTAGCTTCGTAGAGTCATAATCGAAAAAATAATCGGAAAACATGACACGGGTAATCCCTGTCCTTAAGGTCTTTATCGCCCTCACCACGAATGGTTTGTTATGAGTTACAGGTGATATACCTCCAGGATATATGCCAAGTTTCGGAGTTGAACAATTTTGTGATAGCAATTCACAAATGTTCCAGTCGAATATTTCTTTGTGATAGTTATATGTTTATAAAAAAAATTAACCGAAAAAGAGAGAATTTCATGTGCAAGCTTTTAACTTCTTTGCTAGTAAGTATACTCCATTCCTCATATATGCATATATCTTCATATATCTACACATATAGATATATATGTATACATATATAATAGTAACAACTACTCCATTATATATCTATTTTAATTACACATTATTATAGATATAATGTTGTAAGTTACACATTAGTCATAATGATGTAAGTTACAAGTTATTAATAATAATGTAATTTAAATAAAAAAATGGAGAGTTTTTTTTGTTTCACATAATTAAATAAGATTACACATCTCATGCTTATAAAGCAACTAGTAATCATTTATTAATTATAATGGAACTAAGACAAACTAGTTTTTACAAACAACTTGCACCTTATCAAATATTTCACTTAAATCATTGATAAACACAAGTCATATGATTCCAACTTGAATCAAATGAATTACTCTCATTCTCCATATATAAGACTAGGAATGAGCAAAAAACGGATATAACCGAAAAATCGAACACAACCAAAATAATTTAACCGATATATTCTGACAATTCGGTTATTTGTACTATTTCGGTTATATCCGAATTTTTGTACGATTTTCGGTTAATTTGTACGGGTATTAGTTTTGAGTTATTCGGTTTAACCGAATAACCGAACAAATTCTTGCAAAGTTAAAATAATATTCTGACTCTTGTTTCTGTATTAGTCTCCTCAGGTGACGGGAGTCATTTACTCAGAAACTCCTCTATCTCTCGATCTCCTCTGTCCTCTCTATCTCTCAGTTTCTCTAATCTCAAAACTCAAAAAACTCAGAAGACTCTCATCTCTCGCCTATTTCGACAGTCAACTCTCATCTTCTCTCACCAAATCAATCTCTCAGATCTCAACCCTCATCCCGCATATCTGCTCTCGATTTCTCTCCCTGTCATCGTCCCTCAGTTTTCCTCAGATCTACTCTCAATTTCGCTGCCGATGCCATATGACGGTGCTACAACTCCGCAGTCCGCTGCGCTCCGCCTGCGTCACCGCCATTAGTTCAATTTCGTCTCACATCACTAAACCCTCCCTTCACATCGATTGCAGCTGCTCTCGATTTCTCTCCCGTCACCTGCGATGTTTGGTTGAGTTTGTGAGTAGTGGTGACTGGGTGGCGAGGAAGGCAGCTGCGGAGGCGGCACCAGATAACTGAGATAAGCATATTTGATAGGATTTTGCTTCCTTTTTGGGTATTGGCAATTTGGCATACTTAACCATGTCCGGATGTCCCCTGCCTACTAAAATGCTTATTTTGCTTCTTTTTGGGTATTTGGCATATGTATAGTTTTGCTTTAATTGTATGATAGGATTTTTCAATTTTTTTAAACATTTTTGGTTTTTGGGAATTTACTCATTGAGGATTTGTTTGTGAATCAAATGATGAAAGAAGATGAAGAACAGAAATTTTTGTGCAGGTTTTGTAACATAAGTTTTTTAGTGAAGTCTTACATTTCGGTTATTAACCGTATAACCGAATAGTAAATTCGGTTATTCGGTAATTCGGTTATCTCCAAATTCGGTTAACAATTCGGATATCAAAATAGTGTTAATTTCGGTTTTCGGTTATAACCGAATAAGCTATTTGGTTCGGTTATAACCGAATGCTCAGCCCTATATAAGACATTAAGTTACATCTTTTATACATACTTAAATTACATCCACAAATGAGTTTTGTCAAACTCAAATAATAAGTCTCAAAAGTATAAAATAAGGTGCAATATATAACACATTCAGCCCAAAAGGAAGTAGAATTAAAACACACAACCTGCCATAAATGATAGAGAATCTGAGCTTTGTTCCAATCTTCCACTCTTTTCAGACATAAGCCCTCTCAGAAAGTGGGAGTGTAACCTTAGGTGCTGTTTGTTTACATCTGATTGTCTTTTAATGAACTGCCTCTTATTCGCTAAGAGGCATAATGCTGTTTTTTTGTTTTTTTGTTACCTCTGAATGTCTCTTAATCAATAAGACAGAAAATAAAATATTAATAATTAAGAGATAATTAAGAGGTACCTCTTAATGAAATTTTTTTGATAATTTTTTTTTATATAAATATATTTATTAATATTATGCACTCATTTTTATTAAATTAAATATTTATAATTATTAAATAAAATTTTACCTTTTAAAATGGTAAAATAGTGTCATTAAGTGACAACTTACTTTTTAGTTATCAAACTATTTTTTAGATTTAGACCCGTAACCATTCAGATGATCTAATTTATTAAGACATCATAATCATTCAGATGTATCCGCCCTTAACATTGCAATCAGATAGCAGAGGTGAAACGTCTGATATCTGATCAAAATCTATCCGCCCTTAACATTGCAAAAGGTTTGATTTCAAACTTTTAACATTTATCTAGCTCTTTTATGTCAAAATTTTGAGATCTCAAACTTTATCCAATTTAATGATGGCTAATGCTCTACTTCAACATTGTTTGATTTGATTTCAGAAGATAATACTTTGATTGTACAATTAATTTTTAAAAGATTTGAAAAAATAATACTCCCTCCGTCCCTAATTATTTGACCTTTTAGAGGTGGGCACAAGAATTAAGAAAATAATTAGAAAGCATTAAATATAGTACTTAATTGTCTATAATATCCTTAAATTTTTTGTTAGGATAAGGAGAGTTTTGTTGTGATAAAGACAGTTTAATTAGGGGTAATTTTAGAAAAATTATCATTAATTCTCCTAGATTTGAACAAACGTCAAATAATTAGAGACAAATAAAAAATTTTAAAACGTCAAATAATTAGGGACGGAGGGAGTAACTCTTAATCAAAAATTAATGTGTAATCCCATACTTTATGCATAAAATTGTGCACAATGCAACAAAAAATTATATTAGTGCATATTTGAACATTATATCTTACAAAGTATAATAGCTGAAATTGTTTGGTCAGATTGCATAACTCCCAACAGTTAAAAATAAAAAATTAAAAAATTATGTAATAATTATAAAAATTAAAATTTGATAAGTTGACTACACAGATAATATTAAATTTTGACACATTATTAAAGAAATACTTATGTTAATAAAATACAAGGGAGCCATTCCATAGCAACCGGTTGCAATGAGTACTGTGCAACACCCCCTTTTTGTACCGTTGATAAAGTGAATTGATGGTTGGGATTAACTTTTGTGTTTGATAAGTCGGCACAGGTTGTTGTGCCTAATTATACACATGTATCGGCTTCTATTTTAATAAGTGAATATTAACTTGTCAGTATAGTTATAAAAAGTGAATATTTATATTAAAATAATTCGGCCGGTACAGGCTCATACGGCTGGTACATTTTTTTTTAATTTTTTTTTATTTTTCCCGGTCGGTACAGGCTCATACGGCAGGTACATTTTATTTTTAATTTTTTTTTATTTTTTCCGGCCGGTACAGGCTCATACGGCAGGTACATTTTTTTTAAAATTTTTTTTATTTTTCCCGGCCGGTACAGGCTCATACGGCAGGTACATTTTTTTTTTTTTTTTTTATTTTTTCCGGCCGGTACAGGCTCATACAGCTGGTACATTTTTTTTTTTTTTTCGGCCGGTACTAGCTCATACGGCTGGTACATTTTTTTTTTTATTTTTTTTTATTTTTTCCGGCCGGTACAGGCTCATACGGCTGGTACATTTTTTTTTTAATTTTTTTTTATTTTTCTCGGCCGGTACAGACTCATACGGCTGGTATTAAAAAAATTGAAGAAAAAAACCGGCCGGTATAGCTTGTCACGGCTTGTATTAAAAAAATAAAAAAATTATTTTATTCAAGCAACTCGCTGCTAAACAGACTCGAACTCGCAACCTCAAACTCCAAACACATGTCATATGACCACCCGAGCACCACGGACCTAGCTGTTAATTTCAGCCAAGGATATGTCTTTATATTAAAACTTCACCATCTCCCAAAATCTATATTCTTGCATTATTATTATATTACGATTTATTATTATTAACAAGTCTATATAATACATATGGGGGTTTGATATTTAGAAATAAGTTAATATCTATATTTATTAAGCAATGATTATTAGTAATGATTTTATATATTAAGCAATGATTTTATTATTAAGAAATGATTTTAGACATTTGATAAAATTTTTTATATATTTTATACATTTGATACATTTTTTGATACATTTTTGATACATTTTTAATAATTGATTTATTTTTGATATATTTGATACATTTGATACATTTTTGATATATTTTTGATAATTGATATATTTTTGATATATTTGATACATTTTTAATATATTTTTGATACATTTTTGATACATTTTTAATAATTAATATATATCAAAAATATATCAAATGTATCAAATATATCAAAAATATATCAATTATCAAAAATATATCAAAAATGTATCAAATGTATCAAATATATTGAAAATATATCAATTATTAAAAATATATCAAAAATATATCAAAAAATGTATCAAATGTATCAAAAATATATCAAAAATGAATCAAATGTATCAAAAATATATCAAAAATGTATCAAATGTATCAAAAATATCAAAAATATATCTATTATCAAAAATATATCAAAAATATATCAAATGTATCAAATGTATAAAAAATATATCAAAAATATATCAAATATATCAAAATTGTATCAAATATATCAAAAAATATATCAAATATATCAAATATATCAAAAATATATTAAATTTATCAAAAATGTATCAAATGTATTAAAAATATATCAAAAATATATCAAATGTATCAAATATATCAAAAATGTATCAAAATTATATCAAATGTATCAAAAATGTATCAAATGTATCAAAAATATATCAATTATCAAAAATGTATCAATTATCAAAAATGTATCAAAAAAATGTATCAAATGTATAAAATATATAAAAAATGTATCAAATGTATAAAATCATTTCTTAATAATAAAATCATTGTTTAATATATAAAATCATTACTAATAATCATTGCTTAATAAATATAGATATTAACTTATTTCTAAATATCAAACTCCCATATGTATTATATAGACTTATTAATAATAATAAATCGTAATATAATAATAATGCAAGAATATAGATTTTGGGGGATGGTGAACTTTTAATATAAAGACATATCCTTGGCTGAAATTAACAGCTAGGCCTGTGGTGCTCGGGTGGTCATATGACGTGTGTTTGGAATTTGAGGTTGCGAGTTCGAGTCTGTTTAGCAGCGAGTTGCTTGAATAAAATAATTTTTTTTAGTTTTTTAATACAAGCCGTGACAAGCTATACCGGCCGGGTTTTTTTTTTCAATTTTTTAATACCAGCCGTAAGAGCCTGTACCGGCCGGAAAAAAATAAAAAAAAATGTACCAGTCGTATGAGCCTGTACCGGCCGGAAAAAATTAAAAAAAATTAAAAAAAATGTACCAGCCGTATGAGCCAGTACTGGCCGAAAAAATTAAAAAAAATGTACCAGCCGTATGAGCCTGTACCGGCCGGAAAAAATAAAAAAAAATTAAAAATAAAATGTACCTGCCGTATGAGCCTGTACTGGCCGGGAAAAATAAAAAATAAAATTAAAAAAAATGTACCAGCCGTATGAGCCTGTACTGGCCGAAAAAAATTAAAAAAAATTAAAAAAAATGTACCTGCCGTAAGAGCCTGTACCGGCCGGGAAAAATAAAAAAAATTAAAAAAAATGTAACAGCCATATGAGCATGTACCGGCCGAATTATTTTAATAGTAAATATTCACTTTTTATAACTATACTGACAAGTTAATATTCACTTATTAAAATAGAAGCCGGTACAAGTGTATAATTAGACACAACAACCTGTGCCGGCTTATCAAACACAAAAGTTAATCCCAGCCATCAATTCACTTTATCAACGGTACAAAAAAGAGGTGTTGCACAGTACTCATAGCAACCGGTTGTTATGGAAGGGCTCCCTAAAATACATAGCATAACAACTTTTAACTACGAATTAGTACTTATATTTTAATTACGTGTGATGATTCTAACTTATATACACAATTAGTATATTAAATTTTAACTCTATTTATTTAAAAAAAACACAAGTTAAAATCAAGTGAGATTTGCAAACACATACAATATTTAGTCACGTTTAAGGCTGTAAAAATTCGATATAAACTCCACCCAAAATATAAATAATTTAAATATGAACAAATTTTAAAATTCGATAAATTATTTAAATTTTTTTAAATTATAATTTTATATTGATATTTGAAAAATATTCGAGGTCGTGTTCAACTCAATAACTAAACGAGTTTTAATTAAAATTTATTTTATACTTAATAATTTTTATGTACTAAATTTAAATAACTCAATATTTGAATCGATTCTTTATGCCTTTGCGTAAGTCGGAAAACATGCGTCCACTGTCTCCCGGTGTGATATGCGGCGCCGCTGTGGACAGTTGTAAATTCCCGCCCACCATAATGTCCGTCCTAATTTCGAAATTGGCGCCAGGTTTTTAAACGGTCAAAAAAGCCTATAAAAGCTCAAGACTTGGCGGTATTTCCCATGTATTATAAATTTTAAAAAATCTAAAAAAGATAACCAATGACAGACCTCTGAGCTGTCACCCACGTGGAAAAACGTCCTTTTCCCTTGTAGATGACCTCTCGTCTCTGCCAAAAGCCACGCCAATATTTACTCAATAATCCACCAATCACAATCAGTTGACGTGGGGCCTCGCTCCCTCACTAACCATTCAAAAACTCAAATGAGACATAAAAATTAAATATAAATATATTTAAATTTTATTTAATTGTATTTTGATTTTAATAATAAGTACAAATATAAATAATTAAAATTTAAATACACTAATGTCTAATTTTTATGTCCATTTAAAAGAGTTCCTAACGATTTGTTTGGCAAAAATTATGTGGATATAAAAATTAGACATAAAAATTGAACATGAATGTATTTGAATTTTATTTATTTGTATTTTAAATCTAAATAATAGGTAAAAAAATAAATAAATAAAATTCAAATATGCTCGTGTTCAATTTTTATGTCCACCTAGAATAACTTGTCTCGTTAGATATAGTTGATCCGTTCGGAGAGATATAGTTTACGCTCCCGTTTTAAGTCTAGGACCCAAAAATAATTTGGGAACTTAATTCATAATGGAAAAATAATAATAAAACAGATATGTTTATTTGTTTTCATATTGTTATTGTAAGAACCCAATTTATTATAAATAAATTTAAATTTTTTTCATTTATTCTTTTGAAATAGTAAGGATTGATTAGATTAATGTGGATAGTTATGGGTAAAATACGCAAATATTTCAAATAAGCAAGTGGATATAAAATATTCGGTTGGTCGTGGAATATTCTTACTGTCGGGGAATATTCGTACGACGGCACTGCCTTGTGTGGGTCCCATAATGGAAAGTGATTGGATGAAGAAAACGACAAGTATAAGTTGTTTATAAATAACGGCGTAGTTGTTACCGTTAATACTGTTGAAATATTCAGTGGTTAAAACACAGTAGCACACGGTATTGCACAAATTATTGATTCTTACGTAAGAAGACACTACTCAATAATTGTTACAGTAATTACGGTTCAGTATTTTATTTTATTGATTCAATAATTGTTGCGTTGATATTTTATATTATTGTTGTTTCAATAATTGTCATTAAACAGAATTTTCCATTATCGGAATAATAATTCATATTATCTGGATAATATTATTGGCAATGTTTAGAAAGTTCTGTATAAGGAGAGGTTAGGTCATCTAATTACGCGCTAGTAAGGAGAAATCCTTATTGGAAAGCCTCCTCTATCCTAGGAACTGCATGGTTGTCAGTATTGTGATTCTGTAATATTATTTGTGAATAATTAATTATTGATTTATATGATGAGGAAAATATTAATTTTATGCGGATATAGATGGAGAAAATTTTTAATATGACAATTGTTGAAAATTAATATTTTATTTTTTCTGATAAAATAATTAATTTAATTATATTATTATATTTTAATAATATAATAATAGTGATATTTTTACAATGAATGTTGGATATATGAGTATATGAGCAGAAAGAGTATTTTTGTTACAATAAATATTAAAAACATGTTAAACATGTCGGTGGACCGTATATTTTGACTGAAATTTGATTTTAGCTTGTAAAATCGTCCGTTTGTAGATTTTGACCAATTTCTGTTTGAAATTTGGAAAAATTTTCTTCTGCAAAGTTGTAGAGAATTAAATTTCCTATGAAAAAGACATGATGTTCGAATTTTTCTGACAAAAGGGCTATTTATTACGAATTATTAAAGTTTCGAATTAATTAATTATTATTTTTTTGGAGTTTTAAATTAAATAATTATGAAAAACATTTTTTTGTAAGTTTTGTAAGATGGGTTGCTTGTGTTGCTGAAGTTTGAACAAAAAAGTGGGCGTAAGAATTCAAATTTATTATATTAATAATTTATTAAATTTTCTACTTTGGTGTTCTAAGCATTTTTCTATAAATAGGGTGCTTATGTTAAAATTGAAAATCACACCAGAAACTGAAATTTTCTCTCTCTTTTCTCTCTCGATATTTTTAGCGTATTCTTGTGAGTATTTTGATACTTTGAGTGTTGTTATACGGTGCAAGTTTCCTTCAGCACTATACCCAGTATTCCAGCCAGAAGTACTATTCTTTCGAGGTAAGGAATATTATTTTCTTCTTAAATGATATTATCTTCTTCAATATCATTATGCTGAAATATTGGTCTGAACTTTTAATCAATTTAAAACTTTTTGTGTCAGAGTTACTATTCACGTATATGACACTATTCACGAATACGACACTATTCATAAAAAACATGAAAATTTTATTTTTTCGTCCAAAATATCTATTATGGATACTAGCTTTTAATTGTATCCATATTTTGATCATTCTTGAATTTTACACCACTATGATTATTTATGAGGTATTTTTAGACATGAAATAACTGAAATATGAATCCTTAATATTTATTCTTTTGTTTCACTAGATTCGTTTTCTTTAAAATATTTTTCATCATTCTCAGTCCTAAATGATGATATTATTGAATATCTTTGGCCTGTAGTGCAAAGATTGATGATTATATAATGAATATCTTTGGCCCGTAGTGCAAAGATGAACAGGTGTTGAGAACATGACCAACTGATGAATATTTTTGGCCTGTAGTGCAAAGATGAATATATGATTCAAGATGTACATTGATTGATGTTACAGGGATAAAAATATTGTTGATGGACTGTTAAATTCATAAATAATAGTAGATTTCATTCTCTACGTAACTCTTTTATGAATTATTATTTTCGCTGCGAATATTGATCTAAAACTTATTGTCTATTATATTCTCTCAGATTTTTTTCTATTGAAGACTAACGATAATTTATTTTATATTATCTTAGTCATAATATTTTTTACTGGGCTAGTTGAGCTCACTCTTTTCCTTTTTGTTCTATTTTTTTTCTCAAGAGTAGAATGTAGCGAGTACGAGTCGGGGTATGGAATGATGGTTCTAGAAGAGAGTTGTTTAGTAGTCATCACCATTTTTATAAAATAATATTTCAATAATTGTAATGAAGACTTTGTTGGGTATTGATATTGTCTAGATGACAATATTTGTATTTAAACTCACAGTTTTTATGTTGTATTAATAAAGTTGTACTTATTTCTGTACCATTTATTGACAACTCAAAATGGATGATGTATACTTATTTTGGGGGCGTCACAGTTATTGAGTTTATAAAAGAAAAAAAAAATAAGTTTCATACTTAAAATTATCACATTGATATTATAAATTGAATAATGTTAGAGACACAAACTATTTTATAAATATTTTGCAAATTATTGATGTAGCATACTCTACCTTAACATATTATGTGACGTCAAAGAATATATTGAATCAATTTATTAATAAAATATTTATAAAATAATTTGTGTATTTAACCTTATCCTTATAAAATACTCCTGTCATCTTATGTTATTCATCTAGCGCGCAAAAATCTCCATATAATGATTGTAATGTGGCCCCAACCGTATGATTTGGCGGGAAGTTAATGTAACCAGTTTCCCGCCAATCCTTTCAATTGTCAACTACCGCCGCAACTCCGGTGTATAGAAAAGTCAAGCTTTGACACGTGGTTGGATCTTGGATGAGTATCGCGAGCATCGTGCGGCCAGATAAGAGTGATATGATGTAGGACAGTTATTACAAGCGGTGTAAGATCGTGCCACGTTGGAGTAAGTGGAAGAGACAGCAACTAACATAGGATCGTGTTTTGTGGAATGATGCACGTGATATAGGCCGACCGAGTAGTGAGTCCCCTCTTTAACGTGCTTTAGTTATGGACCAGCGTAAGTGCTGGTCCTTGCCTATTTAATTTAAGACACGTAATAATAAATAATTTAATTTGACTTTTTACGATGAAATTAATTATTTTTAAAATTAATATTTCTTACAAAAATAAAAATATACGTCAAATGATTATTCATATATTATATTACTAGTATAAAACTATGGCTCTAGTCAGTGGCGGAACCAGGAATTTTTGAGAGGGGGGTCAAAATATATTTATAAAATCATGACGTCGGCGATACAAGCTACAATGGCGGCAACCGAAGAAGACAATAACAACGATACTAATATCAACGTCTTAAAGATAAATAAACTAATAGTAACACCAATGTCTTTCATACCCACAACTGGTCGTATCCTCTCTATTATGTTGCAAAAGGTTCATGTTTAATTCCTGCCACAAAACCCACATTATCCAACAAGAGAACAAAATTTACAATATGATTTTTATGTGCAAACAAAATATAGAGTTTAATTCTTGTGTTACCATTTTGCAATGTATGGTTTGTAAGCAAATAAAAAGATTATAATTTCATAAATTGTCTCACAAAAGGATATACTCACGGACTCACGATGTCTAGCAAAGAGTTACTTTTAAATTTTATTTTTGTCTTCAAACAAAATAAAAAGTGACTTGAAATTGAAATACGGTAATTAATTTTCTCTTAAAAAAATATTGGTATCAATGTTGTGAGAGGAAGATATAAACATTTCTAGTTATTTTCTAAAAAATTAATTATGAGATAAAAATAAAATTCAAAAGTAATAATTTTTACGAGACATAATGGATATACTTTGGTCATCACTTTATATGTAACCTCGTTGCTTAGAGGGAATGAATTAATTTATATATATATATATATATATACCTTTTTTCCTTTGTTCCTTTGTTTCTTTTTCAAAGTACAAATCTTAATTTCTTAAAAAGTCATTGTAAAAGTTGTTAACTTAATTATAATTGTATGTATATATATTGGGATAGGTAATAAATGAGTATTGTTATATTTATAAAGAATTCTTATAATAATACTTTATAAAATAATATGCGCATATAAGTAAATTTAATAATTGTAATGAACTACAATCTTACACATTATTTTATATTTTTTTATGTAATTATTCATTAGTTACTATAATATTATAATGTGAAAATTTACAATCAAATTACAATTACATATATATAAAATTAAAAAAAATATTATACTTTAATTTATTATATCTTTTCATATATATATATATATATATATATATATATATATATATATTTACGGTAACATCAATTTAACTTTATCCGAAAAAGTATATCAATTTTCCTAATATTATTGAGATTTACTCGTAACCTTTTAATAGCATCCTTTTCATTTCCTTTCCTCATTACTCTTCATTATTAATTTCTCTCTCTTTCTTGCACATCTTTTATGATATAGGCTTGCCAGTATAAATATATACCGGGGTCAATTGACCCCCTCCGCCCCCCCTTGGTTCCGCCAGTGGCTCTAGTCTCTAGATAAGAGTGAAAATATTTTTATGAGTAATGTTACAGACACAAAATATTCTATAAATATTTTATAAATTATTGATGTAACATATTGATCAATAAATTATTTCAATATAGTCTTCGACCCCATATAAAAAGCCGAGTCATTTCATACACTTCCATAAAAATGAAAATCACAAATTTGACAAGAATTAGAATGATTCATTCCATTACAATGAAACAATCAAACACAGTTTTATATATTTTATTTATGTACTGTCTGACAAAAATACGTTATTTTAGCAGATTTATTTTTGATTTCTAATTTGAGAGTAGAAAAGCTATTTTATTTTATATAAAAAAATAAATATACCAAAACAACGTAATTTTGACAGTTGTGTATGATCATATTGCCCTAATATATAATCATAAATTTTTTATAAAAATAAATTTTATATGGGCAATGTAAAATAAAATCGTAATTATTTTCTTAATAAAAAAATTTCTTCCATATTGAATTTGAATTTTATTTTTTATTATCAACACTTTAACTTATATATTTCTTCCATATTGAATTTAACTTTAATTTTCAATGACAAATTTGTTTTATTGTTTTTAATTAATGATGCGTGATAGATTGACTATCTATACTCAAACTAATTATTATGATATATTTGTTATTAGTGGTAAGGATATAACAATTTAAATATTAAGTTTTTATCAAATTTTTTAAGTAATTTCATATAAAATAAACATAATATGTAATTATTTTAAATTAACTCATGAATAATCCATAAAAAATAAATATGTAACTTTGAGTATATTTAATTTTATAATTAATAATTTTAAAATTATAATTCATGAAAATATAATACTGAAATTATAATTCTTACACATAAATATGGCCTAAGTGATTAATCCGATTCCTGTTTCGTGTTGGCACGTGAGATGGTTGAATATGCTTTTATTTTGGGAGAAATTAAACTTGCTTAGCTTATAATCTCCCTAATTACAGCCTCACTATGATGGAACATTCCACCAAATTATTAGCTACTTCACTACATTTCTTCAATTTGACGACATACTCCATGCACAAATCAATTTTAAAGATTTATTTAGCAATAAATAAATAAATTTATTATTTTAATTCAAACGTAATATATATTATTTTTTATTTATTTATTTTTTAATTTTATTATTTCAATTCAAACGTAATATAAATGTTACCTAGAATTTAATGCAATTAAGATTGAAAAGGTTAATTTACATATATATATAAAATCTTATACATAAGTATCCAAAAATATTATAACATGTGATTTTCATTTGACTCTAATGGAGAAAAATATTATATCATCAAATAAAATTTATTATGTATAATTATAAATTTATAATAATGTGATCAACAATCTTAAATCAAATAAAATTTTGTATATCCTCGTATTTTTGCATGTTATCTGTATATTTACGAATTAAAAATATATAGATGAACAATTATTTTTTTAAAATTTCAAAATTCAAATGTCACCTCATGTCAAAAAGCGAATACTCCCTAAATTAAATCACGAATATATTTACTTTTTGGAATATATAATTTTGAAGATTTTAGTGAAAATAATAGGAGTAGTAAAATTCCCAACAATATGGAGAAGATTTTGCTACTACAATACAATTGATAAGCAAGAGCAATGATCATATACACAACGAGAAAAACCGGCCATAAATTTGACAACAGAAAAGCCGATACGAGCGGCGCTATCACGTGTGGGCCTCATAATTTCGGTCGGCAGATCTCACCTTAATTACCTAGCAAATCTAATGGTCCCTACTTTGCCACGTGGATTCACCCTTTACGTTGATCACGAATATCCAACCACTTGAGTCGAACTGAAGCAAAGGTGAAATATATATATACTAGCTGGGTCCCGTGCCTCCGGCACTGTATGGACAATATGATTTATCTCAAACTTTGAACGACCAAAATAATTTATTAAGTGAGCGGAAAATTTAAAATCATTTGTATTTTATTAAATTATTATTAGATTATTAGATAGATATATGTATTTTATTAGATAGATGTATGAACGGTGGGATTTATCCCAAACTTTTGACGGCCCAGATGATTTATTGAGTGAACGGGAAATTCAAAATTATTTGTATTTTATTATATATATATATATATATATATATATATATATATATATATATATATATATATATATATATATATATATATACAACACGGATCAGGTCCGGGAGTTCAGACCTGATCCAAAATCCGGATCCAATTTTTTTTTGGTAGAACAACTAAAATAAAATAAAATTATGGAACTAAAATTTTTCCATAATACAGTATTTTGGGTGTGTTTTTAATACCTACACCAACCAAGGTATGTACAGTCTGTCCAGACTGTAAAGACATATTTTGTTATACGTATCTAAATTACACCCAAAACACTGTATTGTGAAAAAATTCAAATTTCATAATTTTTTTTTGTTGTTTTAAAAAAAAAGCAAAAAAAAATGTCCGAATTTTGTTAAAATCCGGGAGTCCGGACCTGATCCGGACTATATATATAGTCCGGATCCTGTCCGGACTCCCAGATAGGTTTAAAATTCGGACCTTTATTTTTTTTGCTTTTTTTTAAACTACTAAAAAAATTATGGAACTTTTTTTTTATACATAAAATAGTATTTTTTTGTGATTTGGATACATACAACAAAACATGTAAATACAGACAAAGTTCCATAATTTTTTTTAAGTAGTTTAAAAAAAACAAAAATAAAATAAAATAATGGGTCCGAATTTGATCAAGTCCTGGAGTCCGAACTTGATCAAATATATATATATATATATATATATATATATATATATATATATATATATATATATATATATATATATATATATAGGGTCAGGATCAGGTAAGGACTCTCTTACTTTGTTAAAATGCAAATTTTTTTTGTTTGTTTTTTTTGGATTTGTTTTTTTAAAATAACTAAAAAAAAAGTTTAATATTTTATAGAACTGAAATTTTTTCATAATACAGTGCTTTGGATGTGATTTGAATATGTATAACAAAACAGGTTTGTACAATCTGTGCAGACTGTACCACCATTTTTTGGTATATGTATTTAAATCACGTCCAAAATATTATATTATAAAAAAATATCAGTTCCATAAAATATTAAATATATTTTTTTAGCTGTTTTAAAAAAAAAGTCTGTATTTTAACAAAGTAAAGGAGCCCTCACCTGATCGATTATATATATATATATATATACACACACATCGCGTGTGCATGAAGTACTATGAACATATTTGTTTGTAATGATTATAATGTCGATAATCTTATAATTAATTAATTTTTGTCATTTTATTTTATTTTTATATAATTATTTATGAGATAACTTAAAATAATCACATGTTATATTTGTTTTATTTATAATTAATCAAAATACTGAATAAAGATATCATATTCTATTAGTCTAAGTATAGATGGATATGATTTGATATATCGGTCATTATAAATAAAGTTGAGTATTAATTTTGTCTATAAATTTTTCGTCAAAAATGATAAGAATTAATTCAATCCCAAATATTATCATTAAAAACAACCATGACCAAAAGTAAAATAATTAGTAAAAATAAGTGTCTTAATGCAATAATAAACAAAAATGATATTAGCTTGATTTTAGTGGTTAACTTGACTATTTTTAAAATAAATAATTAAAAATATTTATGTAGAAATTTTAAATTAAGAAACTTGACATTAATCGTACATCCTTCTATATTTATTTGTAATAATTATAAATCCCGATATTATAATTTATGAGAATATAATCACAAGACTATTAATTTTAGAATTATAATCCCTTTATTATAATTAAAATTTCAAGACTAATCATGAAATTAAAGTAGTAATATTATAAAACAGAAGTGATTAATATAAAATTTATTTTTAAATAAATTAGTTAATTAATTATTAAAATACTAAAACGAGGCTATATGTGAGTCAGCATCTTTATAAAAAAACTATCCATATATACGATATATAGGGTACTTATTATATTACTTGTATGTATATAAGCTTGACCCAAAGAGCAAGAGTAGAACAAAGGCGTGCTTTGCCCTTTTAGAGAGAGAAAATACTAGTCACGTTTTTTTAGTGTGAGAAAAAAGCGTTTCAGAATTTACTACAATTACTGATACAAGTTCTGCCGTTTTAATTTGTTGAAATCTATCTTTTGCTGGAGAAATAAATCGGCTTTACAGACTCCAAAGATTTGAAGAAGTTATTTAACTGATCTGTAATTGCTCTGATTGGCTTGCCTTTTGCTCAAGAAATCAAAGGAAGAAGAAGAAGAAGATGGAGTGGCCTGCATATTTGGATGAATACGAAAAACTTGTCATCAGAATGACCACCCCTAGGTTTGTTTCTCTCTCTAGATTTCTACACTCACTGATCTTTCATTTTTCTGGTCAATTGTCGAGTTTCAGTTCGTTTTATAGTCTAGTTTTGGATTAATTGTGATTAGATTTTTAGATTTTTTTTCAATCGATGTTAGTTTGAAGATTATATGGAAATATATTTGGTTCTCTAACTTCTCTTTGAAATTTTCATGGATTTTTAGGTTTTGGTGAACTCTGTTTGGTTGATTTCTGTGTTTTGGACAATATTGCTTGCAATATTTTACAGAATATCACTATGGAAAATTTTCCGATAATTCTATAGAAAATATTCGACACGATTTGTTATTTGTTTCCAAATTTTCGGAGTATTTTCCATATTAACACCAATATTTGGCAGTAAAGAGTTAATTAGTTGATTTTGTTCCCAATTTTGAAATTTGTCCATTTGTCCAACTTTTATTCCATTTTTCCAGAAGTTTTTCACCTATTATAATTTGACTATTTCCAAAACCCACCGACTCACTTTTACTAAAAAAATATTCTATAATTTCAATGTCCTAGAAATTCAAATAATTTGAATTTCCAGAAATTCTGACTTTTCCTTGCCCCTGATGTTGTTACAGGGTCATAGTCGATAATGCTGGTTGTTCCAACGCCACTCGCGTTATGGTAAGTATCACCTTCTGAGAAACTTCCGAAAAGTTATTTGTCCAAAATTAGTTTGACATTTTGACTAATTTGTCCATTATTTTCAACAGATTGATAGTGCTAGAAAACATGGAATTCTTCTAGAAGCTGTTCAAGTCCTCACAGATCTCAACTTATCAATTAAGAAAGCTTACGTTTCTTCAGATGGAAGATGGTTCATGGATGGTAAATTCATTACCCACTAAAATTTTATCATCTTTTTGGGCTATTTTTTAGCTGTAGTAATTTCTTGAATCTTTTGCTTATTATGATTATATATTCTTTTGTTATTGTGATTCTACAGTTTTTCATGTGACCGATTTAGATGGTAATAAATTAGCTGATGAAGGCATCATCAAGTACATTGAGCAGGTTAATTAATTTATTCAAACTTAAGTTGTTTAATTGGGATACTACTAATTAAATAAACTAATTAGTTGACTTAGTTTACCATCTGTTTGTTTGTTACAGTCTCTTGGCACAATTCATTATGTGCCATCAAAATACAGCATCAATGGCTTGACAGCATTAGAATTAACGGGGACTGATAGGGTCGGTTTACTTTCCGAGGTTTTTGCTGTATTAGCAGATTTGCAAGTCAATGTGGTTGAATCTAAAGTGTGGACACACAATGGGAGAATTGCTTCACTCATCTTTGTTAAAGATTGTGATTCGGGGTCACCGATTGAGGACAAGCAGAAGATTGATAGGATCGAAGCACGGTTGAGGAATGTGCTTAAAGGGGATAATGATATAAGAAGTGCTAAAACTTCAGTTTCTTTAGCAGTTACTCATACAGAAAGAAGGCTTCACCAAATGATGTTTGCGGATCGGGATTATGAAAGAAAGCCGATAATAAGGACTAATGGTGATTGCCCAGTTGTCTCTGTACAGAATTGCTTGGAGCGAGGTTATTCTGGTGTAAATATTCATTGCAAGGATAGAACCAAGCTTCTATTTGATGTTGTCTGCACTTTAACTGACATGGAATATGTTGTCTTCCATGCCACTATCAACACAACAGGAGACAGAGCATATATGGTATATATTCATCATTTTTTGCACATTGCAACTGTGCTTTTCAAATTATCAGTTATAAATGTGACAATTAATTAATGTAGATATGTTTTAATTTTGTATCAGGAATTCTTCATCAGACATACAGACGGAACCCCAATAAGTTCGGAAGCCGAAAAGCAACGCGTGATTCTCTGCTTACGTGCTGCCATCGAAAGAAGAGCTTCTGAGGTATTGTTTTGTGAAATATTCTTACAGTTTTTTGCTTTTTCTGCTTATGATGAATAAAATTTACTTCCAATTTCACTAATGGATTCATTGTTTCAACAGGGTGTGCAGTTAGAGCTATGTGCAGCTGACAAGCCAGGACTATTAGCCGATGTGATGAGGACCTTTCGAGGAAAACGGTCTCAATGTGACAAGGGCTGAGATATCCACTGCATTCGACAGGGCTCAGAATATTTTTTATGTTACTGATGCTATTGGAAACCTGGCTGATCCAAAGATCATCGAAGCGGTTCGACAGAGAATCGGATTGAACAACTTGAAAGTAAAGGAACCGCCATTGATATGTCATGAAAAGGCAGAGAGGGAAGATGAACCCACAGTAGGTGTTGGTGGGGCTGTGTTGGTATCACTTGGTAGCCTAGTGAGAAAGAATCTTTACAATTTGGGATTGATCAAATCATATTCTTAAATGAAGAATTTACA
This sequence comes from Panax japonicus, assembly GCA_020205505.1. NCBI lineage: Eukaryota > Viridiplantae > Streptophyta > Magnoliopsida > Apiales > Araliaceae > Panax > Panax japonicus. Next base: position 64,406,921 of record CM035110.1, read on the forward strand.
GTTGAAAAAGGCAAATTGTTGGCATATATACTTGGCTTCTGATGTGGGTGTGTGTACATAGAGAAGGATGAAAGGTTGTATTTGGTGATTGTTCGGTTTGGTTAGTTGAATATGTAGTAGACACGTACACAATACTACAGTGTTTGAAATTGTTTTGATTTGGAAGAATTTGAAATGGCAGAGTGGGGAGTTGGGGGGGGGGGGGTTATTGGTTGTTTGCTGCTGGCTGCCAGAATCTTGAAAGTGGAGGAGATTAGGTAGAATTACAAGGAATTCGTTTCACAAAGCATGCAATTGCATCCTGTACATAACAACTCTTTCAAGTATTAATTGATTCTAATGGTTGACTTGATTTTCCATTCCCTCTCTCTCTCTATATGTGTGTGTGTATGTACGTGACAGTTGATATTGACTCAAAGTGTTAAAGTAAACAATTATAAAAGTGTTGTTAAATATATATTTATTTTAATAACATTATTTTTGATTGATAATTTCAAATAATTTTAAGTTAACGCCTACCAAAAAAATAAAACAAGGTCCTATTTATTTCGTATTCTTCAAATTCATAGCTGAAAGTTGAAACTTGATGATAGTTCATAGTAGATTAGTAGCGTTGTGAAGTTTTTACTAGGTTAGTAATTTTTATGGTCGTGTAAATTCTTAATGATATAGGAAAAAATAAAATAAAATTGTTCAAGTGTTTGTTATGATGGGCATAAGAGAATTCAATAATAAATCTATAAATACCACGTCAGCACTATATAAACGATATATAATTATTTTATGAGATAATAACATTCCAGATTGTCTATCGTCTGTGTTTATGTATCCAAGAGAAATTAAATAATGTTAACCAATTCCTAAATAATGAAAGAAGTTACTTTTCTCTCTCTCTCTTTGTATTGTCTTCATCTTTTCATTTCTTTACGTGACCAATAGAATACTTCTCTCTTTCACATCACATCCTTGACAATAATAATACTAACAATTTTAATGCATTTGTTCCCGCCAAAATATACTGATTGAGAATTCGAAATCAAATTTCTTGTTTTATTTGTACTTTTAATTTATTGTTATATATGACTCACTTCTATTAATATATAGCGGTGGAGGGTTCCAATTTTATTGACAGTAGGTTATATATAAAAATAGATTCAAAAGACGATAACAAAATGAGACCATAAGTAGGTGTGTGCAATCGGTAAATATCGGTTCGAACTGAATTGGTATCGAAATCGGCCAAATTTTAATACTGATACCAGTACCGGTTGGACTAGTTTACCGAACCTGTTTACCAGTTTGGTACCGATGTCCGGTTTTTACTGAAAATTAATATAATTATTATTTTATTATTATTAGTAATAATATTATTATTATTATAATCATTATTTTATTATTATTATTAATTATTTATTAATAATAATAAAAAAATAGAAAACCGGTATATACTGGACCGAACCATAAAAATGCCGTACCAAAAAACCAATTTTTTATATCGAACCGGACTGATTCTTTTTGTATCGAACCGAACGGTTCGGCCTGATCCGAAAAACCAAAAAATTTGCACAGTCCTAAGTCGATAAGTTATCCTCTCTTCTAAGTTAAGATAAATTATTATAATAAACTAAGACATTCAAATAAATAAATAAATATTGTATTTGAGTAAGTAAACATATACTACTAGTTGGGAAAAAATTCTTTTCACATTATAATAAGTATAAGCAAACTGATTTTCACGTGAAAACCGCCGCTATAAATCTTATAGCAACAATTTTTATCGTCGCTATATATAGCGATACTTTTCATGTCGAAATATTAAAAAATTATGTGAAAATATTAATTTCTTAAGTATAATTGTAAAGTTGTAAGTAGCCTACCTATCTTAAGACTAAAGTACAATTTACGCCCTAAAATTTATATGTCAAAGCATTGTCATACCCTAAATTTTAAAACGTCTCCTTGCATTTTTTTTTAAAGTTACGTATTAAAATAAACACTCCGAAGTTTTATTCGGTCAAATGTGACCTAGAGTACTATTTTCTCAATTTTTTAAAAGGGAAAAACGTCAATTAACATAATAACAAATTAAATTAAAATAAATAAAAATAAAAATAATATATCAAAATCTTACTCTTTACCTTTAATCTTAACCCATATTCTTTTAATTCCAATTTCTACCCCAATCAAACCTAAATTCCAATCCTAATTAAAATCTAAATACCAACCCCAATTCAAACCCCAAATCCATCATGATCATCACCGTATATAGCCCTGATCAACAATTACACACCCACCCAAACAATAATCATCACATTCATAAGTTATAAAACCAAGATTCTGATGAAAAATGAAAAAGAAGAGGGAAAAATGGAGGGAATTTTTTTTTATTATCAATGCCTCTGTCTCCATAACCGCCGACCAAATTCTTGTTGAGAAAAGTAGGCCAAAAATAATCTCTATTTTAGGAATTACTTTTCCGTCTTTGTGCAATTAAATATGAAATCAACAAAACTAATTATGAGAAAAATAACAAATAACCATCCACAAGCAAGACACCAAATTTACGTGAAAAACCCTCTAAAACTAAGAGGTAAAAACCACGGGCCAAACTCCGAATCTCCACTATATCACTAATAACGGGCTTGCAATAATCCTCTCGAGTTTTATGTCCTAAAACTTGAGGTTACACAATAAATTGAGATAGTACAAATTTATCTTTAATTAGGTTAAAAAACTACTTAACTTCACCACCCAAAAACACTCCAAGCAATAAAGTCTTCAAGCTTTCAATTGAACGGAGATGGCGGCGGATATCCACGAACAACAAACTGTAATTCTCTCAATTTATTCTTTTGGTACCTTCTTGCTACCAAGGACTCTCTCATAGCCTTATTTATAGTACTCTTCCTAATCCATTCCTATTATGGATTAGAAACAATTTATTCTCCTAATCAAATTAGGGTTCACATCTTCTTGTCTTGGTCATCAACCAATCTAACAAGTAAATCTTTTTTCAATTTGGATTTTTTTCATAGAATCTCCAATTCCAATATTGCTTCCACTAACCCAATTTCTAATTGGATTAATATCAAGTAAACGCACTTACTTATTTACAAAGAAAATTAATTCTTTTATATCTTGGATTCTATCTCATGGGTGAGGACCCACGCCCAACAATCTCTTCCTCCGAACCCATGAGAGAAGGGATCGCCAACAACAACTCCTTACTCGCAGTCAATTCCAACGAAGTCTAGGCTCAACTCAAGCTTCTTGGAATTTTTAAATATCTTCATGTCCGGCTTTGTCTCATCGGCATGGTTCTTCTCAATGGGAGGATCTAACTCAAACTTGACAGATTTTTGCTTGCCAAATTCATTCACAATCGCTTTGTACTCTAGCTGCGAGCTATCACTTTCCTTCTTCACTTTTGGTACCCATTTAAAGCAAAGAGTTTTCTTCTTGTGGTTCTCATGCAAGGATTTTCTCCCATCTCGCACGGCTTTGTACCATACCTTTTTCTGCCTATCTCCCCCATCTTCAACGCCTCTCATATGCGCCTGCATCGTGTAAAGAATGTCCACATTCTTACCTCTAGTCACATGTAGAGACCCTTTGGCGAGCTTCCATTGACCTTCACCAAAGTAACTTTTATAACCATTCTCATTAAGCTTACCAGTAGAGATCAAATTAAAACGAATATCCGAAACATGTTTGACTTCTCTCAGCATCAACCTGCAACCACTGTTAGTTTCCAAACAAATATCTCCAATGCCTATCTTGGATGCACTTCCGTTTCCCATCCGCACATGGCCAAAATCACCACTATTGTAGGATGTGAAGATTTCACTACGCGAAGTAGCATGGAACGAATCACCCGAATTAATAATCCAATCATTAACATGGCACTTAGGTTTATCATCACAAACAATAGCTACATCATTGTCGGATAGATACACAATCGAATCTTTATCCTCATCTTTTTCCTTAGACTGCTCCTTCTTTAAAAATCTGCACTCTCGTCTTATGTGACCCGACTTCTGGCAGTGAAAGCAAATTACTTCTGTTCTATCTCTTGATCTTTATCTGGATTTGTCATTTTTAGGAGAGTTTCTCCCTTTGTTTTTGCCCCTACTCTGTGCGACTAAAACTTGTGACTCAGCGCTAATCACCATAGTATCTCTTCGCCTCTGTTCCTCATTAAACAAACTATCTTTGATTATATCCATAGTCAGCGTACCATTGGGAGCGGAGTTACTCAGTGATATAACCAGCGTCTCCCAGCTATCAGGCAAAGTGCTCAACAACAACAAAGCCTGCATGTCATCGTCAATGACCATCTTCATCGTACTCAACTAATTTATCAAACTCTAAAAATCACTCAAGTGCTCTGCAACGGAGTTTCCATCCTTGAATTTAAAATTCACAAGCTTCCTAATCAAAAAAGCTTTATTTTACGCCGTCTTCCTTTCATTAATGGACTCCAATTTCTGCCAGAGAGCATAGGCTTTAGTTTCCGTGGCAACATGATGAAACACACTTTGATCAATCCACGATCTGATCAGACCAATAGTCTTCCTGTTCATTTTGTTCCACTGCGCGTCACTCTTGTTTGTGGGCTTAACTCCATCGTTCTCAAGTGGCTCGTACAAATCTTTGCAGTAAAGCAAATCCTCCATTCTTGGATTCCAAATTACATAATTTATAGCCTTGAGATTAATCATGCAACCTGCTGTCCAATCCTCCATTTAAGCGAAGATGTCGGCATATACTCGAAGTAATTCCACCAGACCCGTTCGCAGTTGTTCGGATAATCCCGCCCCGATTTTGATCAGTTTGTCTGGATTCCCCGGTATCAACTTAACATCTTCTGTTTCCTCTACCGGTAGAGCCATGGGTTCAGTGCTGCCCTCAGTGAACGGTTCTATCTCGATGGTCATCGTCTGTTTCTACTTACTGACCCCGACCCCTGAAGAAATCAAGGTATTCCGATAGCACCTCCGGGTGATATCGAGATCACCTTTTACTTCCCCTATCCCGTCCGGTGTCGGAAACTTGATTTTGAAATGGGGTATAGACGTTACTGCCTGTACTGCTGCTAAAGTAGGCCTTCCCAAGATGGCGTTGTAAGCCGAATCCACTTGTACAACAAAATCTTTTACCATAATTTCTGTTTGCTGAGGGGCCGTACCGAATCTGACTGGTAGTTCTATCGTACCTAACACATGAACCGGGTCGCCACTGAAACCGTATAAAGGACTCTCTGTTCCCAGTTCCATCTTCTTTCCTCCCAACTCCATCCTCTGGTATGCATGTGTGTAAAGTATGTCGACTGAGGACCCATTATCGATCATCATTCTCTTCATGTCCACTGGCCCGACCTGAGCCGTTATCACCAGTGCTCCGTCGTGCGGTTCAATGTGGTCAGCATGGTAGTCATCATCGGAAATGGACATGGTCATGCCTGAATATGGCCTGTCTTTTCTAGGCGAGGAGCCAACTAGTGACATTACGGCCGCGAGATGCCCACTCCTTTTCTTACTGGTTACACGCCCTACCGACCCGCCCGATATCACATCGATAATTCCTCGGGTTTGCGGGTTCGGTTACGGCTGTGTTTCCCGGGTGAGCTCTATGTTCTCCTCTCGCGGGGCTTCCGACCCTTCCCTGCCGACTACATACTGTACAAGCTGCCCATTCTGAACATTCTTTTCAATCAAGTCTTTCAAGTTATTGCAATCTTCTGTCGTGTGACCCCGACTCTGGTGATACGTACAGTACTTATTCATGCCCCTTTTTGTCGGCTTCGGGATCGATGGGCATGGTTCGAAAAAAGGCTTATTTCGTATCTCCTCCAGTATCTTAGCCCGGTCCGTGTTGAGAGCGGTGTACACTTTGTTGACATTTTTGTTTGGGAAGGGCGGTCTTCCCCTGCCCGACCCTCCCCCGTTATAATTCTTCTTACTGTAGCTATCCGTCCTCTCCTGATTGTCTGACTTTTGGTAACTCTGTTTGTCCTGATCTCTGGACTTTTTGTACGACGAGATTTATGGTTTGAAGTTCCCCATCGCCTCCTCGATCGATATGTGACCCTCGGCCCTGTGAAAGGCTTCTGTTAGGTCGATCGGAGGGTTGATCACCAGGTCTTTTATTAGCTTCTTCGATCTTCCGATGTCTAGCCCTGTTGTGAAGAATCCCAAGGCTTGTGGGGAATTTAACTCCGCCACCGACCCCACAACTTCTCGAAACCTTTTAACATATTGTCACAGGCTCTCGTCTGATCTTTGTCTGACCTGCATGAGGGATGCTGTAAATTTTTCCCGTCTCTTATTACTCCTGAATCGGGCATGAAATTTTTCCCGAAGATCATTCCACGAATTTATCGATCTCGATGCCAGGGTTCCCATCCACTCCCGGACACTCTTCTTCAAGGTAGTGGGAAACATATGACACTTGGCCGCGTCGGAATGGCCGTAATAAGTCATCAGTCTGTCGTATCCATCGGAATGGTCGTAAGGATCTCCCAACCCGTCATAAGTCTCCATCGGGGGCATCTTTTTTTTGGGGTCAGCTGTCTCCTGATTAATTTCCGGCGAGAAGGGCGACCCCATGCAGGCTGAAGGCGCCCCCGTTGAACTTCTGGCCAACAGCAACTTCTACAGATCGGCTATCCTTTGGGCGAGGGAATCGGCTTCTCCTGTATGAGGGGACGATCGGGGTCTGTCCCTCTCATATTTGGGTACCTAGTCTCCTCTTCCTCTGCCCCGACCTGCCCGGGTGCTCTGACCGTTGACCTGCTGATCGACTCCTCCTCTAGCTTCGGCCATCCCTCGAATGGGTCCGGTGCCTGCTTCTTTCCCTATCAGCCTCTCTCCTTTGGGGTGACCTAGATCGGCTGTGGTGTCTACGCCTTCTAGAGGACGCCTCTTGCTCTCCGACCACGTTAGCCAGATGTAGCTCGAGCTCCTCCTGCTGAAGACGTAGGGCCATCTTGGCATCTTTATTTTGCTGCATCTTTCTCTGTAGGATAAATTTTCTCTGATCTCGACCATCTTGGCCATGGCTCTTTCCATGCGCCTCCAATGCACGTGAATTATTTTCGTCCGCCTGACTAGCCTGGTTGGGGGTTCGCTGGCTTTCATGGAAGAGCCTTCGTCTGGGGGAGCCAACCGGATCCTTCTCATCTTCCTAGATTCTGGAACCTAGTCTGTTTTTCACCGACCCTCTCACCTTAGTGGTCTGGTGTGTCTTGGCCTTTTCGCAGGTCCGAAACTGCATACTCCACGCTCGCCATAGTTTCTCACCCAAAAGGAATCAAATTGTGATTGATTAAGCGCGATTTTGGCCTGTTGTTTTGGTGATTTCGTCAGGCGTACAAAATTTGGCGTTAACATTGGCGCCGTCTGTGGAAAAAAGACACTTGTTCTAGTGTCGATTTAAAATCACCGATTCACCGAAGGAGATAAGTGATTTTTTTTATTAAATTAAATATATGCTTGTACGTGTGTATATATGTATTATGTCAATAGCAATTGAAACATGGTCGTAATTGATTATTAATACACTTTACATATTCTCTCTTATATTATGCATGTAGTGGTAGTATTCACATGATGCATGTAAAATCTAAACATTAACACTTTGGTCCAGGTAATGATAAATTGATGCTGAGTTACCGCACCAGTAACGAATTCAGCCAGCGCAGAAATAAAAGTTTAAGCTTTTATATCATTGAAGTGCTTTAAAGGTGGCTTCAGTTTCATCATCAACCACATACTGAAGGAAATTCGGAGAATATAAATTCGGAGGATATAAATCCCGCGGATATAAATCCAGCGGATAAAAATCCAGAGGATAATAATCCCACGAAGACTTTTTGAATACTCTCTCATTTGTAAGTTCCTTATAAATAAGAGACTGGGGGGCAATGTTGGGATGTGATTATTTGGATCTAGCCAAGGTGCAACCTAGTCTATTTAATGGTCCGGATCTGGTGATGATCCATATGTATTTATTGTGACATTGGAGAGTACTTATTAAAATAGGATCGTGTTTCCTTATTTGGTGGGATAAGGAGGTTTAATTAGGACTCCTACTGGATTCAGTAGTTATAAGGTGATTCTACAAAAGGAGTCCTTCTCCTAGTTGGATGCGGATGAAGGTGGCTTCTATATATACGGTTACAAGCTAGGATTCGGAAGGGACAACATACACACAAGAGATACAACATAAATACACATCTTGTACTCTCCATATTATCAACTTGTACTCCCAATATTATTATAGTGGATTACTCTCTCTCTCCGTGGTTTTTCCCCAATTAGATTTCCACGTAAATTCTTATGTTCATACATTATATTTCTTTATTTATGTTTATGTGAGTTTGATTTCACAACAATTACTCCATTAACCGTTGGCGCTATTTTGGCATGTCCTTTTGGGTGATTTCTTCAGGCGTACAAAATCAGGCGTTAACAGCTTTTTAAAAACAAAAATGGTGGGAAAATCAAAAAAATAAAAAATAAACAAAAAAATCTTAGCTATAAATGTTGACTTCCGTTTCTCCGGTTCCCGTGCTTTAATCTAAGTAACTTAGTGAGCGACATAGGGTGACGAAGGTTGAGTGCTAACGATTCTATTACATGAATGGCTATGAGCACATGTGAAGCGAGACAGCTTTGACCCATCGATTCAGTCCAAGTGCAACTTTTGCAGCGAGTCATTGAGAAAGAGGGTTTTAATGATCTTGGAGTGGAGTGCATGGCGCCAATTTTTTAAACTTTTTTAAAATGAAAAAAATGGAACTCAAGATTTCAAGTATATTGTTAATTATGAGGGAGAGAGTGGAGAGAATTTCTAAAGAATGTGAGTACTGAATTTTTTTAGAAAAAAATTATGAAAAAATACTGCATATGAGAGAGAGTATGACACAATTATAATAATTTAAAAATATTATAAATAATTAATATTATATTTAACAATTTTAATATTTATGCACAATTCTAAAACGATACTAACAAATTGTCTGATTCTCACTTGAACAATGAACAATAGTGGAGTATAGTTTTTTGCTATATTTTGTATGTATATTTGTTGCGAGACTTATAAACCAGAAAATAACAAATAAATAAATTTAAACAAAAGTCATGCTGCCTCAATCTTAGCTAAACTTAAGAAATATTTCCTCTGGTCTAATTTATAAGTCATTATTGATTTTTTAAAAGTTGAATTAAAATATTTTCAAACTCAAAATTTACTTAAATTTAGTCAATATTACAAAGAATATTTTAAATATTTAAAAATTAATATATAATGTTATAAGAATCTATCTCAATTTTACATTTGAAAATATTTTAAACTAAAAATCAATAATAATTGTTACGAATGTAGTATTAAGTATTAAATTAAGAAATATGTAAGAACTATTATTCTTAGAGTATCCATGATATATACTATCTCTGTTTTAACCTATAAGATTACTATTGATTTTTTAAAATAATCTTAAAATATGTAGTATAAATTCAAAATTTACATGAATTTCATTAATTTTAGTCAATAACAAAAATTATCTAAAAATTACTCCCTCCGTCCCAAATTAACTGTTTAAGTCAAATTAGCTATAACCCGTGCCTGAAGGCACATCGAAACGAAAAATTAAATTAAAATTCGAAAAGTAATACATTACCTCAAGACTCTTTGCAACTTAAAATAACTTATAACCACAATATAATTAATACATATCCAACCACCAAAACATCATGTTAGTCGCTACTATTTTCAATAAATTTCGACAAAGTTTCCTTTAAAAATAGATATCTAGAAAAATCTAAACCTGTCTACAAACTTACAATCATCTATAAATATTCAAACCATCAAAACAACCATCATTTCATACCCAAAATCATCATAACCATGTATAATTAATTAACTTTACAATGACGAAACACAAAAAGTATACACATGCAAAAAATAGAGAAACAACTTCGTATTCTTTACAGCTTACACCAAGTATCCTTCAATGTATACATGCAAATAACTGAAAATATATGATCATACAGCTTACAGAGTTTGATTGATGAAAACTTATAATGAGTGGAAATATATCACATTCCAAAATTTTTCTGACATTTTCAGAAATGTATAAACATGACTTCACCCTAGGGCCAAAGTTACATCAACGAAGTAGTGAATCTAACCTTATCAAGGATAATCTATAATACAATATGCAGACGAATTAGCATACTTTTCACTATGTGCAACTGTTGCATTCCGTCTCATCCGACCACTACAACTATGTAATTCTGCATAGCAAAACAATAATCAACATATATAATCATATACAATTTAGTATATTTAATGCAAACCTTAAAATTCTAAATTTTTATAAGCATTTTTTTATAAAATTCTATATTTAATGCAAACCTTAAAATTCTAATTTTAGTCAATAACAAAATTTTTTAAGTCAAATTGACTATTTTTAGAATTAATAATTAAGCATATATAATTATATTTTTAAAATTATAAAAATTAGGATTAGTAATAAATTGTATATACTTTCTTTTGGTTATAATCTCTTCACCTATATTTTAGCAAAAATAGTAAAAAAATTAGTTTTAAAAATGGTCAATTTGACTTTAAAAAGTCAAAACTGAGCAATTAATTTGGGACGGAGGGAGTACTATTTATACGTACGTAAGATTTATTATTTCGTAATTATTCAATTTTAAATTTTAAAAAAATCAAATTAATTTTAAAAAATTAATAATAATCTTATAATTTGAAACCTTGAAAATACTAAATATCTTTCCCTCGCATGCAATAAGAGTATAATATAGGGGTGGTTAGCACGAAGTGAATTTCGTGGTAAGTTCACTTTATCTCCAATACAATTATGACACGCAAGCGGAGAGATCACTATCTCAATAAGTTCAGTTCATGGTAAGTTAATCAATTGACTAATACAATATTAACATGTAGAGAGAGAGAGATCATCTCTCGATCTGCGTATCGACACTATATTGATTAATTGACCAAAATTAACTTCATGATAATCACTCCATATTATTTTACTAAAAGCTAGTAAAAGCAATTGCAAGACTACTTAAGAATATGGTTAAGCCAAAAGTCTTAAGATCATGTTGAGAAAGTCGAAAGGCCTCCGACAAGATAGGGCAACGCCAAATATACAATATTTTTTAGTTCTTTAATCTTTATATTTATCATTAAAGACTTTTAACATTGTCAGAGAAAAAATAATGTTGTCCGAAAAAATATTCAATATTTTTATAATTAATTGTTTTAGCGACGTTTAACATTTTAAACTATACTTCTTACTCTAATAACAATATCAACCGCCTAAAAATAAAACTCTTTAAAAACAATTGATATTATTAGTATAACACTTCAGTCTCACATCGAAAGATATGAATTTTTTTTTGTAAGAATTAAATTACTAACAATATATAATATATTCAATCATGGCATTTTGAATGAGATTATACTCAAAAGTTCAGGTCGAAACATTTGATCGGGTATTGTTTAATTAAATGGATTTGATTATCAGAGCGAATTTGATTATCAGAACCGATTCTCAAAAATTCAATCGGAACATTCAATCGGGTTGCGTGATCGGTTCTTGATTATCAGAGCCGACTCTCGAAAGTTTAAGTTACATGGAACAGAAGAAAATTAATATCATTTTGGTTGCTAGTTACTTGTTCTTTGTTTCTTGTAAAATGGAATCTTTGAAGCCTGCATTATCTGCATGCATTTGGCAGTAACGGGTTATGTTGTAGAAATACCGTTGAACTTATAAGCTTACGTAAACTGTGATTTTATATAAGGCATCCTATTAATCACAATGTTCCAAAAGGATGCTCTTGGCTTTTAATGAGAATTTTATTAATTATATATACGAATTTATTTATTATCTATTGATGCTTCAAATATTGAAACTGATGGGACATATATACTTTGGCCACCTAGCATTGCAAGCTCTATCCACCCAAACATGTTGGAAATTGAATTTGCCATCCTAATTAAGAAAAAAATAATTAAAATAAAATAAAAATATATTGATAAAGAAGTTCCAACTAATACTTAATAAATAAAGATTGTCCATGGATGACATGCTAGCCCTAGTTAATTAGTGATATTAATTTTCATTAGGAGTACGTATATATAAATAAATAAAGGTTCACCCAAGTCAAATTAAGCCCTTAGGATTAGTATACATATAAATTTTGCAGCAGGCTATATATTTATTCTTTATCAATTGATTTTTTTACTTAATTATTCAATATACTATCATAATTCTCTATATTTGTTGACTCAAAAGCATATATATCAATATATATAAATCCGAATATGTTCCAAAGTCTATATATATATATATATATATATATATATATATATCTAATAAAATACAAATGATTTTGAATTTTCCGCTCACTTAATAAATTATCTGGGCCGTCCAAAGTTTGGGATAAATCCAACCGTTCATACATCTATCTAATAAAATACATCTATCTATCTAATAATCTAATAATAATTTAATAAAATACAAATGACTTTAAATTTTCCGCTCACTCAATAAATTATTTTGGTCGTTCAAAATTTGAGATAAATCATATTGTCCATACAGTGCCGGAGACACGGGACCCAGCTAGTATATATATATTCTACAAAAGTCAACTACTCCCTCCGTCCCAAATTAACTGCTCAATTTTGACTTTTTTTAGTCAAATTGACTATTTTTAGAATTAATAATTAAGCATATATAAATATATTTCTAAAATTATAAAATTTAGGATTAGTAATAAATTGTAAATACTTTCTTTTGGTTATAATCTCTTCACCTATATTTTATCAAAAATAGTAAAAAATTAGTTTTAAAAATGGTCAATTTGACTTTATAAAGTCAAAACTGAGTAATTAATTTGGGACGGAGGGAGTATTAAATTAGCCGTCGGTGCATGCCTAGCTAGCTTCTAGTAAGTTACTTGCAACCTAAATATGGCATGCTTTGCATCCCATTACTATTTGTTCTTCTAGATTGATTCTTAGCTGACTTTTGCATTAATTTATGTACGTATTTATTAGTTCATCAAGTTACGTTCTTCAAAAAAAGGATGCAACTGCATGCACAGTATAAAGGTTTTCATATAGTCCGTTAGTTAAAATTCGTTGACTTATATATTAAATTTTAAAATTAAAATAATTTATAAAACTTTAGAATAAAATAAATTTTGTAATTAATAATTTATGTTATATATTTTATAATTATATATAATATTATATCAATTAAAATTAAATAAATTCACATATATTTATCCCTAAATTAAAATCAAAATTATTACTTCATTAATAATTACTAAAGATAACATAACTTTTTATTTAATTAATTATATAGTGTCCACTTTATGCTACTAGAATCCCATTTAATCTAAGCACGTGTAAAGGAAATTTTTGAGGAATTAAAGATTAAAGGACTTATTCCCTTGATTTCGCACCAAGTGAAATTACTTGTCTAAAATGCACAACTCATCATCTTTAATTTCCACATAATCTTGAGTGCTTTTGCATCTTTGGTACATAGAATATTTTTCATACAACTTTATAGTTTCCGTACCATAACAAAAAGAATAAAATTTACAGTTTAAAAGCTAAACTTCAAATTAATTAATTAATACTATATTAATTAAGGAATCTACTAATCTTACAAGTAACACAACCGAAAGCATGCATGATATGATATAACTAATGGGTACAATTTTCCACAAAGAATGTTCTCATCCAACTCACCAATTTTATTATATATATATATATATATATATATATATATATATATATATATATATATATATATATTTCACTTTTTTCCCTATTGTGGATTATGGTACATGGTTAAAATAAAAATAATTTTGTCTTAAAACTATTCCCCTTTAGTTGTCAAAGAAGAAAATCTCATTTAACTTATTGCTCCCAAGCCAAGAAGGGTGCAATGAAAATGATAGAATTAAGATATATAACAAACACAAATGGGGGAGAAAACAATGTCACATTTCATAATGTTAACGGAAGTCTTGTTGTAATTTAGATACAATTTGTTGTAAATCACACTAACATGCATGCGTAGATAATTCATATGCAATAATACAAAATGGGGAACAAAAATGAGAAAAAAACAAGAAATTAAAAATTAAAGATAAAATTAAGGAGTACTTCATGTGTTTCATTTGTTGCATATGGCAGTACTGACAATGAAAAATAGTTTATTTAACAATTAAATTTTTAATCCGAATTTTATAGTTTACGAATTTGACCATAGAATATCAATTTTGGCTTTTCTTCTTGTTAATTACTCCAAGAATCTTAATAATAATTAATATATGCTGGCTTTTGGCAATTTCTTAGAGTTTTTTTTGTACACTTGTCACTGAAATCTTTAGGATAATATCAAGTATAATTATAATTTATTTCTTAAACCAATGTTCCAAGAGAATTATTTGGTCCTCTAATAATATACTTTGGGGGATAAGAATTCTAAGTCAAGTTGTGCATTTGATGCCCTAAGCTTGGTGTTTTCCTCTTGGTCATATACGCCAGAAATTATCTCTTCCTATAAACTGTCCGACTTTTGATATTTTCACATATTAGCTAATAAAAATTCTACACATCAGCTAATATGTGGGTCATACGTGTGGAGATATCAAAAAATAATATGAAAATATTAGTTTCCTTCATAATAATGGCATTTATATCTACTATTATAAGGGTATTTTAAAGAAAATGATGTATTATGTATCAATTATTTCGTTGTCAATTACGTAAAAAAATATTAGTGGTGCTAACTGTTTTAACATATAGAATATATGGTGGGTTAATCTTATAATTCTATCTAATCTCATATTTGATATACGTTGTAGTTGTAATCTTAAGTCAATAGAAAACTTTCCCAATACATAATTGGACTTGAAATTTTAATATTTTTAGTTAAGCTCATATTTCAGTTTAAGTGATGTAAGTACCACTATATACAGCTAGCCTCCTAGCTTTGGTCTTGCTCAAATTCAGCATAAACCAAAAGTAATGGACATGATTGGGCTTAGGTAAGGGCTTTGGCATTGTGAAATTATGGTGGAGGAGCCCATATATATATATATATATAATGGACATGATTGGGCCTAGGATTTGTTTTTATTTTTTAATTTATCTAGAATTATTATATGTTTTTTTGTCAATTAGATGACTGAATATAAGCAGATGTTATATTGTGTTTACAAATATTTCCAAATATCTACTTATTTTTATTCTAACAACACTTACAAAATACTTTTAAATATTTTTTTTATATTTGAATTAGCCTGAACATGACAACCTTGTAGACAATTTATTTTTTAAATATCATTTATAAAGCGGAAGTAATTTTGAGCAATTATTAGTTGAAATAACTCAGGTCAAATCTCGAGTTCGGAACAAATTAAATTCTAAGTTAAATCACTGGGCTAATAGCGTCTTTTTGAGTCATCTTAGTCCACTACAGACTCACCCAAAAGGTCATGAATGAAAATATTATTGTTAGTACCTTGATTCATTAACTACATACAAAATGTTCCTATATCTTTTAATTTACTTTCTTGTCCCCACTTCCTACAACTAGAACAAATGACCCGACCCGAGCTTTCGAGAGTCGGTTTTGATACCATAAAAATAATTCTGGTCAAATCCCGAATCCAGAATAAATATTGGGTCAAATCTCATATTTGAATCGAATCAAATTCATCCAAATAAGGCTTTAAATCATTGGCCCAATAATATTTTCTTGGGTCATATTATCCCACCACAGATTCACCCAAAATGTCATGATTAAAGATACTATTGATAATAACTTAATTTTTAAAGGGTCCTTAACACTAATATACAACAATTAGAAAGTATTTATAAAAATAAAACATACACAACATAATTACAAAAATAACGCAACATAATATTACGTTGCTAAAATTACGGATCTTTATCTCCCTACACGCCAGTTACCGACTTTCATACTTCTAACTAACCACACCTAAATTCAAGCAACAGAACAAAACATAAAAGATCGACAGCACCTCTGAGATCGAAGAAGAACTGATCGGAGAAACTTACTGCAACTGCAAGATCTATAACCAGAAAGTGATGAACTGCAAATCGGAGAAGAACATAAAAGATCGACAACAACTTCAAGATCTATAACCAGAAACTTACTACAACTGCACTGATTGTTGATCATACTGTACTGATTGTTGATTCATTACAAATTTGTATACTGAGGTATTTGAGTTTTCAATTTATATGCATAGTGTTACCCCGTGTTTACTACGTATTCGTCTATTGGTTACATTTCTCAAATTTTTCGCTCATTAAATGGTCACAAAGTCAGAATAATTATGAATGTTTTGAATGCAAAATGCATTTTAAAATGTTTTACACTCTGGTTACTAAATACATATAAATTGGTTACTGTTTATTATTGATTTGGTTGCTGTATAATGTTTATATGCTTGCTTTATAATTTTAAAGTTCATTCTACTGATGTTTTTTATATTAATGATTACTTATTAAATACATTTGTTACCTTCCTGCAACTATTGGTTACTATCTAATCTGGATTTGGTTAGTATATAATGCTGACTTGATTACTGTGTAAAATTGCAATGGTTACTGCATAATATTATCCCCAATTCATGTTCTGGTTACTAACATTATATAGTTTGGTTACTGTCCGACATTGAGTTGGTTACTTTAAGACCATAAGCTAACAGTAACCAAAAACATATTAAAAGGTTGCTTCATCTGATATACTGGTCAGTGGAATATCGCTTATAATATGAAATTTGATTGACATTGTTGTTGTGTATTATACAGTTGAATGATTGACAATGCAAAATACGTTTGAAAATATGTTTTATATTCTGGTTACTAAATACATATAAATTGGTTACTGTTTATTATTGATTTGGTTGCAGTATAATATTTATTTGCTTGCTTTATAATTTTAAAGTTTATTCTACTGATATTTTTTTATAATAATGATTACTTATTAAATACATTAGTTACCAGCTTCCTGCAACTGTTAGATCTTTAAGTACATATTGATGTTTTTTATATTGTTTGTTTTTGCTGTGAAATATATGGAAAAATATGTTTTATATTATGGATACTAAGTAAATATATGTTGGTTACTATCTAATTTGGATTTGGTTAGTATATAATATTGACTTGGTTACTATGTAATATTACCGTGGTTACTGCATTATATTACTGTGTTTTATACTGATTTTTTTATATTGATGGTTACTGATTAACTACATTGGTTACCTTCATATATCTCTTAGTCTTTAATTTGTAATAAAGTCATTACTGATTGTTTTGGTTGTAAAATAAATGTAAAAATATTTTTTATAATCTTGGTTACTAATTACATATATATTGGTTACTGTCTAATATGTATTTAGATACAGTAAGGTGTTTATTTGGTTACTGTATAATATTATTGTGTTTTATAATTGTTTCTTATATATTGGTGGTTACTTATTGACTTTATTGGTTACCTTCATACAACTGTTAATCTGATTATATATATTGGTTACTCTATACTATTTAATTTGTTACTGTATAATGTTTATTTAGTTGCTGAATAATATTAATGTACACTTGTACTGATGTTTTTTTATAGTTATGGAAAGATTTGATCCAGTGGCAATTTGATAATTTTTGTTAAGTTTGGAGTGTCCGATTTTGGCGTTTTCGGAGCCTAATTTCATTGGAAACGGGTCAACGATTAAAAATCACTAGCGTTGCTGGTGAACTGCAAGGTTTTTTTTGTCGAATTCCATCATTTAGGCCTTCAAATTTGCATGTAAAAATTAGGTTTATTTCCTGGTTACTAAGATTATGTAGTTTGGTTACTGTCTAATATTAATTTGGTTACTTTATAATATTTATTCAGTTGTCAGACAATGGAGACTGACAGTAACCAATACAACAAATTTAATTGTTTATAGGAATATATAATTGTTTACTGTTAGTAACCATTAACCACGTGGTTGGTAACATTTTTGATGGTGTACAGTAACCAAAATTGATGTTGATTAATATTTTGATTTTTGATTCCCTCATGAGTTGTCATATTAAAGTAAATATATACATTGAACAATTGGTAACTGTTATGAAACATTTTTATGTAAATTTGGTTACCCATCTAAAATAAATGGTTACCTTTATATTCATATTTAGTTACCAACTGGCATGGACCATTTCCAAATAATTTTTATAACTACGTAATTTAAAAGTATCCATCAGGTAGATAAATGGGAACCCTCACATGTATATTAAGCACTTGATAACTGTTCTAATATAAGTTTTTAATTATTTGGTTACTAACAGAAACTAAAATGGTTACCCTTATATGCAGGTTTGGATACCAACTGCACCTCTCAAACTATTTTTATTTTAATATGAGATCTATAAATGACTATCATATATATAAATGGGAACTCTTAATTGGAGTTTCTTATTCCATCATGATGACAGGGCATAAATAAAATATATACATTTAACACTTTATAACAGTCCTGATACAAATTTATAATTATCTGGTTATTAACAAAAATAAAAATAGTTATTATATATATATATATATAGGTTTGGATACCAACCTAACATTTCAACTGAAATAGCTGATGGATACTGTTCTGAACCAATTTTATGTAAATTTGGTTACTCACAAAAAATAAAATAGTTACCTCTATATGCAGATTTAAATACCAATTGTACACTTTTCAGATAATTTTTATGAGTATGTAATTTATAAGTATACATCAGCTAGATAAATAGGACACCATCACATGTACATTTAATACTTGATGTTTGTCCTGATACAAGCTTGTAACTATCTAGTTACTAATAACAGTAACCATAATGTAACATAATAAAACAGTAACCACATAATTATATGATAGTAACTAGAACAGATTTTAATGGTAACCAAAATAGAAACATCATGTAATGAAACTCAATTAAGGCAATTCATGTATACTAAACAATTACATATTAACCAGAATAAAAAATAAAAATAACCAAAATCCCACATTGAGGACATAATAATAGTAGTCAAATCATAAGGTAACAGTAACCAAAACATAATAAAGAAGTAACCAAATATTTATATGAAAGTAACCAGAACATGCAGAATGCGTTTGTGGAAAATGGAAGTAGAAATAGAAGAGCATAAACCTTGTAGAAGATATTTGAAGGAATGTACAAAAATATTACATCAATGTATACTAAGTAAATACATGGTTTATTATGACTTGGGTTTATTATTTATAAAAATAATACATCCACAAACTAATGATGCCTTAAACTTCTCCAACTGACTTGGGTTCAATTTATTGGTAATAATGCTGGGGACTTCCATGTCACCAATATATAACTATTCCAATAAATTTTCTATTGCATTCCTCATAGTAAAGATCCCATAACTGCAAATAAATAAAATCAGATTTACACAGTCATTAGTAACTAGATATAAACAATATCTATATCATAAACAGTTACATAGTGACCAACAAATAAGAACATACTAACCAAAACATAATATAACAATTATATAGTAGCCAAAACAGACTATAACAAATAACCAACATCCCAAATTGACTGCACAATAATAGTTATCATATCATAATATAACATTAACCATACCATAATAAAGCAGTAACCAAAAAGTTATATTATATAATCTAATGATAACCAAAATATAAACAACATGTAGTACAAACCATTTTATGTAGTAAACAAAACATGTATACCAAAAAATATACTAAAAAAAATATACTAAAGAAGTAACCAAACAGTTATATGTGTAAGACCCCAACTTTTATGAATAAAGATTAATTTCTCTCAAAATATATTTTTGAATATTATGGTGTGGATATAATATAATGTTATAGTTGAAAGTAGTATGCACACAAGCCAATCATGTTTAATGATAAAGCATATACTTTGTAACAATCTTATTCATTTATTAATAAAAAAATATTAATTTATTAAAGGCTTTTAATTATCTACATGATGCTGTTTTATAATATGTGATAAACTCATAGTTTTAAGCAATGCTTTTATAATAATGATGATGATCATTCTAATGAGATGTAAATTCTTAGAAAGCTTAAAACTAAAATAGTTCTAAATCGTTGGATTACTAAATTGGGGATTAGTGAATCCGGATAGATTGGTACATACGTTGCTTGCTCATTGGATGAGGATGATTGATCTCATGATCATTTGTGTGGAGACACTAAAACAAGTATGTAGGTGCTTATTAGAGAATAAGTTCACTGAACGTGGCTCTCTAAGCAATACCTAATGGAGTTTTATTTGTCTGTCAATAGAAATTCCTGTAGTGATAGTAGTACAAATGATCCTTGGACTTGAGATCCTCATAGTATCTTGTGTATGATGAGTTATACTTTGACTTATTCCTTAAGACCCTTAGGGTATATCAAAGGGTATGCTTGAATATAATAAGTTGTACATGGAGATAATGTATGATCAATAAAGAATCTATCACTTCTAGTAAAAGAATAGAAATGTTCTATGTGATCCGATAAATGACTACCCAGTAGTCCTTGGCCAAGACAGAATAAAATTAGAAAGGAGTTTTCTAATTTATATTATTTAAAGTTGTGCATTTAAGAGTCGAAATACATATAATTAAATAAAATAAGACTTGACCGTAATTTCATGTCTTATATTTAATTGGGACATTGTATGGTAGAAGGATTGAATTGTACGATAACTATTTACTCAAAGGTTCTTTTATGATTAATGTTGAAATCTATATTATCTAAAAAGTCGTTGATCGCTAGGGAGGCTTATCCCTGTTGTAGAATAAATATTATTTATTTAAGTAAATTAATATTTTAATTTATTTATTTAAATAAGATTAGAATTGTTCTAATTGATTTATTCACAACCAGTTTAATATGGAGAACCTAAAGGGTCATGCCATAAAAGGAAGAATAATTATTTAAGAAGTTAATGACATAATTGTAATAATATATTAAGTGTTTTTAATTTAATCTATGGTGATAAAATAAATTAAATAGCTTAATATTTATTATTAGAAATTTTAGAAATATTAAATATTACTTCCTCCGTCCCAGGATAAAAGTCCTGGTGGACTTTTCACGCATATTAAGAAGAGGAATAAAATGACAAAATTGTCCATAATAATGTCATTAAATATGGAGAGAGAATTAGAATAAGAAAAGTATGAGATATTTAATGCTACGGGCATAATAGGAAAAAATGTGTAAAAGTTTGGTTATTAAAAGAAAGTGGACATTTAACATGGGACAACCCAAAATAGTAATAAGGACTTTTATCCTGGGACGGAGGGAGTAATTAATAAGAGGAGTCTTATTAATATTATTACAATTATTATTATTTAATTCCTAAAGGAGTTTGGGAATTAATTAATAAAAGTACTCTCATTGATTCCTAATAAGATTAGGAGGCAAAATAATTAAAAGAATTTAATTAATTAAAATAAAACCCAATTCCTTAATTGTTAAAGAGGGTTGCCTACATCTATAAATAAGAGGAGTCTTATTATGAGTGTGGTGGTTTTTCATGTTTTTATAGAATACGTAATTCCAATAGTTGGGAGAGTACACCCTTTTTCTATGAGAGATAAAAAAACTAGGATTTTGCCAAATTCCCATCTTCTTGAATCCTTTTTCTTCCTTGGTGGATCACCTCTAGAGGCAAAATGCTTGGGTGGCTAACGTTGATCAAAGGAAGAAACCAAACCTGGTGGATTCAAGTTGAACACGAAAAGGATTGGAGGTAAACTTGTACCTGAGGAAGCTTGAATCTTCAAGGGTATGATTCTTGTTCTTTCTTTTTCATTTAATTAATAATTGTGCATAAAGGGTGATCCGGGTATACGATTTGTAAAATTTTAAAACTCTAATTTTCACGTTTCTGCTTAATTTGTGTAATTTGATTGCGTTCATGAATATTACAAACCTAACAATAGTTGTGGGTAATATTTACAAATTTTGCAAAGTAAGCAAGTGGTTATATAATATTCGATTGGTCGGAGAATATTCGTTTTAACAGAGAATATTCGTACGACGACATAATCATTGGTGGACCCCACAACGGAAGTATTGTCGTAATAAAGAAACGACAGAATTATCTTTTTATAAAAATAACGGCGGAAGTGTTACCGTTAAAACTGTTGAACTACCCAGTAGTAAAAGTACAGTAATACGCGTGGTTGCATAGTAGCACACGATATTAGTTATTGATGCTTACGTGAGAAGTCACTCAGTTGTACTCAATTATTGCTACAGTAATTACTGCATCATATCTCTCATATTATTGATTCAATTATTGTCACAGTATCATTTGCATAATATGTTATATTATTAAATCAATAATTGAGACGACAAATTTATTTATATTATTACATTGCAATATTTACAATGTCTAGAAGTTCTGTCAAGGAGAGGTTTGGTCATCTAATTGTGTGCCAATAAGGAGAAATCCTTATCAGAAAGCCCCCTCTTTCCTAGGAACGACCTGATTGTTAAATATTGTGAGTTATAATATTAATGATGAATAAGTTCGTGTTGATTAAAGATGAATTTGATAGTTCCATTGTGTTGGGATTATTAGTGTTAGTGAAAATCGACATCTATTCCGATGATAATTGATGTCTGGGGGTTATATTGATTAATCGGGTAATTAATCGGATAAATGAGTAATTAATTGCTACTAATTCAAATGATTATATAACTATTTATTCATATGTGTGTACTATTGAATCACATTCATGTACTATTAGGGGATTTGGTGTAAGATTGATAATACTTGCATGACTAAGTTAATAATAGAGGTATAGATGGAGGTACTATACTGTAATTCGTATTTTCACATGATTATAACTATTGATTCACATGATTGAACTATTGATTCACACTATTTTTAATATTAGGGGAGGCTGGTGCAAGTTTGATAATACTTGCAGGACTAAATTAAAAATGAACGAAAAGTTGAAGGTATTATACTGTAATATTTTGATCCCCAAAACAGTGCAATTATCGAAATTATATTTTCCTATAAAAAGAAGCTCATTCTTCCTTCATTTCACACCAATTCACTAAAGCTTTAGAGCAATTATTATAGAGAGAAATTATAGAGAGAAAGAAGAAGAGAAGTATGCTACCTCACTATTCCAATATCCAGTTCCTTCTAAGGTAAGAGGTATTATTTCTTTCGTATTCATGAAGAGAGCTATTGTTATTCCATTCCTTATTATTATGTTGGAATAACTTGTATATGCGAAGTACCGCATACATGGTGAAATTTTTCTGTTATTCCATTCTTTATTATTATGTTGGAATAGCCTGTCTGTGCGTTCTATCGCATGCATGGTGAATTCTGTTGTTTTTCCATTCTTTATTATTCTGTTGGAATATCCTGTCTGTGCGGTTTACGTACGACCTGGTTCCATTCTTTATTATTCTGTTGGACTATCCTGTCTGTGCGGTTTACGCATGACCTGGTTCTATTCTTAATTATTCTGTTGGAATATCCTGTCTGTACAGTATACGCATGACCTGGTTCCATTCTTTATTATTCTGTTGAGAATAACCTGTCTATGCGATCTATCGCATGTATGGTGATTCTTCTGTCATTCCATTCTTTATTATTCTATTGGAATAACCTGTCTATGTGGATTACCGCATGCATGGTGAATGATCCTTTGTATTCATTCCTTATTAAATTATGGAAATGATCTGTCTACGTGGATTACCGCATGGCGGCGAAATTCCATTTGCAGTTTCATATATTCTATTTTACCCAGTTGGTTAAAGTTTTAGCTTCTATACTCCATGAAATTAGTAGAATATCCTGGATATTTGCAGCTTCATCCAGTATCTTTTTCATGGAAATATTCTTCTGAGCATTCTTGAATTTTATTCCACAAAGCAGTATCATGTTGACAATTTGGACGTTATTGATTTCAGGATAAATTAACTTATAAATTTATTCTTGAACTTGTTTTATTGAATTATTATGTCATTGTCATCATCCTCATACTTATATTGTGATGAAAGTCATCTTTGACTTACGTGCATAGATGGACTTGGTATGATTATGACCAGGGATCATTCGGTATAATCATGACCTGTAATGTTATAAATAATGTGGTAAAAGTCCTCAGTAGCCGGTAATGCATTGATGGACTGTTTTTGGTATGATTATGACCAGGGATTATTCGGTATAGTCATGACCATTGATGATTTAATGAATATCCTTGGCCCGTAGTGCAGGGAAGATTCAATGATGTGGTTTATTTATTAAGCTGAGTCTCAGCGATAAAAAAATTGATGAAAACATTTTAAATCATAGAAGATAGTAGATATCATGCTCTATTTGACTCTTCTAATGGATTGGTTATTCCGCTGCAGTTAAACTTGATGTCTATTGTATTTTATCAGTTTAATATTATTGAAGACTAATGATAATTTATTCTGCATTATCTTAGTTATAAGATTTCTTACTGGGCTAGTTGAACTCACCCTTTCTTTCACTGTTCTCTCCTGGAAATGAAAACGTAGTCGGGACTAGTCGAAGAACGGAGTGACCTCCCATAAAAGCGAGGAATCCAAACGAGGTGATCATAGGTAAGTTAATAATAAACTCTAGCGAAGTTTATACTTTATTTGATACCGGTTCTACCCATTCCTTTATTTCTCCTACTTACACTCAACGTTTAAATTTGACTCCGGAGAAATTAGACTTTGACTTATCTGTTGAAACTCCGTTGGGAGAAACCTTCATTACATCCACAGTTTATAAGTCTTGTTTGATTCAGATCGGTAACCACACGTTACCTGTCGATCTTATTTCTTTGAAAATACTTGCATTTGATGTGATTTTAGGGATTGATTGGTTAACTA
The DNA here is from genome assembly GCA_020205505.1 of Panax japonicus. Lineage (NCBI taxonomy): Eukaryota > Viridiplantae > Streptophyta > Magnoliopsida > Apiales > Araliaceae > Panax > Panax japonicus. The sequence goes on from CM035110.1 coordinate 64,431,937, forward strand.
CTCATCATGCTAAAATCGATTATTTTTGTAAGGTTGTTAGCTTTCATATTCCTAACCAACCTATTATACGAATTTAACAACCAAACAACTATAGTCAATCACTGTTATATCAAGTTATAAAGCTATTCGTTTATTGAAAAACGGATGTCAAGCTTTCTTAGCCCATGTCATGGATTTAAATAAAAATACGTCAGATTTGAATGATGTTTCTATTATTAATAAATTTGCTGACTGTATTCCCTGAAGAACTTCCTGGCCTACCCCTAGATCGTGAAATTGAATTTTGTATCGACCTTGAATCCGGTACAAAACCCAAAGCCCCATATCGAATGGCTCATATTGAAATTCAGGAGTTAAAAACCCAACTACATGAATTGTTAGACATCGGTTTCATTCATCCTAACGTCTCCTTGAGGTGCTCTTGTTCTATTTGTGAAGAAGAAAGATGGAAGTATGCGACTTTGTATTGATTATCGGGTGTTGAATCATATCACCATAAAAAATAGGTACCCGTTGCCTCGCATTGATGACCTGTTTGACCAGTTACAAGGAGCCAAATTCTTTTCAAAGATTGATCTTCGTTCCGGATATCATCAGCTGAAGATTAAAACTGATGACACTCGAAAGACTACTTTCAGAACTCGGTACGGGTATTATGAATTCCTAGTTATGTCTTTTGGATTAACTAATGCTCCTGCTGCCTTCATGGATATGATGAACCGAGTATTCAAGGAATATTTGATCACTTTGTGATCATCTTTATTGATGACATCCTCATATACTCCAAAACTCGTGAAGACCATGAGCAACACTTGAGGCTGATACTTCAAAAGCTTCGTGAAGACAAGCTTTATGCCAAGTTGAAGAAATAGTGAGTTCTGGCTTGAGGAAGTTGCATTCCTTGGGCACGTAATATCAAATCATGGAATATCTGTTGACCCGACAAAGATTGAAGCAATTCAAAGCTGGGAGCAACCTAAGTCAGTGACCGAAGTACGTAGCTTTCTCGGCTTAGCTGGTTATTATTGGAGATTCGTAGAAGGATTTTCTCGAATAGCTACTCCATTAACTCAACTGACTCGAAAAGATACAAAGTTCGGTTGGAGCGAGGAATGTGAAAAGAGTTTTCAAGAACTCAAGAGGAGACTCATTTTAGCACCTTTTCTGACAATACCATCTCGCTCGGAGGGATTTGTCATCTACAGTGATGCTTCAGGCAAAGGGTTAGGATGAGTTCTCATGCAACATGGGAAAGTCATAGCCTAATGCCTCTCGACAACTCAAAGAATATGAGAGGAATTATCCTACTCATGATCTAGAGTTGGCAGCAGTCATTTTTACGCTTAATATTTGGAGGCATTACTTGTGTGGAGAGAAGGTGGAGATCTATACGGATCATAAAAGCCTCAAATATTTCTTCACTCAAAAGGAACTCAACATGCGGCCATGACGATGTCTTGAGTTGTTGAAAGATTATGATCATACCAACCAATACCATCCTGGAAAATCGAACGTAGTAGCTGACGCATTGAGTAGAAGATCATATACGGGCACGAGCGCATTATTGTCAACGCAAAGGCCCATTGTGTATGACTTGGAAAGCATGGAGATAGAGTTAAAGACTCCAGGGACCCATATAATGATAGCGAATATACGAGTAGAACCAACTTTAATTGATAAAGTTAAAGCTGCTCAAGCTACAGACCTGGAGCTAATGCGTATGAGGAAGAAGGTACACAAAGGCGCTATTCCGGAAGTAAGAATCGATGAAGAAGGAATACTACGAGTCAACTCCAGACTTTGTGTTCTAACGATTCTGACTTGAAGTATAAAATCATGATGGAGGCGCACAACACACCGTTTGCAATCCATCCTGGGAGTACCAAAATGTATCGTGATCTTCGACATACATTTTGGTGGAGCAATATGAAGAGAGAGATAGCGCTGTTTATGTCAAGGTGTTTAACTTGTCAACGAGTCAAGGCAAAGCATCAAGTACCAAAAGGTCCATTGCAACCACTTAAAATTTCAGAATAGAAGTGGGAGCACATTACCATGGATTTCGTTACTGGTCTTCCCAAGGTTTCTCAAGGAATAGATGCAATTTGGGTCATTGTTGATAGATTAACCAAGTCTGCTCAATTCCTACCAATACGAAAAACTTATACATTTGAACGTCTTGCTCGTATATACATAAATGAGGTAGTAAGATTTCATGGTATGTCAGTATCCATAGTTTCTGATCGAGACCCAAGATTTACTTCAAGATTTTGGGTTAGTTTGCAAAAAGCTATGGGCACGGATTTACAATTTAATTCGGCATATCATCCTCAAACGGATGGGCAGTCGGAAAGGACTATTCAAACTCTTGAAGATTTATTAAGACTCTGTGTCCTTGACTTCAAGGGAAGTTGGGACAAGTTCTTACCATTGGTGGAGTTTTCCTACAACAACAGTTATCAAGCAAGTATTGGCATGGCTCCATTTAAGGCGTTGTATGGAAGAAAATTTCGTTCTCCAATATGCTGGGATGAGGTGGGTGAAGCAACGTTGTTGGGACTGGAGTTGGTACGTATGACTACGGAAAAGATTCAAACGATCCGATAATGTATAAAAACCTCACAAGATCGACAAAAGAGTTATGCTGATCTTCATCGAAAAGACATGGAATTCAATATTGGAGATCATGTGTTGTTACGTGTTGCTCCATGGAAAGGAGTTACGAGATTTGGAAAGAGAGGAAAGCTTAATCCTCGATTTATTAGCCCATTTATAATCCTCGAACGAGTAGGAACTGTGGCCTATAGACTCACCTTACCGCCAAGTATGTCTCGTGTTCATAATGTTTTCCACATATCTATGTTACGTAAATATGTGAAAGACCCAAACCACATTATTGAATTAGAACCAGATGAGATAGAGGAAGATTTAATGTATGAAGAGTTACCTGTTAAAATCTTGGATAAGAAGGATCATATTCTACGCTCCAAGGTTATACCTCAAGTCAAAGTTTTGTGGAGAAACCACGATAGTGGAAAAAATGACCTGGGAGTTAGAATCTGAGATGAAGTCAAGATATCCTCACCTCTTCGATATACCAGGTACGTACCCTAATTTTGAGGACGAAATTTCATAAGAAGGGGAGGTTGTAAGACCCTAACTTTTATGAATAAAGATTAATTTCTCTCGAAATATATTTTTGAATATTATGGTGTGGATATAATATAATGTTATAGTTGTGGGTAATATTTACAAATTGTGCAAAGTAAGCAAGTGGTTATATAATATTCGATTGGTCGGGGGAATATTCGTTTTAATAGGGAATATTCGTGCGATGACACAATCATTGGTGGACCCCACAACAGAAGTATAGTCGTAATAAGAAAACGACAGAATTATCTTTTTATAAAAATAACGGTGGAATTATTACTGTTAAAACTGTTGAACTACCCGGTAGTAAAAGTACAGTAATACGCGTGGTTGCATAGTAGTACACGGTATTGGATATTGATGCTTACGTGAGAAGTCACTCAGTTATACTCAATTATTGCTACAGTAATTGCTGCATCATATCTCTCATATTATTGATTTAATTATTGTCACAGTATCATCCCCATAATATGTTATATTATTAAATCAATAATTGAGACGTCAAAGTTATTTATATTATTAAATTGCAATATTTATAATGTCTAGATGTTCTGTCAAGGAGAGATTTTGTAAAACCCCAAATTTTACGAATAAAGATTTAATTTTCTCAAAATATTTTTTTGAATATTATGGTGTGGATTTGAGATAATTTTATAGTTGTGGGTAGTATTTATAAATTTTACAAATTATGCAAGTTGTTATATAATATTTGATTGGTCAAGGAATATTCTTTTTGTCGGGGAATATCAGTACGATGGTACAATTATTGGTGGACCCCACAATAGAATTATTGTCGGATTGAGAAAACGATAAAAATATTTTTATGAAAATAACGACGGAAGTTTTACCGTTAAAACTGTTGAACTACTCGGTAGTAAAAGTACAGTAATACGCTTGGTTGCATAGTAATTCAATTATTGTTGATATTTTATATATATTATTAAATCAATAATTGAGACGACGAAATTATTAATATTATTATTTGCAATATTAACGATGTTTAGAAGTTCTGCCAAGAAGAGGTTTGTTCACGTAATTGCGTGCCAATAGGGAAAAATCCTTATTGGAAAGCCCCCTCTTTCCTGGGAACGACCTGGTCGATTAATATTGTGAATTATAATAATGATGATAAATGTTATTAAATATATTGAGGTGTCTTTTTATGAAATCACGGAAGTTTATATATATATATATATATTATATATAAATTTTATTTTATTAGTATTATTAATGTAATAAAACAGAAAAGTTTTTTATATAAAATAGAATACTTTTATAAAGTTATTTGTTTTATTAGATAATAATTAGAATATAATATATTTTATTATGCATAATGTTTTGCATAGTAAATCTTTTTATATAAAACAGAATACTTTTATAAAGTTATTTATTTTATTAGACAATAATTAGAATATAATATATTTTATTATGCATAGTATTTTGTATAGTAAAATCTTTTTATATAAAACAGAATACTTTTATAAAGTTAATTATTTTATTAGATTTTAAATAATATATATATATATATATATATATTATATTTTATTGCACAGTATCCTTTCTATCTTCCTATAAATAGGATACTTAGTTAGAATTGAAATTACACCAGAAATTCAAAGAATTCTCTTCTATAATCTTGAGCGTATTTCTTTAGAGTTTTAAGAAGCTTTGAGCGTAGTGTAAGTTTTCTTCAAGTATATCCCCGCCCTACCTGTCGGAGTACTCTTCTTTATAAGGTAAGGGGTATTATTTCTTTCATATTCATGAAGAGAACTTCTGTTATTCCATTCTTTATTATTTTGTTGGAATAACCTGTATATGCGAAGTACCAGCATACATGGTTAAATTCTTATGTTATTCCATTCTTTATTATTTTGTTGGAATATCCTGTCTGTGCGTATTACGCATGACCTAGTTCCATTATTTATTATTCTGTTGGAATAACCTGTCTGTGTGGTCTATCGCATGCATGGTAATTTCTATTGTTATTCCATTCTTTATTATTCAGTTAGAATATCCTGTCGGTGCGAATTTTGCCTGACTTGGTTCCGTTCTTTATTATTCTGTCGGAATATCATGTCTGTGCGTTTACGCATGACCTGGTTCCATTTTTTATAATTTTGTTGGGAATAACTTGTTTGTGCGATCTATCGCATGCATGGTGAATTCTTCTGTTATTTCATTCTTTATTATTCTGTTGGAATAACTTCTCTATGTGGATTACCACATGCATGGTGAATGATCATTTATATTCATTTCTTATTAAATTATAGAAATGATCTGTCTACGTGGATTACCACATGGTGAGTGAAAATCTATTTGTAGTTTCGTAATTTTTCTAACCACCAAAAAAAATTCTGGAAAGTGATAATATTAGCATTGGACTGTTGATTATGATGAAAGTCATAATAAAAGATTTGGACTGATGAAAATCATGGGTATATATAGTATTAGTAGGTGTTATGATGAGTTAGGTTGGTTATTATGTGAAAACATGAAAGTTTCTTAGAAATTACAAAAGGTTGAAAATCAGATTTTTGCTGAAAATGGAATATGAAATTCAATTGACCATATCTCCTATTATATTTTGAATTTTTGAGTGTGGCCAAGTTCTAGAGATAGATCTATGAGTTTTCTAACTTATCCATGTGGAATCACTAGAAAAGGTGTTGTAGATTTTCGTATGGACTGATTTTAGCAAAGGAGTCAAAAACTGTAAAGTACAAAAAAGTTACTGCCCAGAAATTTAAAAGGGCATTTTAGGCCACTTAAATTGTGAGAAAAATTCCTTCCTTTTGGGACGTGGAATTATAGGGTATAAAGTACCTCCTGTCCAAAAATGAGCTCATTCCGACTTAAAATGAACAAGTTATGACTATTTCAATATTTAGGTTTTTCTGACGAAAAATGCTATAACTGCAGTTCTATAACTCCGATGACCATGAAATTTAAACTGGAAGCTCACGTTAACATGTGTAAGATCCTGCCAAGATTTGGGAATTTTTGGACTTAAACTTGAGGCAGCTAATTTTCTTAAGGAATCTATTAAATAATGATTTTTGAAAAATACTTAAGGGAGTTGAAAAATTATAAAAAAATACTTGTTGTGTATGAAATATATGTATATATGTTTGGACAAAGGATAGAAAAATAATAAGTTGATTTGGTAATTTTTCATGAAAATGGTTTAGTTATGAACATATGAGTTAAATATGTTATGTGAAGTTGAAAAATTGGTAAATATGATTTTATGGCATAAAAATCCTATATAGAGTATATGCAGATTTTTGATGAGGGATTTGATCATTGGTGATAAAATCTTATGAGTATATCATTTTTGAATAATTAAATATAATATTTGGTAAAGTGTAAACAATTAAAATAAATTGTTTATATGTTTAAGAAGTGATTAAAATATTGTTATAATATTAAAAATAATAGATTATGAGTTATTTAATGTGATGGATAATATTTGGATAAATTTAAAGTCTTTAATATTTATCCTTGTTTTCGTTTGATTAATGTTTATATTATTGTCATCATTCTCATGCTTATATTGTGATGAAAGTCATGTTTGACTTACGCGCAGAGATGGACTTGGTATGATTATGACCAGGGATTATTCGGTATAATCATGACCTGTAATGTTATAAATGATGTGGTTAAAGTCCTCGGTGGCCTGTAGTGCATTGATGGACAATTTTTGGTATGATTATGACCAGGGAATATTCAGTATAGTCATGACCATTGATAATTTAATGAATATCCTTGGCACGTAAAACAGGATGACTCGATGATGTGGTTTATTTATTAAGCTGAGTCTTAGCGATAAAAATTGATGAAAACATTTTAAATCATAGAAGATAGTAGATATCATGCTCTACTTGACTCATCTAATGGATTGCTTATTTCCGCTGCAATTAAACTAGATGTCTATTATATTTTATCAGTTTAACATTGTTGAAGACTAATGATAATTTATTCTGCATTATCTTAGTCATAATATTTCTTATTGGGCTAGTTGAGCTCACCCCTTTCTTTCACTGTTCTCTTCAGGCAATGAGAATATAGCTGGGACTAGTCGGGGAATGGAGTGATTGTCCAGATGATAGCATTAACAGTCCTTACTATGGCATGGCATGCAATATATAATTGTATTGAGGACCTAAGATGTGTGTGTCGTATTTTATACGTCACTTAATAATTGGTTTTGGTGAACAACATTAGGGTGATGAGAACCCGACCCTGAAAGCGTCAAAAGTGCACAACAGTAAAATAAAAAGAACAGAAATTTTCTCGTGTCCCTTTGGAGACTTGAAATATTTGCTGCTGTACTTTGTATGGCATGTATTAATTTGAGTATGAATATTGTCATATTATATACGTTACAATATTTGTATTAAAACTCACAGTATATATGTCGTCGTATTTTGCACGACTGTTGTATAATTAAGTTGTATTTGAATTTTATACCATGTATCTGGCGACTCAAGATGGGTGATGTATACCTATTTTGGGGGCGTCACAGTTGGTATAAAATCTTAGGGATATGATCCCTTGACTGAGATGTGAGACAAGAACTAGGAGGAGAGAGACGGGGAATTCCTTTGCTAGTATGACCTACCTAAGTTTATTTGGTATTTAATTGGTCAGTCAGAGTATAGGGATAATATGTGATATGTTAATTAACCCTTATTTTGTGACAATATTTGAAAATGGCATCCGAAAATGTTGAGATAAGCAATGAAGCACATGAGACCGTTGAGAAACCTTTAATCACAAACCAGGTTAATGTGATGTCAAACGAAGAAGAATCTAGAGATATCTACGTGGTGAGTGAAGAACTAATAGTTGCACCCGAGCTAGTTGCAGAGGTAGCAGCTGAGAGTGAGGAAGAAGAGGAAGTAGAGGAACCTGAGGAGAATTGGTTAGAAGAATTTTATGATCAAAATTTAGAATTACAAAATCGTATTCATGACTTAGAAGAGCAGGCTAAAGAACGACAGGCGGTCGTGGAGCAAAGAGATATAACAATTCAAAATTGTGTTACCCGATGTGCGATGCTTGAACAAAAGCACTCTTTGGCAGAGTATAAGATATTAGAGCAGGAATATGAGAATGCTATAATCAAAGTTCTAATGAAAGAAGAAGCAACTGAACGAATGAGAATATATGATGCATGGGTAAAAGCCGCACAACTCGTAGATATTGTATAAAAAGACGTCTGATCTAATAAGGCCAAAATAGGTAAAATTGATTTTGCTTTTTGGACAGCAATTGGGAGAATCCAACATCGAATTCGGAATTACCCTATGCAGAGCGGTCAACCCCAATTCGATATGGATAGGAGAGTAATGATTCGAATCATGGATCAGGAATGTGACGAAACAATTAAGAGTGGAATGTACTCTACAACAAAGTGAAGTCCAACTGGGATGTCCCAGACAAGTCAAAATCGGTAGTTTAAGAGAGCATTTTTTTTGTGACTAGTAACCTGAACAAAGTTATCACGGATAAGTTAATCATAAACTCTTGAGAAGTCTATACCTTGTTAGATACCGGTTCTTCCCACTCTTTTATTTCACCTAGTTGTGTTCAATGTTTGAACTTGGCTCTTGAGAAATTAGACTTTGACTTATCTGTTGAAACTCCGTTTAGAGAAACCTTAGTTACATCCACTATTTATAAATCTTGTTTAATTCAAATTGACACTTTCACGTTACCTTGTCAATCTTATCTCTTTGAAAATACTTGCGTTTGATGAGATTTTAGGAATTGATTGGTTAACTACTCATCATGCCAAAATTAATTATTTTCGTAAGTTTGTTAGCTTTCATATTTCTAACCAACCTGTTATGCGAATTCAAGTAAGCAAACCTGTAAGACCCCAACTTATTATAAATAAAATTAAATTTCCTCTATTTATTATTTTGAAATAGTAAGGGTTGATTTGATTAATGTGGTTAGTTATGGGTAAAATGCGCAAATATTTCAAATAAGCAAGTTGTTATAAAATATTCATTGTTGTCGGAAAATATTCGTTTGGTCGTTGAATATTCTTGCTGTCGGGGAATATTCGTACGACGGTGCAGCCTTGTGTGGGCCCCATAACGGAAAGTGATTGGATGAAGAAAACGACAAGTATAAGTTGTTTATAAATAACGGCATAGTTGTTACCGTTAATCTTTTTCTGATAAAATAACTCATTTAAATATTTTATTATACTATAATAATATAATAATGGTGATATTTTTACAATGAATATGGGATATATGAGTATATGAGAAGGAAGAGTATTTTTGTTACTAAAAATATTTAAAACATGTTTTTCATGTTTTTGGACCCCATTTCTTGACTGAAATTTGATTATAGCCTGTAAAATCATCCGTATATGGATTTCAGTCAATTTCTGTTTGGAATTTGGAAAAACTTTCTTTTGCAAAGTTATAGAGAATTAAATTTTCTATGGAATGTACATAAGATTTGAATTTTTCTGATAAAAAGGGCTATTTATTATGAATTATTGAAGTTCTGAAATTCTAAAATAATTGATTTTTTTGGAGTTTTAAATGATTTATTTGAGAAAAACATTTTTTGTGAGGTGGGCATGTGTGGCTGATGTTTGATTAAGAAAAGTGTGCGTAGGAAGTTTTAGAAAAATAATAATAATATTTATTAAATTTTCTGCTTTGTTGTTCTAAGCAATTTTCTATAAATAGGGTGCTTAGGTTAGAATTGAAAATCACACCAGAAACTAAAGTTTTCTCTCTCTTTCTCTCTCTATATTATCGAGCGTATTCGTGTGACTATTTTGATACTTTGAGTGTTTCTATACGGTACAAGTTTCTTTCAGCATTATATCCAGTATTTCAGCCAGAAGTACTATTCTTTCGAGGTAAGGGATGTTATTTTTTTTATAAATGATATTATTTCTTCTAATATCATTATACCGGAATATTGGTAAGATTTTTCTTGTAAAATTCTTGTCTTTTAGTGTCGGGATTACTATTCACGAATACGACACTATTCACAGAAAAATTAATTTTTTATTTTTTGTCCAAAATATCTATTATGGATACTAGCTTTGATTGTATCCATGTTTTGATCATTCTTGAATTTTACTTCACTATGGTTATTTATGAAGTATTTTTAAACTTGGACTGTTTAAAGTACGAATCCTTATTATTTGTTCTTTTGTTTCACTGAATTCGTTTTCTTTAAAATATTTTTCATCATCCTCAGTCCTAAATGATGATATTACTGAATATCTTTGGCCTGTAGTGCAAAGATGGTTGATTTTCTTATGAATATCTCTGGCCCATAGTGCAAAGATGTACAAGTGTTGAGATGAACATGACCAACTGATGAATAACTTTGGCCTGTAGTGCAAAGATGAATATTTGACTTAAGATGTATATTGATTGATGTTACAGGGATAAAATATTGACGATGGACTTTTAAATTCATAGATAATAGTAGATTTCATTCTCTACGTAGGTCTTCTATGAATTATTATTTCCGCTGCGAATATTGATTTAAAACTTGTTGTCTATTGTATTCTATCAGATTTTTCCCTGTTGAAGACTAACAATAATTTATTCTATATTATCTTAGTCATAATATTCTTTACTGAGCTAGTTGAGCTCACCTTTTTCCTTTTTGTTCCATTTTTCTTCTCAGAAGGCGAGAATGTAGCGAAGTACTAGTCAGGGTATGGAATGATGGTTCTATAAGTTGTTTTAGTAATCCTCACCATTTTTGTAAAATAATGTATCAATAATTGTAATGAAGACTTATTTGGGTGTGGATATTGTCTAGATGACAATATTTGTATTTAAACTCAAAGTTTAAGTGTTGTCGTATTTTGTACGACAATTGTATTAATAAAGTTGTAGTTGTTTCTGTACCATGTGTTTGGCGACTCAGAATGGGAGTTGTATACCTATTTTGGGGGCGTCACAGTTGGTATTAGAGTTTAGGGATATGGTCTTTGGCGAAGATCGAGGAATAGAACTAAGTGGGGAGAGACGAGTAAATCCTTCGCTAGTATATTCTACCTAAGCTTATTTGTTGGTCGGTCATAATATAGGAATATTATGTGATATGTTAATTTGTTTCATTAACCCTTGTTTTATGGCAGTATTTGAGAATGGTAACCGAGAATGTTAACAGTGGAGTAAATGAGACCGTGGAGACACCTTTACTCACCAAAGAGGAGAACGTGGAACAGGCCGGCATGTTCCTCCTGTAAACAACCCCACTGATCAGACGTTGAACGATGGAATATTTAGAAGCTTTTTGCAGTTCATGTAAAATCAGACGAAGGAGACTCGTGTAAAAAATACATGTGGAAATGATAGCAACGCACGGTTTGCCACAGCCAAGCAGTTCAAGGAGTTGGGACCACCAGAATTCTGGGGAAAGCCAGATCCGATTATGGCAGAGATGTGGGTCAAGCAAATTACCAAGATATTCGACGTCTTGGGATGTACGGAGGAACAGAAGGTTCCATTCGCCACCTTTATGTTCCGTAATGATGCAAATTATTGGTAGCGAATCTGTGAAGCGTACCCATCCAGCAGCACTCAACATGTCTTGGGAAACGTTTCAGAATCTGTTCAATGACAAGTACTTTCCTAAAAGTATTCGTCATATGAAGGAAGTAGAGTTTATTATACTGGAGCAAAATAACATGATGGTGTCCCAGTATGAGGCAAAGTTCGCGGAGTTATCCAGGTTTGCACCTCATTTGGTGGAGAATGAGGAACGTATGACGCGGATGTTTCTGAGAGGTTTGAAACCCTACATACGTTAATATCTCATTTCTCATAAGTTTTCTCTATATTCAGATGTTGTCAACAGGGCTCAATTATTAGAGCGAGATAACGAGTATGTTCAACCGAGGTACCACAACCTGGGGAATACCGGTGATAGTAGTCATCGGATCAACGATAACCAGCGCGGAAAGAAAAATATGGACAAAATCGACAACCACTCTGGTGGTAATCATGGCCATGAAAATAGAAGAAGCGAGTCGAGGGGAGATTTTAAAAAGAGGAGATTCAATAATGACAATGTGAAGACATCAACACCAGCAGCAACTGGTTCTAATGGAGAAGAACGACCACCGGTCGTATACCATAAATGCGAAAAGTGGGACATATCAGCCCAAACTGTCCACAACAGTTCAAGGTATGTTATAATTGTGGAAAGGAAGGACATATCACTCGAGATTGTACGATAGCGAAACCAAGTCCAGTGGGGATGGTGACTCAAAAGGCTGTCCCAAAAAAGTCAAAGTCAACGGTTCCTGGAAGAGCGTTTTTCGTGACTGGTCAAAATGTGAGGAACCCAAATGAGGTGATCACAGGTAATCTAATCATAAATTCTTATGAAGTTTATACCTTACTAGATACCGGTGCTACCCATTCATTTCTCTCCTGCTTGTGCTCAACGTTTAAACTTAACTCTAGAGAAATTAGACTTTGACTTATTTGTGGAGACTCCGTTAGAAGAAACTTTCATTACATCCACTATTTATAAATCTTGTTTGATCCAAGTTGGCACCATCACATTACATGTTGACCTTATCTTTTTAAAGATACTTGCTTTTGATGTGATTTTAGGGATTGATTGGTTAACTACTCATCATGTCAAAATTGATTGTTTTCATAAGGTTGTTAGTTTTCATATTCCTAACCAACCTGTTGTACGAATTCAGTCATAAAGTTATTCGTTTATTAAAAAACGGATGTCAAGCTTTCTTAGCCATGTTATGGATTTGAATAAAGACACGTCAGATTTGAATAATATTCCTGTTGTTAGTAAATTTCTTGACGTATTTCCTGAAGAACTTCTCGGTCTACCCCCAGAACTTGAAGTTGAATTCTTTATTGATCTTGAACCTGGTACAAAGCCCATTTCTAAAACTCCATATCGAATGGCTCCTATTGAACTTCAGGAGTTAAAGGTCGAACTACAGGAGTTGTTGGACATCAGTTTCCTTCGTCCTAGTACATCTCCTTGGGGTGCTCCTATTTTATTCATAAAGAAGAAAAATGAGAGTATGCGACTTTGTATTGACTACCGGGAATTGAACCATGTCACTATCAAGAATAGGTACTCCGCTACCTCGCATTGATGACCTGTTTGACTAGTTGCAAGGAGCACAATTCTTTTTAAAGATCGATCTTTGTTCTGGATTTCATCAGCTGAAGATTAGAACTGAGGATATCAAAAAGTCTGCCTTCAGAACTTGGTATGGGCATTATGAATTCTTTGTCATGTCTTTTGGATTGACTAATGCTCCTGCGACTTTCATGGAAATAATTAACCAAGTATTCAAGGAGTATTTGGATCAGTTCGTTATTGTCTTTATTGATGACATCCTCATATATTCCAAACGTCGTGAAGATCATGAGCACCATTTGAAGCTGGTACTCCAAAGGCTGCGTGAAAACAAGCTTTATTCCAAGTTGAAGAAATGCGAGTTCTGGCTTAAGGAAATAGTATTCCTTGGGCACATGGTGTCAAAACATGGAGTATCTGTTGACCCGACGAAGATTGAAGTAATACAAATTTGGGAGCAACCAAAGACGGTGACCGAAGTTCGTAGCTTTCTGGGCTTAGCTGGTTATTATCGAAGATTCGTGGAAGGGTTTTCTCGAATCGCTACTCCATTAACTCAACTAACTCGAAAAGATATAAAATTCGTATGGAGCGAGGAATGCGAGAAGAGTTTCCAAGAGATCAAGAGGAGGCTCATTTCGGCACCTGTTCTGATAATATTATCTGGTTTGGATGGATTTGTTATCTACAACGATGCTTCAGGCAAATGGTTAGGATGTGTTCTCATGTAGCATGAGAAAGTCATAGCCTATGCCTCACGACAACTTAAAGAATATGAGAGGAATTATCCTACTCATGATCTAGAGTTGGCAGCAGTCGTTTTCATGCTAAAGATCTGGAGGCACTATCTATATGGGGAGAAAGTGGAGATATATTCAGACCATAAAAGCCTCAAATATTTCTTCACCCAAAAGGAACTCAACATGTGGCAACGACGTTGGCTTGAGCTGTTGAAAGACTACGACCATACCATCCTGGAAAAGTGAACGTGGTAGCTGACGCGTTGAGTAGAAGATCATATGCGGGAACGAGTGCGATGTTGTCAACACAAAGGCCCATTTTGTGTGATTTATAAAAAATGAAGATAGAATTCAAGACTACGGGGACCCATGCGATGATGTCAAGTATACGCATAGAACTGACTTTAATCGAAAAAGTTAAAGTTGCTCAAGCCACAGAACCAGAGCTGATGTGTATGAAGAATAAAGTACAAGAAGGTGCTATTCCAGAAGCAAGAATCGATGAATAAGGAATACTTGGAGTCCACTCCAGACTTTGTGTTCCTAATGACTCTGATTTAAAGAACAAGATCATGATGGAGGCACACAATACACCATTTGCAATCCATCCTGGAAGTACCAAAATGTATCGTGATCTTCGACATACATTTTGGTGGAATAATATGAAGAGAGAGATTGCAAAGCTTATCTCGAGGTGTTTAACTTGTCAACGTGTAAAACCGGAACATCAAGTGCCTAAGGGTCCATTGCAACCACTTGAGATTCTGAAATGGAAGTGGGAACACATTACCATGGATTTCGTTATGGGTCTTCCCACGGTTTCTCAAGGCATAAATGCTATTTGATGTTATTGTTGATAGATTAACCAAGTCTGCTCATTTCTTACTGATACGGGATACTTATTCCCTTGAACGTCTTGCTCGTATATATATAAATGAGATTGTGAGATTGCATGGCATGCCAGTATCCATAGTTTCGGATCGTAACCCAAGATTTACTTCACGATTTTGGGTTAGCTTGCAAAAAGCTATGGGCACGAATTTACGATTTAGTTCGGCATACCATCCTCAAACGGACGGACAATCAGAGAGGACTATCCAAACTCTTGAAGATCAATTAGGACTCTGTGTCCTAGACTTCAAAGGGAGTTGGGATGAGTATTTACAATTGGTGAAATTCTCCTACAACAACAGTTATCAGGCAAGTATAGGTATGGCTCCATTTGAAGCATTATATGAACAAAATTGTCTCTCTCTAATATGTTGGGATGAGGTGGGTGAAGAAACATTGTTGGGACCTGAGTTGGTACAGTATGACTACGGAAAAGATCCAAATGATTCGACAACGTATACAAACGGCACAGGATCGACAAAAGAGTTATGCGGATCTTCATCGAAAGGACGTAGAATTTAGTGTTGGGGATCATGTATTGTTGCGTGTAGCTCCATGGAAGGGAGTAACAAGATTTGGGAAGAGAGGAAAGCTCATTCCATGTTTTGTTGGTCCATTTTAGATTCTTGACCGAGTAGGAAATGTAGCCTATAGACTCGCGTTACCTCCAAGTATTTCTCGTCTTCATAATGTTTTTCACATATCTATGCTTACATAAATATGTGAAAGATCCGAACCACGTTATTGAGTTATACCCGGACGAAATAGCCGAAGACTTAACGTATGAAGAGGTACCTGTCAACAACTTGGATAGAAATGAGCATGTCCTTCGTACAAAGGTCATACCACAAGTCAAAGTTTTGTGGAGGAACCATGCTATTGAGGAAATGACCTGGGAGTTGAAAACAGAAATGAAAGCGAGGTATCCTCACCTTTTCAAAACACCAGGTATGTACATTAATTTCGAGGACGAAATTTCATAAGGAGGGGAGGTTGTAAGATCCCAACTTATTATAAATGAAGTTAAATTTCCTCTATTTATTATTTTGAAATAATAAGTGTTGATTTGATTAATGTGGTTAGTTATGGGTAAAATACGCAAATATTTCAAATAAGCAAGTTGTTATAAAATATTCATTGTTGTCGAAAAATATTCGTTTGGTCGTTGAATATTCTTGGTGTCGGAGAATATTCGTACGACGACGCAGCCTTGTGTGGGACCCATAACGGAAAGCGATTGGATAAAGAAAATGACAAGTATAAGTTGTTTATAAATAATGGCGTAGTTGTTACCGTTAATACTGTTGAAATACTTGGTGGTTAAAATACAGTAGCACACAGTGTTGCACCAATTATTGATTCTTACGAAAGAAGACACTACTCAATAATTGTTACAGTAATTACTGTTCAATATTTTATTTTATTGATTCAATAATTATCGCGTTGATATTTTATATTATTTTTGTTTCAATAATTATCATTACACAATATTTTCCTATTATCAGAGCAATAATTCATATTATTTGAATAATATTATTAGATAACATTATTGGCAATGTCTAAAAAGTTCTGTCTAAGGAGAGGTTTGGTCACCTAATTGCGTGCCAGTAAGGAGAAATCCTTATTGGAAAGCCCCCTCTTTCCTGGGAACTACCTGATTGTTAGTATTGTGATTCTGTAATATTATTTGTTAATAATTAATTATTAATTTATATGATGAGAAAAATATTCATTTTACGTGGATATAGATGGAGAAAAATTTTAATGTGATAATTGTTAAAAATAAATATTTTATCTTTTTCTGATAAAATAATTTATTTAAATATATTATTATATTATAATAATATAATAATGGTGATATTTTTACAATGAATGTGGGATATATGAGTATATAAGGAGGTAGAATATTTTTATTACTAAAAATATTTAAAACTTATTTTTCATGTTTGTGGACCCCATTTCTTGACTGAAATTTGATTATAGCCTGTAAAATCATCAGTATGTGGATTTCGGTCAATTTTTGTTTGGAATTTGGAAAAACTTTCTTCTGCAAAGTTGTAGAGAATTAAATTTCCTATGGAATGGACATAAGATTCGAATTTTTCTGATAAAAGGGCTATTTATTATAAATTATTGAAGTTCTAAAGTTCTGGAATAATTGATTTTTTTGGAGTTTTAAATGATTTATTTGAGAAAAACATTTTTTGTGAGGTGGGCTACATGTGTGGCTGATGTTTGATTAAGAAAAGTGTGCGTAGGAAGTTTTAGAAAAATAATAATAATATTTATTAAATTTTCTATTTTGGTGTTCAAAGCAATTTCCTATAAATAGGGAGTTTAGGTTAGAGCATTCACAACAGATTCTCTAATAGACTCTCTTATCCCCACATTTGAAGAATATATCAATAAATCAATATCCAACAGTTTTCTTATCCTTATATAATTCTCTATTTTAATCCTTATATATGATTTGACTCCTCAGGATGAGGGAATCAAAAGAGTGTTCCCTATTTATGTAAAATGACATTTCACACCCTATTTATTACGATTTTATGTTGGTCAAAGGATCTTTATCTCACTTAATTACTAATTTGGATATGCATGCCTATCAAATTCAGTCATTTTTATTTTTTAAACAGAGAATTTAGAGAAAAAGAGAACTATAAAAAATTAAAAATCAGTCAAATTTTGATTTTGATCATTTTTTTGTAAAAAAATATTATTACTAATTATAAATTTTATAATTTTATAATTAAAATAATGTTGTTTTAGTTCTCATAAACTCATAATGATCGTTGCACATTTTGATTTCTAGCAATATTTATTTTTAAAGTAAAATAATTGCAATTTTAAAATTCAAACAATAATTACTTTTAAATAAAAAAAATAGTTACAAAGTTCAAAACATGATTTGATTGTTGAAACTTTCAAATTTTAGCTTTTAAATTTTAAAATTTAAATTTCAAAATTTAATATTTAAGGAATCAATATAAGGAACCTGTTGGGTACATAGTGAAAAAATTGAATCTCTATCCTATAGAATGACCCAATAGCACTACAGAGTAGGGATAGAGATAAGGAAACTGTTGTGAATGCTCTTAGAATTGAAAATCACACCAGAAACTAAAGTTTTCTCTCTCTATATTATCGAGCGTATTCATGTGAGTATTTTGATACTTTGAGTGTTGCTATACGGTACAAGTTCCTTTCGACTTTATATCCAGTATTCCAGCCAGAAGTACTATTCTTTCGAGGTAAGGGATGTTATTTTTTTTATAAATGATATTATTTCTTCTAATATCATTATGCTGGAATATTGATAAGATTTTTCTTGTGAAATTCTTGTCTTTTAGTGTCAGGGGTTACTATTCACGTATACGACACTATTCACGTATACGACACTATTCACGAATACGGCACTATTCACAGAAAAATTAAAATTTCATTTTTTGTCCAAAATATCTATTATGGATACTAGCTTTGATTGTATCCATGTTTTGATCATTCTTGAATTTTACTTCACTGTGGTTATTTATGAAGTATTTTTGAACTTGGACTGTTTAAAGTACGAATCCTCATTATTTGTTCTTTTGTTTCATTGGATTCGTTTTCTTTAAAATATTTTTCATCATCCTCAGTCCTAAATGATGATATTACTGAATATCTTTAGCCTGTAGTGCAAAGATGGTTAATTTTCGTATGAATATCTTGGCCCGCAGTGCAAAGATGTACAGGTGTTGAGATGAACATGAACAACTGATGAATATCTTTGGCCTATAGTGCAAATATGAATATTTGACTTAAGATGTATATTGATTGATGTTACAGGGATAAAATATTGACGATGGACTTTTAAATTCATAGATAATAGTAGATTTCATTCTCTACGTAGCTCTTCTATGAATTATTATTTCCACTGCGAATATTGATTTAAAACTTGTTGTCTATTGTATTCTATCAGATTTTTCCCTGTTGAAGACTAACGATAATTTGTTATATATTATCTTAGTCATAATATTCTTTACTGAGCTAGTTGAGCTCACCTTTTTCCTTTTTGTTTTATTTTTCTTCTCAGGAGGCGAGAATGTAGCGAGTACTAGTCGGGGTATGGAATGATGGTTCTAGAAGTTATTTTAGTAGTCCTCACCATTTTTGTAAAATAATGTATCAATAATTGTAATGAGAACTTATTTGGGTGTAGATATTGTCTAGAAGACAATATTTGTATTTAAACTCACAGTTTAAGTGCTGTCGTATTTTGTACGATAATTGTATTAATAAAGTTATAGTTATTTCTATACCATGTGTTTAGCGACTCAGAATTGGTGTTGTATACCTATTTTGGGGGCGTCACAAAACCACTAAATTCAATCAATGTCATATCAAGCCATAAGTAAAAAGCCCTGAGCCTTTCGCTGGTGACTTCCAAGTCTTGGAATACACCAAAGCCAGACTTTCTGTAGGTGATGCCGTGAATGAAGATGGCAAGTTGATAGGTATCAATGTGACGTACTATCCAAGTCTTGGATGACAGTCACAGTTTTTAAACGATATTTTTATTGTTAATAAATTTCTGGATGTATTCTTGAAGACTTCTTAGCCTACCCCTAAAGCGTGAAATCGAATTTTGTATTGACCCCAGTACAAATTCTATTTCTATAACCCTCAAGTATTTCTAAACCCAAAACGAACGTATAATGCGCCAAAGACGATGACTTGAGCTTTTGAAGGTTACGACCATTCAATTCCATCGTGGAAAAACAAATGTGGTAGCTGACAGTGTTGAATAGAAGATCGTATGCGTTTACGAGTGCGAATATATGAACCTACGTGAAGATAACGAATATATGATTAGAACTGACTTTACTCGATAATGTTAAAACTGCTAAAGCTACAGACCCGCAGCTGATGAATACGAAGAAGAAGGTTCAAGATGGCATTATTTTAAAAGCAAGAGTTATTGAAGAGAGAAAATATCAACCCTCGATTTGATTGGCCCATTTAAAATCCTTGATCGAGTAGGAACTGTGGCCTATAGACTCGTTTTATCACCAAGTATGTCGCGTGTTCATAATGTTTTTAACGTATCAATATTACGTAAATATGTGGACGACCTGAACCACATTATTAAATTAGAACTAGACGATATAGCAGAAGATTTAACGCATGAGGAGATACGTGTTAAAATCTTAGATAAGAAGGATCGTATTCAACACTCAAAGGTTATACCTCAAGAGTTAGAATTTGACGAGGTATCATCATCTGTTCGCATACCAGGTACGTACGTAAATTTCGAGGGCGAAATTTCTTAAGGAGGGGAGATTGTAAAACCCGAAATTTTACGAATAAAGATTTAATTTTCTCGAAATATTTTTTTGAATATTATGGTGTGGATTTGAGATAATGTTATAGTTGTGGGTAATAGTTATAAATTTTGTAAAGTATGCAAGTTGTTATATAATATTCGATTGGTCGGGGAATATCCGTACGACGATACAATCATTGGTGGACCCCACAACGGAATTATTGTCGGCTTGAGAAAACGACAAAAATATTTTTATGAAAATAACGGCAGAAGTTTTATCGTTAAAACTGTTAAACTACTCGGTAGTAAAATTATAGTAATACGCGTGGTTGCATAGTAACACGTTATTTAATTCAATTATTGTCGATATTTTATATATTATTAAATCAATAATTGAGACGACGAAGTTATTAATATTATTATTTGTAATATTAACGATGTCTAGAAGTTCTGTCAAGAAAAGGTTTGTTCACCTAATTGCGTGCAAATAGGGAGAAATCCTTATTGGAAAGCCCTCTCTTTCCTGGGAACGACCTGGTCGATTAATATTGTGAATTATAATAATGATTATAAATGTTGTTAAATATATTGAGGTGTCTTTTTATGAAGTCACATAAGTTTATATATATATATTTATTATATAAATTTTGTTTTATTAGTATTATTAATGTAATAAAACAGAAAAGCTTTTTATATAAAATATAATACTTTTTTAAAGTTATTTATTTTATTAGACAATAATTAGAATATAATATATTTTATTATGCATGGTATTTTGCATAGTAAAATCTTTTTATATAAAACAGAATACTTTTATAAATTTATTTATTTTATTAGACAATAATTAGAATATAATATATTTTATTATGCATAGTATTTTGTATAGTAAAATCTTTTTATATAAAACATAATAATTTTATAAAGTTAATTATTTTATTAGATTTTAAATAATATATATATATATATATATATATATTATATTCTGTTGCATAGTATCCTTTCTATTTTCCTATAAATAGGATGCTTAGTTAGAATTGAAATCACACCAGAAATTTAGAGAATTCTCTTCTATAATTTTAAGCGTATTTCTTTAGAGTTTTAAGAAGCTTTGAGCGTAGTGCAAGTTTTCTTCAAGTATATCCCTGTCCTACCCGTCAGGAGTACTCTTCTTTATAAGGTAAGGCGTATTATTTTTTTCATATTCATGAATAGAACTTCTGTTATTTTATTCTTTATTATTTTGTTGGAATAACCTGTATATGCGAAGTACCGCATACATGATGAAATTCTTCTGTTATTCCATTCCTTATTATTTTGTTGGAATAACATGTATATGCGAAGTACCGCATATATGGTGAAATTCTTCTGTTATTCCATTCTTTATTATTCTGTTGGAATATCATGTCTGTGCATATTACGCATGACCTGGTTCCATTATTTATTATCCTGTTGGAATAATCTGTCTGTGCAGTCTATCTCATGCATGGTGATATTTGTTGTTATTCCATTCTTTATTATTCTGTCGGAATATCCTGTCGATGTGAATTTCGCCTGACCTGGTTTCGTTCTTTATTATTCTTTCGAAATATCTTGTCTGTGCGTTTACGTATGATCTGGTTCCATTCTTTATTATTCTGTTGGGAATAACCTGTCTGTGCGATCTATCGCATGTATTGTGAATTCTTCTGTTATTCCATTCTTTATTATTCTATTGGAATAACCTGTCTATGTGGATTACCACATACATGGTGAATGATCCTTTATATTCATTTTTTGTTAAATTATGGAAATGACCTGTCTACGTGGATTACCACATGGCGGGTGAAAATCCATTTGTAGTTTTGTAATTTTTCTGACCCTCAAAAAAATTCTGGAAAGTCATAATATAAGCATTGGACTGTTGATTATGATGAAAGTCATAATAAAAGCTTTGGACTGATGAAAATCACGGGTATATATAGTATTAGTAAGTGTTATGATGAGTTATGTTGGTTATTATGTGAAAACTATGAAAGTTTCTTAGAAATCACAGAGGGTTGAAAATCAAATTTTTGGTGAAAATAGAACATAAAATTCAATTGACCATATCTCCTATTATATTTTGAATTTTTGAGTGTGGTCAAGTTCTAGAGTTAGATCTATGAGTTTTCTAACTTATCCAAGTGAAATCACTGGAAAATGGGTTGTAGATTTTCGTATGGACTGATTTTAGCAAAGGAGTCAAAAACTGCAAAGTACAAAAAAGCTACTGCCCAGAAATTTAAAAGGGCATTTTCAGGCCACTTAAATTGTTAGAAAAATCCCGGACCTTTTGGGACATGGAATTATAGGGTATAAAGTACCTCTTGTCCAAAAATGAGCTCATTCCGACTTAAAATGAACAAGTTATGACTATTTCAATATTTAGGTTTTTCCAATAAAAAAATGCTATAACTGGAGTTCTATAACTCCGATACCATGAAATTTAAACTGGAAGCTCACGTTAACATGTGTAAGATCCTGCCAAGATTTAGGAATTTCTAGGAGTTAAACTTGGCGTAGCTAATTTCTTAAGGAATCAATTAAATATTGATTTTTGAAAAATACTTAAGGGAGTTGAAAAATTATAAAAAAAATACTTGTTGTGTATGAAATATATGTATATATGTTTGGACAAAGGATAAAAAAATAATAAGTTGATTTTGTAATTTTTCATGAAAATAGTTTAGTTCTGTAACACCCCCTTTCCGAAAAGGAAAAGGAATGTCACGCACAAAACATAATAAACACGAATCTCTAATAAATCTCAAAATATCTCCAATGAAATTGAACACTAATTGTCACATACTCCAATTTAAATAGAAGGAACTCCACACTTACATAATCTCTACTAATAAGAAATAAATGCCAAAATGGCCCAAACATCCACATACAAAATATTAGGAAAACCAAGTCTAATGATAAGTCTCAAAACTAATCTACTCATTTGGATCAAAGGTAGCTATCATCCCACATATCCTGATCACTCCTGATTACCTGTCGCAAAAAGAACACAGCATGAACCAATTGCCCAATACGGATATGAAGATGAATAAATATATCACAATAAGTAATGAATCTAAAAGAGAATAGATCAAAATTTGAGAGTCCATTTACAAATGATTAACACTGTCAATCGAATAATTATAGGCAAAAAGAATCCCAAATAAATAAGGCTGAATCAAATGGTTGTAAGGTAACAATTTCATACCGAGTTCAAATACAAATAGCCAAAGGCTAACAAAATACATCGGTACCATGATGTATACAAATCAAATCGGATAGTACGCACAACACATACGTCACTAATCCGCCAAACAAATCGAATCAAATCAAATACTGGGTCGACACATGCGTATCCTGAATAAATATATCAAATGGCCAAAGCTCATACCCAGAGCATACAAAAGGATACGTCGTGGACTAATTACACCAGCCACGGAATGTTGTAATGCCCTTGTGTCAAGAGGACATGTCTGTGATACCCCCACAGGTGGTTAGCTGAAGTATACCCTAAGGATCAAACTTACAAAATAAAGCCAAAAGGGGTTCAAATCACAAGTCTTACATGACCATTTCGAATGATATCAAATCATCAAATACGAACATACTCAATTATCACAAGATATCAATGATCAAAACAACTCCCGAATATGAACAAAATTATGCAAAGAATGATACAAATGAATAAAGTCTCCAAATATATTGACACGATTAACTAGCTCAAAGAGTACAAATACGAATTCTAATATCAACGACAAAACGAAACTATCACAATAAATTGACAAGAAATAATTTTAAGAGACAATACTAAATTTCGAAACGAATAACGAAACGAACAATTAAAAATAAAAGAGTCTCGCTGAAAGAGTACGAAATTCACACCTTAATATAGTACCGAGATAATTCACTGAACGCCAAATATCACACTGTTAGACCTGCTCAATCCGATCTATATAATCACCAAATTAATGCAATACCTTAAATTAGATTACTAAATTGTAAATTTTACAAACTTCAATATTAGTACATATACATTCTGTAAAATTAAATAATTATGTTTTAATATAATATATATATATATATAATATTACATATTCCAGAAAAAATAATAAAATATTACTGAATATTATCATTTCCTTATTTCGATGGACTGCTAATGCATTTTTCTAATTCAAACCCATTAACACTGTACATATGTTAACCTACTGACTACTAACTTATTAAATTATTACATATATGAACCTGCAGAATACTAACCTATTGTGATATATAACATATATGAATATGGATGAAAATTATATTATTATATAAATTAGTGAAATCATTTAATCATCTGAATAACCTATGGACCACAAAAAGTAGGGGAAATCTCCACTTCTCTTATTCAATTGTGCCGACACTGTACATACATGTAAACTGTTTACGAACCAAATTCATATTAATAAATTTATTTCTTATCCAACATATAAACAAATCTCAGATTGTCAGTTTCGATTTAAAATTATAGCATCACGCTGGATGATTACTCAGGCGACACAACAAATTGCTATAATACGTATTGAAATCAGAATAATAAAAATATATTTGTATATAATAACAAATACAATAATTACCTTTTTGAGAAGAAGAATATGATGAATAAAATCTTAAGATTTTGCTCTCTAAGCCTTTTGTAATTCAAGTCACGTTCTCTCGTTCTTCTTCCGCCTCCTTCTTTTGTTCTCACTTTATTCCCACAACTCATCAAGCGTAAAGAGGTATAACTAGGTTTTACTTACTTATTTATTATTAATTAATATGTTTTATTAATTCTTTTAATTTGATTAGGATTTAAAATTACACAAATACATTTTAGACCCAATTAATTTTAATGGCCCAAATAAATTAACTATAGTTTGACCCAAATATAAGAAAAGTCCAATTACATATTCTAAAGCTTACTTAAATATTTTATTATTATTTATTGGGTATTACATCACCTTCCCTTAAAAAGGATTCCGTCCCCGAAATCAAAAGAACAGAACGTACCTAATTTTCAAAAAGATGTGGATATTCCGCCCGAATAGACTCTTCCATCTCCCAAGTATCTTCCCGCTCCGAATGATTTTTCCACAAGACTTTAACAAAAGGAATTGTTTTCCTCCTCATAATCCGTTCTTGATGATCTAGAATCTCCTCGGCTTCTTCCTCACAAGTAAGATCTTCTTGAATCTTATGTAACGGGTATTGCACAACATGAAGCGGATGATATTTATATTTCCTTAACACCGAAACATGAAAGATATCATGCACATGAGATAATTGTGGAGGCAAAGCCACCCGATATGCCACTTCTCCAACTCTCTCAAGGACTTCAAAGGGCCAATGAAATGCGGACTAAGCTTCCCTTTCAAATCAAACCTTCGAACTCCTTTTCATGGAGAAACTACGTGTTCACCAGGCGTGAATTCAAGAGCCCTCCTGTGAATATCAGCATAACTCTTTTGCCGCGATCTAGCTTCTTTCAACTTTTCTTTAGCTACTGTTACCTTCTCCGTAGTAATCCTAACCAAATCGGGTCCTTCTATTACCCTTTCACCAACCTCATCCCAACAAGTCGGAGCTCGACACTTCTTACCATATAATGCTTCAAAAGGGGCCATACCAATACTAGCTTGCCAACTGTTATTATATGCGAACTCTACCAAACTCAAATAATCATCCCAGTTTCCTGTCCACTCTAAAACACAAGATCGCAACATGTCTTCTAATGTCTGAATAGTTCTCTCTGATTGTCCATCTGTTTGCGGGTGAAAAGCTGTACTATAGTTGAGTCGCGTTCCCCAAGCTCGTTAAAAATCCTATATAGGGTATATACAGCTTTTTGATTAGGGATTTGATCATTGGTGATAAAATCTTATGAGTATGGCATTTTTGAATAATTAAATACATTATTTGGTAAAGTGTAAATAATTGAAATAAATTATTTATAAGTTTAAGGAGTGATTAAAATATTATCATAATATTAACAATATTAGATTATGAGTTATTTAAAGTGATGGATAATATTTGGATAAATTTAAAGTCTTTAATATTTATCCTTATTTCGTTTGATTAATGCTTATATTATTGTCATCATTTTCATGCTTATATTGTGATGAAAGTCATCTTTGGCTTACGTGCAGAGATGGACTTGGTATGATTATGACCAGGGATTATTCGGTATAATCATGACCTGTAATGTTATAAATGATGAGGTAAAATTCCTCAGTGGCCTGTAGTGCATTGATGGACAGTTTTTGGTATGATTATGACTAAGGATTATTCGGTATAGTCATGAGCATTGATAATTTAATGAATATCCTTGGCCCGTAAAGCAGGGATGACTTGATGATGTGGTTTATTTATTAAGTTGAGTCTCAGCGATAAAAATTGATGAAAACATTTTAAATCATAGAAGATAGTAGATAACAATAAAAAATGGAGTCCCATGAAGCCTAACAATCTCACGTTGAAAAATCCTCACGAATAGCCAGGAAATGAGCTGATTTGGTCAAACGATCCACTACCACCCAAATAGCATCATTCTTTTTAAGAGTCCTCGGTAATCCAATCACAAAGTCCATCGAAATGTCATCCCATTTCCACACAGGAATCTCTAACTATTGCAACAAACCACCAGGCCGCTGATGCTCAATTTTTACTTGCTGACAAGTAAGACATTTACTCACAAATTCAGCTACATCTCTTTTCATCCCACTCCACAAGAAATTCTCCTTCAGATCCTTATACATCTTTGTAGACCCCGGATGAATAGAAAATGGTGAACAATGAGCTTCAGTCAATACTACCTCATGAATCATTGGATCCACTAGAACACATAACCGTTTACCAAACCATATCACACCTTGCTCATCAATGCGAAACTCTGGTTTCCTACCCTCATCCATATCCTGCGCTACAGCCCACAACTCGCCATCCTCCTTTTGGACTTCCTTGATACGCAAAATAAGTGAAGATTCCACCCTCATACCTACTACCAACCCATCAGAACCTCTAGCATATAGCTCCAAACCCACACGCTCCATATCCGAGATAAGTTGAGGTTATGTAACCAAGGCAGCTACACTCCCTGAACTTTTTCCGACTAAGAGCATTTGCAACCACATTAGCCTTACCGGGGTGATACTGAATCCTAGCATCATAATTCTTGAGAAGCTCTAACCAACGCCTCTGTCTCATGTTAAGCTCCTTCTGAGTAAAAATATATTTAAGGCTCTTGTGGTCGGTGAAAATGTCACAAGTCTCTCCATATAGATAGTGCCTCCAAATCTTTAGGGCAAAAATAACTGCTGCTAACTCCAAGTCGTGGGTAGTGTAATTCACTTCATAAGATTTAAGTTGTCTGGAAGCATAAGCAATTACCTTACCATTTTACATGAAAACACACCCTAATCCCTTCTTGGAAGCATCACTGTAAATCTGATAACCTCCTGTCCCCGACGGTAATGTAAGCACTGGAACCGACACAAGCCTATTCTTAAGCTCCTCAAAACTTTTCTCACGTTCCTCATTCCACAAAAACTTTATGCCTTTTTTCATCAACTGAGTTAATGGCAAAGCTAACAAAGAGAAACCTTCCACAAATCACCTGTAGTACCCTGCTTAACCCAAGAAACTCCTTACTTCAGTTACCGTGGTAGGTCGTGGCCAATTAGTGATAGCCTCAACCTTCGCAGGATCCACCTTAATACCTTCAGCAGACACGACATTTCCCAAAAATGCTATCTATTCTAACCAAAATTGGCATTTGGAAAACTTAGCATATAACTTATTCTTCTACAGAACCCCTAAAATAGTACGAAGATGCTCTTCATGCTCCTCCTTAGACTTAGAATACACCAAAATGTCATAAATGAAGACAATGATAAATTGGTCCTAAGTACTCGCTAAAAACCCAATTCATCATATCCATAAACACTACCGGAGCATTAGTCAATCCAAATGACATCACCAAAAACTCATAGTGCCCATACCGAGTACGAAAAAGCTATTTTTGGAATGTCCTCTTCCCTCACCCTCAACTGATGGTACCCCGACCTTAAATCTATCTTTGAGAAGAACTTTGCCCCTTGGAGCTGATCGAAAAGGTCATCTATCCATGGCAATGGATATCTGTTCCTGATAGTGATCCAATTTAGCTCCCTATAATCTATACATAATCTCATTGATCTGTTCTTCTTCTTTACAAACAATATTGGAGCACCCCATGGCGATACACTCGGTCTAATGAATCCACGATCTAACAACTCATTCAATTGTTCCTTCAACTCCTGTAACTCTAATGGAGCCATCCTATAGGGTGCTTTAAGATAGGTTCTGCTCCAGGAATGAGTTCAATAGTAAAATCAACTTCCCTTGGCAGTGGCAATCCTGGAAGATCCTTAGGAAATACCTCAGGAAATTCTCACACAATTGAATAGTCATCAAGTTAGGGCTCATCCCTCAAGGTATCCTTCACATAATCCAAATAACAATCACGTCCCTTAGCAATCATTTTGCTCGCATTCAAAGCTGAGATCAACTTTACAACATCATTCGGCTTGGAACATTGAAACTCAAATTCTGGAGCTTCTAAGGTTCCAAATATAACCTTCCTCACCAGACAATCAATAGTGGCTCGATGCTTACTCAGCAAATCCATACCCAAGATGATATCGAAATCATGCATCACCATCAGAAGTAAGTTAGCTGCATACACCCTCCTCCCTAACTTCAAAGGACACTAGTAAAAGTGCTCATAAATAATCACAGAATTTCTCATTGGGGTAGCAATAGATAAATGTGGATCTAATATATGAGAAGACACTCCAAGATGACGAACAAATGAAAGTGTAACAATAGAGTGTGTAGAACCAGTGTCAAACAAAATTGATGCCTCACGATTTCCTACAAGAAGGATGCCTGAAATAATACCTGGTGCTTGGGCTGCCTGATTAGCTGTCAATGCAAATACTCTCCCACCGGTGTTGCGCTGACCGCCATTACCAGCATTACCGCCTCCCACATTACCACGTTGAACTGTGCAGTCCCTTGCTCTATATCCCATTTTTCCACATAAGAAACAAGCACCCGTCTCTCTATAGCATGCCCTACCAGCATGATACCCACCACAAGTATCACATGGACCAGGTGGAAGTGGCAAAAGGTTCGGATTGCCCCTACCTATCTGTCCTAGATACCATCCCTAAATTTGACCCTGTTGACAATGTTGACCCTGATTTTGATTCTGCTGGAAACCCCTATTCTTTTGAAATACCCTATTTTGGTATTGCCTTCCAGCTTACCACTGACCCTGCTGCTAACCTTCACGTCCACCCTGCTGCATTGGGTAAGAAAAATCCCTTTGAGGATTAAATCGTTGACCCGATGGAGGCTCATTCCAACTATTTTGCCTTCTATTCTGATTCCTGCCAAACTGCCTCATTCCTTTCCCTTGCTGGTCATCTCTATCTCTCTTTCGACTCCCTTCTAATTTGGAAGCTTGAAAGTCCTTGTGCTCTATTTCCACACTCTTAGCTGCATTAGCCACCTATGATACATCTATAAATATGGTGTGGATGATCGACCTCCTATACTCATATTTCAAAGCCCATTTGAATTTTTCTGCCTGTTGTGCAGTTGTCCCAGCTATTATACCTGTAAACCAGCCAATCTCGTAAACCTCGCTATGAAATCGATAATAGTCTCATTTTCTTCTGCCGAATGGACACAAATTCCCTGATGTATGCATCCATATCAGCGTTTGGGAAATACTGTTGATAGAAAAGGTTACAAAAACTGCTCCAAATGAGTCCATCCATAAATCCATCTCCCTATGTATCCTTCAGCGATTTCCACCATCGCTGAGCATCATCCTCTAGCTTATAAACTGCTAACCTCACCTTCTGATTTTCTAAACACCCAATAACATCAAAAATGTTCTCCAAGTGGGCGATCCAGTTCTTCGCATCAATTGGAGTCAGAGCAAAACGAAAAAATTTGGGCTTCTGCTTAATGAACCTCTCTAACAACACATGCAATGGTTGCACTTGCTGACCAGCTTGATCCTCGGGAGGAACATTCTGCTCATGTTGTGGTATCTCTGCATCATCTCCCATGTCATTTGCATAATGATTTCCTTGCATCTGTGGAATACCCTTCATAGCCTGTGCCACGGCCTGCGTTACTGCCTCATTCACCATTACGGAAACCATAGTCGTGGTTATTGTTTCATTACCCTGAGCCCCATCATTTCCACCCTGGTTAACAGCCTCAACCTGGGGCTGCCTCTGACCCCTATTATGGTATGACATGCAATATATAATTGTATTTAGGACGTAAGATGTGTGTGTCGTATTTTATACGTCACTTAATAATTGATTTTGGTGAACAACATTAGGGTGATGAGAACCCGACCCTGAAAGCGTCAAAAGTGCACCATAGTAAAATGAAGTGAACAGAAATTTTCTCATGTCTCTTTGGAGACTTGAAATATTTGTTGCTGTACTTTATATAGCATGTATTAATTTGAGTATGAATATTGTCAAACTATATACGTTACAATATTTGTATTAAAACTCACAGTATATATGTCGTCGAATTTTGCACGACTGTTGTATAATTAAGTTGTATTTGAATTTTGTACCATGTATCTGGTGACTTGAGATGGGTGATGTATACCTATTTTGGGGGCGTCACAGGTTTGGTCATCTAATTGCGCGCCAATAAAGAGAAATCCTTATCGAAAAGCCCCCTCTTTCCTGTGAACGACCTGGTTGTTAAATATTAATGATGAATAAGTTCGTGTTGATTAAATATGAATTTGATTGTTCCATTGTGTCGGGATTATTAATGTTAGTGGAAATCGACATCTATTCCGATGATAATTGATGTCTGGGGGTTATATAACTATTCGGATAAATGAGCATTTAATTGCTACTAATTCACATGCTTATATAACTATTTATTCACATGTGTGTACTATTGAATCACATTCATGTATTATTAGGGGAGTTAGTGCAAGATTGATAATACATGCATGACTAAGTTAAAAATGGAGGTATAGATGAAGGTACTATAATGTAATTCCTATTTTCACATGATTATAACTATTGATTCACATGATTGAACTATTGATTCACATTATTTACTATTAGGAGAGGTGGTGCAAGTTTGATAATACTTGTAGGACTAAATTAGAAATGAAAGAAAAGTTGGAGGTATTGTACTGTAATATTTCGAGCCCCAAAACGTGCAATTATCGAAACAATATTTTCCTATAAATAGAAGCTCATTCTTCCTTCATTTCTCACCAATTCACTAAAGCTTTAGAGCAATTATTATAGAGAGCAATTATAGAGAGAAAGAAGGAGAGAAGTCTGCTACCTTACTATTCCAATATCCAGTTCCTTCTGAGGTAGGGGGTATTATTTCTTTCGTATTCATGAAGAGAGCTATTTTTATTCCATTCTTTATTATTATGTTGGAATAACCTGTCTATGCGAAGTACCGCATACATGGTAAAATTCTTTTGTTATTCCATTCTTTATTATTCTGTTGGAATAACCTATCTGTGTGGTCTATCGCATGCATGGTGAATTCTGTTGTTATTCCATTCTTTATTATTCTGTTGGAATATCCTGTCTGTACAGTTTACACATGACCTGGTTCCAATCTTTATTATTCTATTGGAATATCCTGTCTGCGCGGTTTACGCATGACTTGATTCCATTCTTTATTATTCCGTTGAGAATAACTTGTCTGTGTGGTCTATCGCATGCATGGTGAATTCTTCTTTTATTCCATTCTTTATTATTCTGTTGGAATAACCTGTCGATTACCGCAAGCATGATGAATGATCCTTTGTATTCATTCCTTATTAAATTGTGGAAATGATCTGTCTACGTGGATTACCGCATGGCGGGTGAAAATACATTTGCAGTTTCATATATTCTATTTTACTCAGTTGGTTAAAGTTTTGGCTTCTATACTCCATGAAATCAGTAGAATATCCTGAATATTTGCACTTCATCCAGTATCTTTTCATGGAAATATTCTTCTGAGCATTATTGAATTTTACTCCACAAAACAATATCATGTTGACAATTTGGACGTTATTGATTTCAGGATAAATTAACTTATAAATTTATCCTTGAACTTATTTTATTGAATTTTTATGTCATTGTCATCATCCTCATGCTTATATTGTGATGAAAGTCATCGTTGGTATGATTATGACTAGGGATTATTCGGTATAATCATGACCTGTAATATTATAAATAATGTGGTAAAAGTCCTCAGTAGCATGTAATGCATTGATGAATAATTTTTGGTATGATTATGACCAGGGATTATTCGGTATAGTCATTACAATTGATGATTTAATGAATATCCTTGGCCCGTAGTGCAGGGAAGATTCGATGAGGTGGTTTATTTTTTAAGCTGAGTCTCAGCGATAAAAAAATTGATTTAAACGTTTTAAATCATAGAAGATAGTAGATATCATGCTCTACTTGACTCTTCTAATGGATTGCTTATTTCGCTGCAGTTAAACTTAATGTCTATTGTATTTTATCAGTTTAACATTGTTAAAGACTAATGATAATTTATTCTGCATTATCTTAGTCATAATATTTCTTACTGAGCTAGTTGAGCTCACCCTTTCTTTCACTGTTCTCTTCAGGAAATGAGAACGTAGCAAGGACTAGTCGGGGAACGGAGTGACGGTCCAGAAGATAGCATTAGTAGTCCTCACTATTCTGTTAAATAGTGTGACAATAAATATAATGAGGACTCCATTGAGTGTGGATATTGTCTAGATGACAATATTCTTATTAAACTTTTAGATTATGTTTTGTCGTATTTTACACTACTGTTGTATAATTAAGTTGTATTTGAATTTGTTACCAATGTATTTGGCGACTCAAGATGTGTGATGTATACCTATTTTGGGGGCGTCACAGTTGGTATCAAAGCTTAGGGATATGATTTATGGCTGAGATGTGAGACAAGAACTAGGAGGAGAAAAACGGGGAATTCTTCGCTAGTATGACCTACTTAAGTTTATTTAGTATTTAATTAGTCGGTCAGAGTATAGAGATAATATGTGATATGTTAATTAACACTTTTTTTGTGGCAGTATTTGAAAATGGCATCTGAAAATGTTGAGATAAACAATGAAGCACATGAGACTGTTGAGTCACCACAAATTAATGCCCAGGATAATGTGCAACAGAAAGACAATAATCCTCATATAAATAATAACACCGATGAAATGGTGAACGATGGGATGTTCAGAGGCTTTATTAAATTCATGCAATATCAGGCGAAAGCGGCTCCTGTCCAAAATGCAGGTGGAAACACTGACAACTCTCGGACGGTCACTGCTAAGCAGTTCAAGGAGCTGGGACCATCGCAGTTTTTTGGAGAGCCAAAACCACTTAAGGCGGAGACGTGGATAAAACAGATATTTGGGTTGGAAATATCTTCTGGCTATGAACTTGAGCTTCTTCCCATGACATTTGTCGCCATGATCTCTTTCCGAATAACATCAAGAGGCTTGTTTGAAGCAAAATTTCTATTATCTCGATAATAGAACAACATGTATGCTTTCTGATCCAAAACCTTCTTTTCACTAACTTGAACAACCTGTGAATCAACAAGTGCAGCAAAAGAAAATTAAAAAACAATAAAAAAATGACTTTTAGACTATGCAAACCAGTTGCACCCCCCAAGAGCCCTGAAGGAGATCAATATTCATTAACCAATTTATGCCACCAATTAGTTAATTAGTCTAACAACTATGATGATGAAGATGAAGAAAAAGAAGAAATACCAGTAGAAATACTAGTACAAAAAGAAGAAGAAATATTAGTAGATGAGGAAATACCAATAAATTTTAGAAATACCAGTAGCTGAAGAAATATCAGTAGATGAAGAAGAAGAAGAAGAAGAAGAAGAAGAAGAAGAAGATTTTAGAGAGAGAAATACCAATACAAAAGTTATGGGAGTTGGGAGAAAAAGAAGAACGCGTTTCAAAAAAAAAACCCACTAAATTTGCCGTATCATCCCCTAAATTAAGGAATCATAATTGTACTAATATTGTAAATAAATATGGAAAATTGTATTATTTTTATAATTATTTTATCTATGCACTATTATTATAATTATTTCTAAAAATATACTAATATATGTAATAATCCATTTTTTAAGTACAAACAATTTTTTTTCATATTTTTCGATATGAGACGTGTGTTACATTAGTGGTGTGATATATTCAATTTTTAGAGATAAAAATTAAGCATACAGATACAATACATTTTTTTCTCCATTATTGTCACGAATTACTCCCACTCACCTCCTCACTCACCCACTTATATTTTTCTTAATTATCGTAAGTTTCTCTTGCTACTTATTATTAATTTTATTATTTACTATTATTAATGTTTAAAAAAAATAACAACACACAAGTGTGTGCTCAGCATATTTGTAATAATAAAAAGGGAAAGTAGGAAGCTAAAAGAGGTCCACTAAGTTTTGATCAAAGTGGTCCACTACTTAACCTCTTCCAAGTTAAATTAAATGTTTCATTGGATTTGCACTAATGTTCTCATGTTTCGATTCACTCGTGATCGAATGATGTTTGACTATGTTTTATCACAAAATAAAAAATAAAAAATAAAAAATAAAAAAATAAGAATATAAAACTACCATAATTTTTCCATCCTACCCATTTTGGTTGGATTTTTGACCGGGTCGTAACCAAATTAATTGGTTGGAGACTATTTACGTCCTTTTAAGCACCTCTTTACAAACTTATGTAAACAAATTGAATCGATTCGAATTTTGTCGAACTCGAATTCAAAGATTGTTAGTCAAACTCTAACATATTCGAGAAACATGATCGAACCAACACCTATATGCGAGTTCGATCATTAGATATTTTCAAAAATGACCAAGTTCGCGAACATAGTCGAACATGATCGAGTTCACGAACATGAACAGTTTGCGAACAAATGATCGCTCGCGAACGCGATCAAATTTGCGAACATTTTGACGAACCATGTCAGCTAATTATATTTCCAACTTCCAAATTAGTTGATAAAATTCACATGTAAAAAATTGAACCACTCGAATCCATGTTTAAAATTGAACTACTCGAACTTCTTGAACCAAATCGAACTGTTCGCGAATACAGACGAACTGAACAACATCGTTCGCGAACATGTTCGATTGAACAATCGAACATGAAATCATGTGCGAACTTAACTTGACAAAATATCAAACTCAAACTCAAACCGATTCGCGAACCATTCGATTCGTTTGCACGCCTCCTCCTATCTTCTCATATTCTTCCCCCACAAACTCCCCGCGTTCCTATCTTCTCATAGTCTCATACTTTACTTTTCTTTGTTTAAGAAACGTAATATAACTACTCTATCGTAAAATGTCCTAGCTAAACTTCGAATTTAAAATTGTGTCAAACCAGCTCAATTCGACTCGAAATCCTAATTTAAAGAACACCACGATTTACTCTTTACTCGATGTTAATAACCATATTATACTACTCTAAGGCTATATTTATTTGCAAAAATTAAATTTAAGATATGAATATTAATTTCAAGTGTCTTGTTTGTTTTTAAATTTATACTTAAGACTATTAGTCTAAGGATTATAAAATGGCTTAATAGTCTTTTGATTATAATCTCGGGATTATAATTCAGGGATTATAATCCTATAAGTAATAGTATTGGGATTATAATTTCGGAATTATAATGATTTGCAAACAAACATAACCAAAATATAATACAGTAAAACCTTTATTTAGGAATAGTCTTGGGACCAAACTATTTGTATTCTAATTGAGAGGTTATTACTAAATAGAGGTATTGGAACAAAATATTTTTCGAACACCCAAAAATATCTACTTTAACAAAAATATAGATTTTATAACAAAAATTAAAGAAAACATAAATTATTTAGATTTTCAAACTAGGAAAATATAGTCTTTTATAGGAACTGTAGTTTTTTATAGAAAAATGTGGCCTTTTATAGGTAATGTAGTCTTTTATTGGAAAATATGGTCCTTTATAGGAAATGTAGTCTTTTATAAAAAATGTAGTCTTTTAAAATTAATATTGTCTCTCTCATATATATATATATATATATATATATATAATTATTACTATATAGAGGTATAGTTTCTCAATACGGGACTTAAAAAGTCTATAACATATTACAATTTTGAGGTTATTCCTATTTATAACTGGCCCAAATTGAGACCAATTTTTTTATAATATTATAGAAGTTATTCTTATATAGAGTATTCTTAAATATGGATTTTACTGTATAACTCTTTTAGTCAACCTTTGGCCCTCATTTGAAAATACCAGTATGCCCTTAGTAACCAATCGCCCAATGTTCAATGTCCCAACACTTTTCAAATATAATAACCTTCCTAAAATTCTTAAAACATTTTCTAATGTTTTTCTACCAAATTTCATAATTTTCTAGTAACAATTTTATAATTTTTTGTAATTATTTTTATTTATTACTATTAGCTATCCAAAAATAGAAATAATTCATCCCACGTCACTTTAAGTTTTTCATTTAATTTTTTTTATGATATTGTACACTAATTTCCCATTTTTCAAGCTTCAGAGAGTTCCTTTTATTTGTAGTGATTTTCCGCTATGTTTAAAATATTTTGCTTTAGCTAAAAAAATTGAATAAATTAGACTGTACTTCAACAGTTACCCAAACTCGGTCAATAAATCCTAAATAATATAATTAAGCCACTCGTCAAATTCTAGCTTAAAATTATTATGGGAAAGTTAGTTGTATAGGCACACAAATATTTTTCACAAATATGCTTAATGATAATGAATTAATATCTAATTATTTATTTTTTTCATATGGACCAGAATGCCAATATTTATGAAGACAGTCAATTGCTTTAGACAAGAACAAAAAGGACCAATTTCTGAATACTTGTAGAATGGTGACGATAAATAAAGGAATTAGCAAAATCCCCTGTTGGGGTTGGAGGGAGAGGGAGAGGGAGAGGGAGGGGGAGGGGGAGAGGGAGGGGGAGGGGGAGGGGGAGGGGGAGGGGGGGGTAACATTAAACTCAGTCATGAATCATAATGTTCCAAAAATATCAGTCTTAATATTGTAATTTAATACGGCGGAGGGAATAAATGTCAAAAATATTCATAGTATACAATGGCGAAACCAGGATGTTTTTTCAGTGGGGTCAAAATATTGCAATTGTATAAATAATTTGACAGGATTCAAGAATAGTACCCCTGAGCCAATTTTTTAAGATAATTTTGTGCTTTTTGGCCGATTACATATGCTAAACATGTATTTGGTTACAATATTGTTAATATAATAAGTAATAACATTATATATATATATATATATTATTGACCTCTAATACGCCTTTCTAATCACAAATTTGTTAATAAATATTTAAATTTCTTATGTTATAAAAATAATATAAATTACATTATTATTTATTTTAAAAATATTAGAGGAAGATGCATACATCAAGGTATAAAAGTAGTATGGAATTGAGAAAGTTATAAAAAATTCAATTTGACCCGTATATTAAAAAAATTTATAAAGTTTCAGTGATATCAATTTATTCATTACACTTAAATTTCTTCTAAATTTATCATATATTATAAAATAAAAAAATTTCCCAATGGGGTCAATTAACCCCACACTCTCCCATGTTGCTTCGCCACTGCTAGTACAAGTATCTCGTCCATAATGTATTAAACTGTGGAGCCCGAAACTTAATAAATAAATAAATTTGGCATCTGTAGTATTAAACTGCAAAGCTTAATGCAACACTAAAAAGAGGAGAAAAAAAAATGTGTGGCCCCAACTCACTTACCATGAATCATCTTCCCCACATCCAAATTCCCAATTTGAGCACAAATGCTCAACATACTAGCATACATATATTTATTAAGTTCTAAATTCAAATCTCTGCCTTAACTAAAAACACCAACAACTTTAGAATAACGACCCATCTGAGTGTACCCAAAAATCATAGAATTCCAAGAAACAACATTACGTTCAGACATTTTATCAAACACTTGTTGTGCCGTGTCCATTAATACATGTTAACGAGAGTATTTTGCAGAAACAAACATGTGTTAAAAACAATTTTTATCACGTGGGCATGTGTGTAAGGAATAGAGAAGTAGAACAAGAGTTTAAAGAAGAATTAAGAAAGAATTTGGGGAAGAAGAAGACAGATTAGAATTTGAGAGAGAAAATCGTAGGGTGAGAAAAGAGAAATTGTAGAGTGAGAATGAGAAAACAGATAAGTTGGGAAGTAAAAGATTTTATTTATTCATTTTTCATTACCAAAATATAGATCAGATCCGAGAGCTCGTAGAGTGATTTTGTCTAGAGATCGGCGACCCAATTGTCGATAGTTTGGTGTGTTTTCTTGCCATTCTTCTTCTTCTTCTTCTTAGAAATATTGAATTTGACATCTATAGTTTAATAATGCGGACGAGACTTATTTAAAAGTTCAACCGCTACATGTTATAGCGGCTAGCCAGATTTACCTTTCAATCTTAACCTTCCATGTAATTGATCAACGGTTGACATGTTGGTTGCTGAAACCGATGCCATGGATTGAAAATCATAAATAATGGACACCCAAATTTAGAAAGAAAAAAAAGTAGAAGTGAAACATCCAATATGCTTATTTTTGTTGTTGTACATTTATAGAATTTGTATACACCACTTATAAATGTCAAGTTTTACCCTAAATTAAACTTCACTTTTTGATTGCAAAATGTACAAATAGCTAATGTAGAATTTTATTTTAATTAATACTTCTTCAATTATAAAAAAAATAATTTTAAGTTTTTAAAGTTAACTTGTGAAACTTAAAATCTAGAATTTATTTTAATTAATACTCCTTCAATTCCAAGAAAAAAAACTTTCATTTTAATTTTTTTAAATTAACTTGTGGAATCTTAAAATTTGAATTTATTTAAATATTAAAAACTATAAGTATTGTATTAGTAGCACCATGAAAACTAGATCTATTAAGACAACCAAGTCCCAACCCTCTAGGATAAAATGCATATATCTAGAATTAAATTGAAATACTGATCGTCCATCTGAATATCTAATGACTTATATTGCTCCCGTTCGTAGTTTAATATTGCGGACGATGCAAATGTCTTAAATGCTCCTCTTATAAAAGTCCCTCGTCCGCAGTATTCAACTGCGAACACTAAGTATGTCCAATTGGAAAACGACGTCATTTCTAAATAAGGGTCGTTCGCAGTATTAAAACTGCAGACGTTAAGTATGGTTGACCATTTAGAAAACGACGTCATATTGGCTAAATTTTAATTTTTATTTAATTTCCTAGGCTCCACAAATATTAAACTGCGGATGCCAAATCATAAATAAATCAAAATGCCCCGGGTTTAAATTTAAATAATGGAATATGAAATCAAGCTTTTCTTCCCGATTTCAAAAATCATTCCCTCTCTCTAAACAAAATTCTAAAAATCCTCTAACATTTTCTCTCTCTATAAAGCTTAGTTGCTTAATACCGATTAGATCATAACGGTGTTGCCATAAGTGACTAGACGGGAATGTAAGACCCCAAATTTTATGAATAAAGATTAATTTTTTTGAGTATTAAGGTGTGGATTTGATATAACGTTATAGTTTTGGGTAATATTTATAAATTTTGCAAAGTATGCAAGTTGTTATAAAATATTCAATTGGTTGGGGAATATTCTTTTTGTCGGGAAATATTCGCATGACGACACAATCATTGGTGGACCCCACAACGGAATTATTTTCAGAGTTAGAAAACGACAGAAATATCTTTTTATAAAAATAACGGCGAAAGTTTTACCGTTAACAATTGGAATATCCGGTGGTAAAAGTACAGTAATACGAATGGTTGCATAGTAGCACACGGTATTGATTATTGACGCTTACGTGAGAAGTTACTCAATTTTATTTAATTATTGCTACAGTAATTACTGCATAGTATCTCACATTATTGATTCAATTATTGTCATAATATTTTATATTATTAGATCAATAATTGAGATGACAAGTTATTCATATTATTATTTGCATAATTAACAATGTCTAGAAAGTTCTGTCGAGTAAAGGGGTTTGGTCACCTAATTGCGCGCCAATAAGGAGAAATCCTTATTGGAAAGCCCCCTCTTTTCCTGGGAACGATCTTGTTGTTAATATTGCGAATTATAATAATGATGAATAAATGTTGTTAAAAATATTGAAGGAATTTTTTTATGAAGTATTTGTTATAAATTTGGTGGACCTCCACTTACCCATTTTTTAAAATAATTTGTAAAAAGCTATTCAGTATATATATAATATGGTGGGACCCACTTGTGATGGTTACATATTGGTGGGGGAACACGTGGGGCCCACGTGGAAGAAAAAGTCTTTGGGGGGGATTATTTTGTTCACGTGGGAGTACTAAGAATTATTATGTATATATATATATATATATACATATATATTATAAGTTTTATTTTATATGAAAAATAGAATATATTATATTTTATTATGCATAGTATTTGCATAATGTCTGCATAGTATTTGCATAGTAAGAAATTGAATTATTTAGTTTCGGCGCCCGTGACCCACTGTGTAGTTCGTGAAAAATAAATTCTAAATAATATCCTTTCCATTCTCCTATAAATAGGATGCTTAGTTAGAATTGAAAATCACACCGGAATCAAAGAATTCTTCTTCTATAATATTGAGCGTATTTCTTTAGAGTTTAAGATTGCTTTGAGTGTAGAAAATAATGAAAGTTTTCTTCAAGAATATATCCGCAATACCAGTCAGAATTAACCTTCTTTTGAGGTAAGGGTTATTATTTATTTCATATTCGCTTACAATATTATTTTTCGTATTCGTAAGAAATTTTATTTCATTTAATATTCGCAAGAAATATTATCTTTGTTTAATATTCGTAAGGAATATTATCTTCGTTCAATATTCGTAAGGAATATTATTTTCATTCAACAGTTGTAAGGGATATTATTTTTGTTCAGTATTTGTAAGAAATAATATTTTCTTCCATACTCTGTCGTATGTAAGTAATATTATTTCGTTTCAGAATTCTACACTCATTTTGTTAAGTTTTGGCTTCTATACTCTGTGAAATTGGTAGAATATCCTTGAAATTTTGCGCTTCATCCAGTAATATCTTTTCATGGAAATATTATTCTGAGCATTCTTGATAAGTTTTAACTTTTTCATGCCGAAGTACTATTCATGGGGTACTATTCACTCAGTTACTATTCACCTGAGGTACTATTCATGACAGAAATTGATTTCTTTTTAGTCCAAATTATTTTTGATACATTATTATTCTTGAATTTTACTCCTACAAAGCAGTATCATGTTGACAATTTAGATATTCTTGAATTCTGGATAAATTAAATTATAAAATCTTTAATATTTATCTTTGATCTCGTTTGATTGAATTTTTATATCATTGTCATCATCTTCATGCTTATATTGTGATGAAAGTCATCTTCAGCCAAGGGTGCAAAGATGAACTGTTGATTAGTATGATTATGACCAGGGATTATTCGGTGTAATCATGACCTGTAATGTTACAAGTGATGTGAATTATTAAGATGAGTCTCAGCGACAGCTATTGGTATGATCATGACCATGCATTCTCTTCGGCCAAGGGTGCAAAGATGAATTGTTGTTTGGCATGTTCATGACCATTGGTGAAAACACGAATATCCTTAGCACGTAGTGCATGGATAATTCGTAGTCGTGATACTAATGAATATCCTTGGCCCGTAGTGCATGGATAATACAGTGATGTGGATTATTTATTAAGCTAAGTCTCAGCAATAAAATTTATGATTAAACTTTTAAATCATAAAAGATAGTATATATCATGCTCTACTTGACTCTTCTAATGGATTGCTTATTTCGCTGGAGTTGTTGATCTAAAACATGTTGTCTATTGTATTCTATCAGTTGTTGTTGGTTGATTTCACAATCAATTATTTATGCAAGTATACACAATCAGCAAGTAATAAAGTGGTAAATTAAGTGTCGAACCCACAAAGAATTCTAATAAATAAACTCCAACTACTAGTACTATACTAATTCAATTTTACTTAAACAATCGTAATTTATGGTTTTTAAAATTAAGAAAACTAAATTAACTAATTAAGATAGATTACATTAAAAATTAATTCAAATAAATAAAGGTTAAGACTACAATATCCCCAATTATGTACTACAAACCACTTGTCCAATTAACCCAATTATTACGCCACTTGAATTGTTAACAAGAATTCTAGTTGTTAAAAGTCTTTTCCCAAGTGAACAGATAACTTTTATTCAATTCAATTAATCCTACGATATTCCTATGCAAAATAATTAAATCAAACCTGTTAAATTCTGATTCCCAATTGTTACATGCAGTGAAAAGATATTCCTATTCAATTCACAACCCTAATTATTCATCTTGTGTAAATAATTAAGCATACATGTCATCATGTCCAGTTCCAACCCTAACTTTCATCTTCTGAATCCTTCTAGAGTAACACAGTAATTATTGGCCAAATAATTAATCAATACGCACAAAACATGATAAACAATTCACCTTGACATAAACAACTAGATTAAATTGAATAACTAATTCATAAACATAAAAGATTAGATTTGTAGTCTTAATTAAAAATTAGTTCATAACAAAAAATAAAATTAACAATCCCATGAAAATCATCTCAAAAGAATTACACAATTAAAAATAATAATAAGAAGAAAATCTAAAAGAAAATCCTCCACGCTTCAATCTTCAATTGGAATTCTTTTCCACAATTCTCTGATGAAAAACTTGATTAATCTGTAGTTATGATGGTTAGATAATCTTCAATTTTCAACTAATTGTTCTTTAAATACTGCTTTTCCATTTTGCCTCAATCCTAATCCATGTCAACTTCCCTCATGCACGCGCCTTGTCTACGCCAAATCAAGCCTCAGCGCCCCGACGCTGAGATTAGCTCTAAGAATAACGCCCCGGCGCTGGCTCCTTGTTGTTGAATTACTATTTTGCCCTCGACTATGCCAAGACTCCCTTTATGCCCTTCTCAACCTTAATCTGCAAAAAAACAAGTAAACATATAAAAACTACCCTAAAATACTAGAAAACAACAATAAATCAAGCATATACATATCCAACTCATGGGTATATTACCCAATTATCAAATACCCCCAAACTTGATTCGTTGCTTGTCCTCAAGTAACAAAACACAATGCAACAGGAAAAACTAAATATACCATACAAATGCAAATATACTAACTACATGCTTACTATTCCAGCAGTCAAACAGAACAAAGTATACTCATCAGTCCTTAGAAAAATCACAATAACATGCTAGTACATCATATTAAGACAGATCAATAATATCCCAACAATTATCAAATCTAAACCTGTTGTTACTAATATCGTGCGTGTATGCTCAACAACCATGCTAACTGATGAAAATCAAAATAAGAAACATAATAGATTTCTTGGAAGGCATCATACAGTATAAACGCAAGAACTCCAAAAACAAACTAGATTCCTGCTAAAATCACACACTTATCAAAGTCCAAGGATTAAGATAGGATACTTATGCTTTATTTTTATTTTATTATTATTTTTTTAACGGGGGCTTTTCGCACTTTTTCCCGTTTTATTCATTATTTTTTTTTCATGACTGTGCAATGTCTCATTCCATTAGGCTAACAGTGCTACCTTTTAGCGAGCTTTCGACCAATGACTCCCAGACCATATAAGACCTTAGGGCGCTAGGTGTAGAGACACTCCCTCGAGCTTACTTACTCAAGTAACAAAGGTCCCGAAGCAAGACTAGCCACGATTTATTTTTAAAAAAAATCTTATATACCCCAAATATTTTTCCCAAACTTAAATTCATGTCTAACTTCAGCCATCACTACCTATTCATGTTATTCTTTCATTCAACTGGCATTATCCTTTAGACATCCATTATCTATCCATTTAGACTTAATCAACCATCATGGTCGTTTCTTAACATGTGCTATCCTGATAATATCAGTTTCAAACAGATAAAGATTTAAATCACG
This sequence comes from Panax japonicus, assembly GCA_020205505.1. Classification (NCBI taxonomy): domain Eukaryota; kingdom Viridiplantae; phylum Streptophyta; class Magnoliopsida; order Apiales; family Araliaceae; genus Panax; species Panax japonicus. Next base: position 64,476,352 of record CM035110.1, read on the forward strand.
TCAAGAAATCACATCACAGGCTTAACAATCCTTACTAAACTTGTTTATGCAATTTTAGTTTCATCATTGGCCCCTGAATATACTTAAACTATTTAACAGCTGGAATTATGTAATATACTAAATGTAACACTTAACTTAAATGTTAACATCAAGTTTAACAAACTAAAACATACTCAACCTAATTTCCACAAACTACTATAAACATGCCACCTAAAAATGCAAATAAAACTAAACTACCCCCAAACTTATAATGAGCAATTTCCTCATGCGAAAAATATAGCAATTTAAAACAGAGGACTTCCTTGAAAAGCTTATTACTCGGGCACATCATCGTCATCGTCGCTCATCTCTTGATCAGAAGGGGGAAACACAGGTAAAATAGGAGCAATAGGGAAATCACTAAGATCAACTCCAGGGTACAACTGAGCATACATAGCAGTCTGGGCTTTGAAGTAGTCGACTAGAAACTTGTAGATCACATCTTGGCGTTCAGACAGGCAGACATTTTGGGCTTAGAGATTGTAGAACCAACCGTCAATTTCAAGCTGAATCGCATCGAAAACAACACCACGGTGAGCTGCAGATGAGGGACCATAAGTAGGTGGAACAGGAGCTTGTGGAGCTTCATCTTGAGGAATTATAAAGCCCAATCCATGTGGGTGATTTGCCCCACCAGTCCATACCCGGTACCGACTTATCATTTTATGGTCTAAAACCAACATTGGAGGCTGAATCATTTTATTTGACTTCCATTTGACCCCAAACTTAGAATATAAAGCACAAATGAGAGAAGGATGGGGTAACCCTCCCGTGGTACCTCCTCGTGCAGCCCGCAGAATTGATTGTTAAATAATGAGACCGATATCTATCTTCAAGCCTTGGACAATCAAATATAGCAGCACAACCCTCTCCTTAGTGACATTGCTAACATGGGTACACGACATCAATTTTGGGCATATGAATGCGTACCAAGCCTTTCCATATAAACTGAGGCGCGAATGAGGGAAGGTCATACTACCACGCTCATGCATTGTTCAAGTTATGCCCGGTTGACAAAGCTCGCGAATTATCACCTAATAGTCTGGTCCTTGGCTCACAAAATTGGCATATTCATTGTGTTGACCCTCTAAAAGTAGCTGATAAAAACTGTTGATGTCCTCTTCGTTGAATTTAATGGTCTTACCTCTCACATACACTTTATAATGGAACTGCAATTACAGTCGGGTAGGGTTGTTTGGTGAGTGTGAACCAATTCCTCTCAGCAATCATCAACGCCATGTCTCCATCTTTTGATTGATCAGGCCGTAAACCGCATTCCGATACTAGTGAGTGAAGTGGCCATGTGGTTATAGCGTTCTTGGGTTGTGGCACTCACGAACTGGCGGCTAGTCAAATTTTTGGGGTGTCGAGGCGGATCCAGAACCTTCTCTTAATTAATGTTTAGAGGCCATTTAGAAAACTTGCAAATGAAAACACACGTGTTAAAATTTGGTTCAGCGTGTATAATAGGGGTTGCTAAGAATTAGACTTGCTTTGTGTAATAGGGGTTGGGGGTATGAGTAGGTACACAGTATCAGGAAGTTGTACAATTGGAACCGAAAAACATGCAATAACACTAATATGGTTAAATGGCGAAGTTGTCTAATAGTGCTCATGTGACGCCCCAAAATAGGTATACATCACCTATTCTGAGTCGGCCAAATACATGGTACAAAATATAAATATAATCTTAATTATACAACAAGAGAGCTAAGAGTTTAAATACAAATACTGTCTTCTAGACAATATCCACTCTCAGAATAAGTCCTCATTACATTTATTGTTAAACAATTTAACAAAGTAGTGAAGACTACTAGCTAATACTATCATCCGGACCATCACTCCGTTCCCCGACTCGTCCCAGCTACGTTCTCATATCCTGAAGAGAACAGTGAAAGAAAGGGTGAGCTCAACTAGCCCAGTAAGAAATATTATGACTAAGATAATGCAGAATAAATTATCATTAGTCTCCAACAATGTTAAACTGATAAAATACAATAGACATCAAGTTTAACTGCAGCGGAACAAGAAATTCATTAAAAGAGTTAAGTAGAGAATAAAATCTACTATCTTTTATGATTTAAAACGTTTTCATCAATTTTTATAGCTGAGACTCAGCTTAATAAATAATCCACATCATCCCTGCACTACGACCAAGGATATTCATTAGGGTCACGGCCACTAAATTATCCATGCACTACGGGCCAAGGATATTTGTGTATTCATCAATGGTCATAATCATGCCAACAACTGTCCATCAATGCACTACGGGCCAATGAGGACTTTTACCACATCATTTATAACATTACGGTCATGATTATACCGAATAATCCCTGGTCATAATCATACCAAGTCCATCTATGCACTACGGGCCACAGATGACTTTCAAAAAAATATAAACATGAGGATGATGACAATGATATAAAATTCAATAAAACAAGTTCACGAATTAAATTATCCAGAAATTAATAACGTCCAAATTGTCAACATGATACTTCTTTGTAGAGTAAAATTCAAGAATGCTTAGAAGAATATTTCCATGAAAAGATACTGGATGAAACGCAAATATCAAGGATATTCCACTAATTTTATGGAGTATAGAAGTCAAAACTTTAACCAACTGAGTATAATAAAGAATGGAATAACAAAAGAAATCACCATGCATGCGCTACTTCGCATAGACAGGTTATTCCAACAAAATAATAAGTAAAAGAACCAGGTCCGGTGTAAAATACACAGACAAGATATTCCTAACAGAATAATAAAGACGGAACCAGGTCCGGTGTAAAACACATAGACAGGATATTCCAACCGAATAATAAAGAATGGAATAACATAAGGATTTCACCTAAGTATAGGGTATGTCGCGTATACAGGTTATGTATAGGGTATGCTGCGTATACAGGTTATTCCAACAGAATAATAAAGAATGGAATAATAGAAGAATTTTACCATGTTTGCGGTATTTCGCATAAACAGGTTATTCCAACATAATAACATAGAATGGAATAACAAAAGGACTTCACCAAGTATAGGGTATGCCGCATATATAGGTTATTCCAACAGAATAATAAAGAATGGAATAACAGAAGTTCTCTTCATGAATAAGAAAGAATAACACCCCTTACGGGTACAACAAATAATATCCTTTACCGTAAAAGACACTGGATATCGAAGTAGTGAAGTGGCAGAACACTCTTTTCTTTCTCTCTATAATTTCTCTCTCTAGAGTTTCAGTGAATTCGTAAGAAATAATGAAGGAATGAGCTTCTATTTATAGAAAAAATGAGAGTGGCTCTTGGTCTTAACGAAGGGTCAAAATGACTCTTGGTAATATTGAAGAGACAACTACTATTTGCGAAGGGGTAATTAACTCTTGGAACACCGAAGAGGCAAATAACTTTTGGTAATATTGAAGAGACAACTACTATTTACGAAGGAGTAATTAACCCTTGGAACACCGAAGAGGCAAATAACTCTTGGTAATATTGAAGAGACAACTACTATTTGCGAAGGGGCAATTAAATCTTGGTAATATTGAAGGGACAAGTTACTATTAAGACTTTAAATCAACGATCCATATTGATTTATTATTATAATTTCAACCAACGGTCAGAAAAATTAGCATCATCTCCTCATGAAATAATATTGTACCCAAATACTCGAGTGAACAATACTAGAGTGAATAGTAATCGGGTGAATAGTAACTCGTGAATAGTAACTCATGAATAATAATTCATGAATAGTAACTCATGAATAGTATCTTGTAAATAGTAACTCATGAATAGGAACTCGTGAATAGTACTCCGACACGAAAAGTGTCCCGAATACCCGATTGAACAATATAACCTCCAGACATCAATTATGATCCGAAATAGATATCGATTTCTACTAACACAAATAATCCTAACATAATGAAACTATCAAATTCATCTTTAATCAACACGAACTTATTCATCATTAATATTATAACTCACAATATTTAGCAATCAGGTTGTTCCCAGGAAAGAGGGGGCTTTCCAATAAGGATTTCTCCCTATTGGCGCGCAATTAGGTGACCAAACCTCTCCTTGACATAACTTCTAGACATTGTAAATATTGTAATTTAATAATAAGAATAACTTTGTCATCTCAATTATTGATTTAATAATATAACATATAATGTAGATGATACTATGACAATAATTGAATCAATAATATGAGAGATATGATGCAGCAATTACTGTAGCAATAATGCAGTATAACTGAGTGACTTATCAAGTAAGCATCAATAATTAATATCGTGTGCTACTATGCAACCACGCGTATTACTGTACTTTTATTACTGGATAGTTCAACAGTATTAACGGTAAAACCTTCGCTGTTATTTTCATAAAATATTTTTGTCGTTTTCTAACTACAACAGTGCTTCCGTTGATGGGGTCCACCAATGATTGTACCGTCGTACGAATATTCTCCAACAAAAAGAATATTTCCCGACCAATCGAATATTTATAACAACTTGCATACTTTGCAATTTTTTAAATACTACCCACAACTATAACATTATATCAAATCCACACCACAATATTTAAAAAAATATTTGGAAAAAAATTAAATATTTATTCATAAAATCTGGGGTCTCACAGCCCAAGTAGACAACCACAATTATGGCACACAAAGAGACTGACAAACATGTAACATACATGTGAGAATATGGCATTTAAGAAAATCATTTCATGATATGTCGGTTCAACTCATGTGCATGTCCGCATGACCCATAGCCCACAAGTGGAATTAACCCTTATCCTAGGAGAGAAAACTCATACCATGAACATGCAAGGATAACTACATAATTAGAGTTGGTGATATGCATGCCTTTGGTGGGAAATAGCAAAGAAAATTCACTTAGGAAATATATCGAACACCTTGTGAGCAGTCTATAATTCTCTTTGGGTCACAACTATGAACATAGCACTCCAAACCCCAAACATATCAATCATCATGAAACACAATAACATATTTCGTTACATCGCAATCTCAAGTGATTCATACGCAAGTAAAACGAAATTGTGACGCCCCCAAAATAGGTCCACACGACCCATTCTGAGTCGCCAGATATCACTCTATAAAAATCAAATACAAACTTCATTTATACAACTGTTGAACGGTCGTGCAGAGTACGACAACAGATAAGCTGTGAGTTTTAATACAATATTATCTCGTAGATAGTATCCAAACTCAAATTATTACAATGCCATATAAAATACATCAGCAAATATTTTAAGACCCCAAAAAAGAACGAGAAGATTACTATTCATATTCATTCTAATGAGGTACACTTTTGACTCTTTCAAAGTTTGGTTCTCATCACCCTATTGTTGTTCGCCAAAATCAATTATTAAGTGACGTATACAATACGACACACACATCTTAGGTCCTCAATACAATTATCTATTGCATGTCATGTCGTTTTATAATGTATTGAGAAACTTCGACAGTCTCGGACCATCACACTATTTCCCTGTTATCCCCGCTCGACCCAGCTACACTCTTATTACCTGAAAGGAATTCTGAAGCAAAGGGTGAGCACAAATAGCCCAGTAAAGAATATCATGACTAAAGATAATTAAATTATCAATAGCCTTCATCAGTAATAAATCAGAGATTTAGAACATATGGTAGATGATAAAACTTTTCAACCATAGTTGCAGCGGAACGAGCAATCCATTAGGAGTCAAATAGACCACCAGGTCTATTATCTTCTCCATGTTAAAAGTCCACCAATAATTTTTTATCCCTGTAACATCAATCAACAATTCATGTCCACAATCATATGAATAACTCATAATCATAATTGTGATTCTAAATTCCTCTTCGCATGTAAGACCCCAACTTATTATTAATGAAATTTAATTTCCTCTATTTATTATTTTGAAATAGTAAGAGTTGATTTGATTAAAGTGAATAGTTATGGGTAAAATACGCAAATATTTCAAAATAAGCAAGTGGTTATAAAATATTCATTGTTGTCGGGGAATATTCGTTTGGTCGTGGAATATTCTTGCTGTCGGAGAATATTCGTACGACGGCACAGTCTTTTGTAGGCCCCATAACGGAAAGCAATTGGATGAAGAAAATGACAAATATAAGTTGTTTAAAAATAACGGCGTAGTTGTTACCGTTAATACTGTTGGAATACCCGGTGGTTAAAACATAGTAATACGCGTTGTTGCACAGTAGCACACGGCATTGCACCAATTATTGATTCTTACGTAAGAAGGCACTACTCAATAATGGTTACAGTAATTACTGTTCAGTATTTTATTTTATTGATTTAATAATTGCTGAGTTGATATTTTATATTACTGTTATTTCAATAATTGTCATTACACATTATTTTCTATTATCGGAGCAATAATTTATATTATCTGAATAATATTATTAGATAACATTATTGACAATGTCTAGAAAGTTCTGTCTAAGGAGAGGTTTGGTCACCTAATTGCGTGTCAGTAAGGAGAAATCTTTATTGGAAAGCCTCCTCTTTTCTGGGAACGGCCTGGTTGCCAGTACTGTGATTTTATAATATTATTTGTGAATAATTAATTATTGATTTATATGATGAGGAAAATATTAATTTTATGTGGATATAGATGGAGAAAAATTTTAAAGTGACAATTGTTAAAAATTGATATTTTATCTTTTTTGATAAAATAATATTTTATTATATTATTATAATATAATAATGGTGATATTTTTACAATGAATGTGGGATATATGAGTATATATGGAGGAAGAGTATTTTTGTTACCAAAAATATTTAAAGCAAGTTTTATGTGTCGGTGGACCCCATTTCTTGACTGAAATTTGATTATAGCCTGTAAAATCGCCCGTTTATGGATTTCGGTCAATTTCTGTTTGGAATTTGGAAAAACTTTCTTCTGCAAAGTTGTAGAGAATTAAATTTCCTAAAAAAACGCGATATTCAAATTTTCTAATAAAAGGGCTATTTATTATGAATTATTAAAGTTTCGAAGTTCCAAAATAATTGATTTTTGGAAGTTTTAAATATTTATATTAACAAAAACATTTTTCAATGTATGGGCCTCATTTTGCATGTGTGCAATTGCTGAATTCTGGATTCAAAAGTGTGTGTAGAGAATTTATAATATATATTATTATTTTATTAAATTTTCTACTTTGGTGTTCTAACCATTTTCCTATAAATAGGGTGCTTAGGTAAGAATTGAAAATCACACCAGAAACTGAAGTTTTCTCTCTCTATATTATCGAGCGTATTCTTGTGAGTATTTTTTAGTATACTTTGAGTATTACTATACGGTGCAAGTTCAAGTCATAGCCTATATTCGGTGTTTCAACTAGAAGTACTGTCTTTCGAGGTAAGGGGTGATATTTTCTTCAAAAATGATATTATTTCTTCAATATCATTATGCTGAAATATTGGTTGGAATTTTTATCAAATTTGAAACTTTTTTATGTCGGGATTACTATTCACGAGTTACTATTCACGAGTACTACTCACGAAGCATGATGATATTTTTTGTGAAATTTCTATATTTTGGTGTCGGAGTTACAATTCACGTATACGGCACTAGTCACGTATACGGCACTATTCGCCGAAAAATGAAATTTCTTCTTTTCGTCCAAAATATCTATTATGGACACTAGCTTTGATTGTATCCATGTTTTGATCATTCTTGAATTTTACCCCACTCTGGTTATTTATGAAGTATTTTTGAATGAGAATTGTTTAAAGTACGAATCCTTAATATTTGTTCTTTTGTTTCACTGAATTCGTTTTCTTTAAAATATTTTTCATCATCCTCAGTCCTAAATGATGATATTACTGAATATCTTTGGCCTGTAGTGCAAAGATGAATGATTTCTTGATGAATATCTTTGGCCCGTAGTGCAAAGATGAACAGGTGTTGAGATGAACATGACCGACTGATTAATATCTTTGGCTCGTAGTGAAAAGATGAACAGGTGTTTAGATAAACATGACCAACTGATGAATATCTTTGGTCTGTAGTGCAAAGATGAATATTTGATTCCAGATATATATTGATTGATGTTACAGGGATAAAATATTGACGATGAACTTTTAAATTCATATATAGAAGATAGTAGTTTGCATTCTCTACTTAATTCTTCTAATGAATTATTATTTCCGCTGCAAATATTGATTTAAAACTTTTTGTCTATTGTATTTTATTAGATTTTTTCCCTGTTGAAGACTAATGATAATTTGTTGTATATTATCTTAGTCATAATATTCTTTACTGGGCTAGTGGAGCTCACCCTTTTCCTTTTTGTTCCATTTTTCTTCTCAGGAGGTGAGAATGTAGCGAGTACTAGTCGGGGTATGGAATGAAGGTTCTAGAGAGAGTTGTTTAGTAGTCCTCGCCATTTTTATAAAATAATGTATCAATAATTGTGATGGGGAATTATTTGCGTGTGGATATTATCTAGACGGCAATATCTGTATTTAAACTCACAGTTTATATCTTGTAATAATAAAAGTTGTAGTTATTTCTGTACCATGTATTTGGCGACTCAGAATGGGTTGGATGGAATGGACCTATTTTGGGGGCGTCACATCGCACCCAGGACGAAGATAATTTTCATCACCTATCTTCACCTGAAACATCAAAAATCATGGTTATACCAAATCACAATTCCTGCTCATAATCATACTAATAAATTCATCTTTGCACTACGGCCAAATATATTCATTAACAATTTATTCTTTGCACTACAGGCCAAAGACATACAACTGTATTTTAGAAGAGTCAAGTAGAGCATGATATCTACTATCTTTTACGAATTAAAAGTGTATAATTAATATTTTATCGTTGAGACTCAGCTTAATAAATAATCCACATCATCGAATCATCCCTGCACTACGGCCAAGGATATTCATGTAATCATCAATGGTCATGATTATACCGAATAATCCCTAGTTATAATCATACCAATAACTGTCCATCAATGCACTATGGGCCAATGAGGACTTTTACCACATCATCTATAACATTATTGGTCATGATTATACCGAATGATCCCTGGTCATAATCATACCAATAAATAGTTCATCTATGCACATAAGCCAAAGATACTCATCAATCAATAGTTCATTTTTGCACGTAAGCCAAAGATATATAACTGTAAAACTAATAACCAACAGTCCATCTTTGCACGTAAGCCAAAGATATATAACTGTAAAACCAATAATCAACAGTCCATCTTTGCACGTAAGCCAAAGATATTCAACTGTAAAACCAATGATTAACAGTCCATCTTTGCACATAAGCTAAAGATGACTTTCATCATAATATAAGCATGAGGATGATGGCAATGATATAAACATTAATCATACGAAAACAAGGATAAATATTAAAGACTTTAAATTTATCCAAATATTATCAATCACTTAATAAACTCATAATATAATATTATTAATATTATAAAAATATTTTAATCACTTCTTAAACTTATTAACAATTTATTTCAATTGTTTATATTTTACCAAATAATGCATTTAATCATCTAAAAATGTCATACTCATAAGATTTCATCACCAATGATCAAATCCCTCATAAAAAATCTGCATATAACCTATATAGGATTCCCAAGCCATAAAATTCTATTTTCTAATTTTGTTACTTCACATAACATATTTAATTCATTTACTTATAACTAGTTTATTTTCATGAAAAATATCAAATCAGTTCCAAAAATATTTTTTTTCTAGAATTTAGCAGAATATAGTCCCATAATGAACATATATTTTTCTTGAAATTTTTAAAATTCATTTACTATTTTTCATATGGCCAAAATTGATGAATATTTAGACATTTATCATAAATTATACTTTTGTCCAAAAATTCCAAAATTTACAGGGTATACTCATGTTATATACATGTACTCCCAATAAAAATGTCACCAATTTTGGAGTTAACCACAAGGAGTTATAAGAATTTACTTTTAAAATAGTCATTTCCCATAAAATTCATAACTCCTAATCTATACATCCAAAAATCGCCATTTTTGGACACAATCTAGAAAACTCAACAAATCATCATTTCAAATTTTTCCAGAATTTTTGAGGGTCAGAAAAATTACGAAACTGCAAATGGATTTTCGCCCGCCATGCGGTAATCCACGTAGACAGATCATTTCTACAATTTAATAACGAATGAATACAAGGGATCATTCACCATGCATTCGGTAATCCACATAGACAGGTTATTCCAACAGAATAATAAAGAATGGAATAACAGAAGAATTTACCATGCATGCGATAGACCGCACAGACAGGTTATTCCCAACAGAATAATAAAGAATGGAACCATGTCATGCGTAATCCGCACAGACAGGATTTTCCAACAGAATAATAAAGAATTGAACCAGATCATGCGTAATCCGCACATACAGGATATTCTAACATAATAATAAAGAATGGAATAACAACAGAATTCACCAGGCATGCGATAGACCGCACAGACAGGTTATTCCAACAGAATAATAAAGAATGTAATAATAGAATAATTTCACCATGTATGAGGTACTTCGCATAGATAGGTTATTCCAACATAATAGTAAAGAATGGAATAACAACCCTTACGAGTATTGAAAGAAAAAAAACTCTGTTTATGAATACGAAAGAATAATACCCCTTACTATAATAACAATATCCCTTACCTTAGAAAAAAATGGGATACTAGAATAGTGAGGTAGCAGACTTCTCTTCTTCTTTCTCTCTATAATAATTGCTATATAACTTTAGTGAATTGGTGAGAAATGAAGGAAGAATGAGCTTCTATTTATAGGAAAATATAGTTTCGATAATTGCACGTTTTGGGGCTCAAAATATTACAGTATAATACATTTAACTTTTCTTTCATTTTTAATTTAGTCCTGCAAGTATTATCAAAATTGCACCACCTCCACTAATAGTAAATAATGTGAATTAATAGTATAATCACGTGACTCAATAGTTATAATCATGTGAAAATACGAATTACAGTATAGTACCTCCATCTATACCTCCATTTTTAATTTAGTCATGCAAGTATTATCAATCTTACACCACCTTCCCTAATAGTACATGAATGTGAATCAATAGTACACACATGTGAATTAATAGCAATTAATTGTTCATTTATTCGATTAATTACCCAATTGGTCAATATAACCTCCAGACATCAATTATTATCGAAATAAATGTCGATTTCCACTAACACTAACAATCCCAACACAATGAAAATATTTTTCTCAAAAATTTAATTTTTAAAATTTCGAAGTTCGACTTTTTTTGAAAAAGTCAACAGTTGACTTTTTTGTAAAAAAAGTTAACCCCGACAAATTTTGTGTTTATAGTCTATTTCTACTAATTTCATCGTTCCGGACTCAAATATCACGTCCGCGTCTCCAAATTCAACTCCGAACATAAATTCATTTTTTTATAACATTCATCATTAATATTATAACTCACAATATTTAACAACCAGGTCGTTCTCAGGAAAGAAGGGGCTTTCCAATAAGGATTTCTCCTTATTGGCGTGCAATTAGGTGACCAAACCTCTCCTTGGCAGAACTTCTAGACATTGTCAATATTACAAATAATAATATGAATAAATTTATCGTCTCAATTATTGATTCAATAATATATAAAATATTATGCAGATGATATTGTTATAATAAATGAATCAATAATATGAGAGATATGATGCAACAATTACTGTAACAATAATTGAGTATAACTGAGTGACTTCTCACGTAAGAATCAATAATCAATACAGTGTGCTACTATGCAACCACGCGTATTACTATACTTTTACTACCAAGTAGTTCAACAGTTTTAACGGTAACACTTTCGCTATTATTTTTATAAAAAGATAATTTTGTTGTTTCTTTACTACGATAATACTTCCGTTGTGGGGTCCAACAATGATTGTACCGTCCTACGAATATTTTCTGACAAAAAAAAATTCCTCGATCAAATTAATATTTTATAACAACTTGCATACTTTAAAAAAATTTCACATAACACTCTTAACTTTAACATTTTATCAATTTAACCATTTACTAAACAAAATAATTATAAGAAATGTGAATACTTTCATTTCATAATATTTGGGGTCTTACAATCTCCCCTCCTTATGAAATTTCGCCCTCGAAATTTACGTACCTGGTAGTTCGAAGAGATGAGAATACCTTGCTTTCTTTTTGAATTGTACCTTCCTGGTTATTTCCTCTGCATCATAATTTTCCCATTGCTCATCTCCTGTATTTCAGATATTATTCTAGAATATACTTTCAAAACAATGGTTAATTGACATATCACAATTTGTCAACTTATCAAGTAAACAATTTCAGCTTAGGTAAGTCACACACTAGCGAAGTATATTACTCGTCTCTCCCCTCGTAGTTCTATACTCATATCTCCGCCAACGACCATATCCCTAAACTCTGATACCATTTGTGACGCCCCCAAAATAGGTATACACGACCCATTCTGAGTCGCCAGATATCACACTATAAAAATTATTTACAAACTTCATTTATACAACTGTTGAACTGTCGTGCAGAATACGAACACAGTTAAACTGTGAGTTTTAATGCAAATGTATGTAACTCTCATGGAGCCTCGATCACAACCTTACAATGGTACTTTACATAAAAGTACAGTCAATAACTGTTTTAAAAATTAAAATCTTTGGAAAATACTCAAAAAAACTTTCGTACATGGGAGGCCATGCGTCTAAGTTATGATAGATATCATATGTCCACAAAATTATCCTTGGTTGACCCAATAGTCCCCAAAGAAAAACAAGAAGATTGTTATCATCTTCTTTCCAATGGTGAGTCTTCTCTTGACTTACAATTATCTCCATTGTCTCCAATTGAGAATCATATTTCAAATAAACTCCAAGATTATATAGGTAGTGCTCGTAGATATACTCAGCAAGTGGATGTGCACAACCTTGTCTTATGATAACACGAGGTTGTATGTCATTAGACATCTTGTATGATAGTGGCAAAACACCCTTCCAAAGTTGGGTTCACCTCACCCTATTCGATTCACCAAAATTAAATATCAAATGGCGTATATAATACGACACACTTATCTAAAGTTCTCAATAAAATTATTTTCATACTATTTAGGGAGAACCTCAACAGCTATAGACCACCGTTCTATTCTCCTGTTACCCCCGCTGGACCTAGCTACACTCTTATTACCTGAAAGGAATTGTGAAGCAAAAGGGTGAGCACAACTAGCCCAGTAAAGAATATCATGACTAAAGATAATTTACATCATCAATAGCCTTCATCAGTAATAAATCAGAGATTTAGAACATATGGTAAATGATAAAACTTTTCAACCATAGTTGCAGCGGAACGAGTAAACCATTAGAAGAGTCAAATAGACCATCAGATCTATTATCTTCTCCATGTTAAAAGTCCACCAATAATATTTTATCCTTGTAACATCAATCAACAATTCCTGTCCACAATCATATGAATAACTCATAATCATAATTGTGATTCTAACTTCCTCTTCGCACCCAGGACGAAGATAATTTTCATCACCTATCTTCACCTGAAACAAAAAAAATCATGGTTATAACAAATCAAAATTCCTGCTCATAATTATACTAATAAATTCAACTTTGCACTACGGCCAAAGATATTCATTAACAATTCATCTTTGCTCTACAGGCCAAAGACATACAACTGTATTTTAGAAGAGTCAAGTAGAGCATGATATCTACTATCTTTTACGGATTAAAAGTGTATAATCAATATTTTATTGCTGAGACTCAGCTTAATAAATAATTCACATCATCGAATCATCCCTACACTACAGCCAAGGATATTCATGTAATCATCAATGGTCATGATTATACCGAATAATCCCTGGTTATAATCATACCAATAACTGTCCATCAATGCACTACGGGCCAATGAGGACTTTTACCACATCATCTATAACATTACGGGTCATGATTATACCGAATGATCCCTGGTCATAATCATATCAATAAACATTTTATCTATGCATATAAGCCAAAGATACTCATCAATCAATAGTTCATCTTTGCACGTAAGCCAAAGATATACAATTGTAAAATCAATAATCAACAGTCCATCTTTGCACGTAAGACAAAGATATGCAATTATAAAATCAATAATCAACAGTTCATCTTTGCACTGTAAGCCAAAGATACTCATCAATCAATAGTTCATCTTTGCACGTAAGCCAAAGATATACAATAGTAAAATCAATAATCAATAGTCCATCTTTGCACGTAAGCCAAAGATATACAATTGTAAAATCAATAATCAAGAGTCCATCTTTGCATGTAAGCCAAAGATGACTTTCATCACAATATACGCATGAGGATGATGACAATGATATAAGCATTAATCAAACGAACACAAGGATAAATATTAAAGACTTTAAATTTATCCAAATATTATCAATCACTTAATAAACTCATAATCTAATATTATTAATATTATAACAATATTTTAATCACTTCTTAAACTTATAAATAATTTATTTTAATTAGTTTACACTTTATCAAATAATGCATTTAATCATTCAAAAATGTCATACTCATAAGATTTCATCACCAATGATCAAATCCCTCATCAAAAATTTGTATATACCCTATATAGGATTTCTAAGCCATAAAATCCTATTTTCCAATTTTGTTACTTCACATAACATATTTAATTCATTTACTCATAACTAGTTTATTTTCATGAAAAATACCAAATCAGTTCCAAAAATATTTCTTTTCTGGGATTTAGCAGAATATAGTCCCATATTGAACATATATTTTTCTCAGAATTTTTAAAATTCATTTACTATTTTTCATATGGCCAAAACTACTGAATATTTAGACATTTATCATAAATTGTACTTTTGTCCAAAAATTCTGAAATTTACATGGTATACTTATGTTTTATACATGTACTCCCAATAAAAATTTCACCAATTTTGGAGTTAACCACATGGAGTTATAAGGATTTACTTTTAAAATAGTCATTTCTCATAAAATTCATAACTCCTAATCTATGCATCCAAAAATCGCCATTTTTGGGACACAATCTAGAAAACTCAATAAATTATCATTTCAAATTTTTCCAGAATTTTTGAGGGTCAGAAAAATTACGAAACTGCAAATGGATTTTCGCCCGCCATGCGGTAATCTACGTAGACAGATCATTTCCACAATTTAATAATGAATGAATACAAGGGATCATTCACCATGCATGCGGTAATCCACATAGACAGGTTATTCCAACAGAATAATAAAGAATGGAATAACAGAAGAATTCACCATGCATGCGATAGACCGCACAGACAGGTTATTCCCAACAGAATAATAAAGAATGGAACCAGGTCATGCGTAATCGCACAGACAGGATATTCCAACAGAATAATAAAGAATGGAACCAGGGTCATACATAATCCGCACATACAGGATATTCTAACATAATAATAAATAATGGAATAACAACAAAATTCACCAGGCATGCGATAGACCGCACAGACAGGTTATTCCAACAGAATAATAAAGAATGAAATAACCAAAAAAAATTCCATGTATGCGGTACTTCGCAAAGATAGGTTATTCCAACATAATAATAAAGAACGGAATAACAACCCTTACGAGTATTGAAAGAAAATAACTCTCTTCATGAATACAAAAGAATAATACCCCTTACTATAATAACAATATCCCTTACCTTAGAAAAAAACGGGATACTAAAATAGTGAGGTAGCAAATTTCTCTTCTTCTTTCTCTCTATAATTTCTTTCTATAATAATTGCTATATAAATTTAGTGAATTGATGAGAAATGAAGGAATAATGAGCTTCTATTTATAGAAAAATATAGTTTCGATAATTGCACGTTTTGGGGCTCAAAATATTACAGTATAATACCTTCAAATTTTCTTTTATTTTTAATTTAGTCCTGCAAGTATTATCAAACTTGCACCACCTCCCCTAATAGTAAATAATATGAATTAATAGTACAATCATGTGACTCAATAGTATAATCATGTGAAAATACGAATTACAGTATAGTACCTCCATCTATAACTTAGTCATGCAAGTATTATCAATCTTGCACCACCTCCCCTAATAGTACATGAATGTGAATCAATAGTACATACATGTAAATAAATAGTTATAATTATGTGAATTAATAGCAATTAATTGCTCATTTATTCGATTAATTACCCGATTGGTCAATATAATCTCCAGACATCGATTATGATCGAAATAAATGTCGATTTCCACTAACACTAACAATCCCAACACAATGGAAATATTTTTCTCAAAAATTTTATTTTTGAAGCTTGAATTTTTCTAAAAAAGTCAACTGTTGACTTTTTTGACCAAAAAATCAACCCCGACAAATTTTGTGTTTATAGTCTATTTCTACTCATTTCATCATTTCGTACTCAAATATCACGTCCGCGTCTCCAAATTCAACTCCGAACTCAAATTCAATTCTTTATAATATTCATCATTAATATTATAACTCACAATATTTAACAACCAGGTCGTTCCCAGGAAAGAGGGGGATTTTCGATAAGAATTTCTCCTTATTGGCGCGCAATTAGGTGACCAAACCTCTCTTTGACAGAACTTCTAGACATTGTCAATATTGCAAATAATAATATGAATAACTTTATCATCTCAATTATTGATTCAATAATATATAAAAATATTATGCAGATGATACTGTGACAATAACTGAATCAATAATATGAGAGATATGATGCAACAATTACTGTAACAATAATTGAGTATAACTGAGTGACTTCTCACGTAAGAATCAATAATCAATATCGTGTGCTACTATGCAACCACGCGTATTACTGTACTTTTACTACCGAGTAGTTCAACAGTTTTAACGGTAACACTTTCGCTATTATTTTTATAAAAAGATAATTCTGTCGTTTCTTTACTACGATAATACTTCCGTTGTGGGGTCCACCAATGATTGTGCCGTCTTACGGATATTCTCCGATAAAAAGAATATTCTCCGACCAAACGAATATTTTATAAAAACTTGCATACTTGAAAATTTTTCACATATCACCCTTAACTTTAACCTTTTATCAATTTAACCATTTACTAAATAGAATAATTATAAGAAAATTGAATACTTTCATTTCATAAAATTTGGGGTCTCACAGAAGGTGTTGAAGATGGGGGGAGCTAGGTGCAAAAGAATGTGGTACAAAGCCATGCAAGATGGGAGAAAAACCTTGCATGAAAACCACGAGAAGAAAGCTCTTCGCTTTAAATGGGTATCAAAAGTGAGAAAGAAAGTGATAGATTGCAGCCAGGATACAAAGTGGTTATGAAAGAATTTGACAAGCAAAATCTGTCAATTGTGTTGGATCCTCCCATCAAAAAGAGCCATGCCGATGAGATAAAATTGGGCATGAAGAAAGTTGAAAATTCCAAGAAACTTGAGTCAAGGCTTAGTTGGGATTAACTCCAAGTGAGGAGTTGTGGGTTGGTGTGCAAATTCAGTCTTAAAATGTTATACAGAAGCAGACATGGCAGGATCTGAAGAAAAGAAGTCTACTTCGGGGTATTTGTATACTTTTGCAGAGGGAACTGTGTTATGACAGTCTAAGTTGCAGAAATATGTTGATTTATCTACTACTGAGTTGATAATGAAATATTATGATTGAAACGAAATTTCCAAGAGCTGGGTTTGACACAGGAATCGACTCCAAGTAACAGAGTCGTGGTGAATACCTCATCTAATGGATTCAAAGAGAGAGATTGTTAGTCAACAAGTCCTCACCCATTTGCCTCCCCTTTTTTCAACCGTCCGGACTTTTGATTTTTCATGCCCTCGGGACCTTTGAATTTATCCTGATCTTTTCTTTATTCCCTCCCCTCAGTTTTTCCTATAAAAGGAAGCCAAATGAAAGGAAGAAAGACACCAAAACATAAGCTCTCATCCGAGAGAGGAAAAGAGAAAGGAAGAGAAAAGCTTCTACTGAAGCTTTAGGAAAAATAGAGAGAGAGAGAAAGATAGTTCAAATAAATAGGTATTTTATTTGGGTTCCATCACATAGTTAGTGTGGTGAAGTAATTTGAGTTTGTACTCAAACAAACTCAAATTAAGATATCTTTGTATTCTCTCAGATTATTCTAATGAATTGTTCGGAGTTTGTCCCGTGGTTTTTACCTCTTAATTTTAGAGAGTTTTTCACGTAAAATCTTGGTGTCTCGTGGTTGCATATTTTATTCTCATTATTTCCTGCAGTTGTTATTATTTTGGTGGAACTGCAAATTTAATTTGTTTGGCATGTGCTGATTTTTTTTTTGCCTTTTAATTTATCAAAAGAATAGTATTTGGGAGGTGATTTTTTCCCAACAATTTCATGTTGCCTGCCTTGCCTATGCATGACCCGTGAGTGACCGTGAGTCCGTGACACACGTTTCCACTTCTTTCTGCCTATCTTGGCTTTTCTTGTTTTTCCTTCATTTTCTCAGAAAAAAGATTAACAAGTTATTAGGGTTGTGTTTGGGGGCGTTTTCAGTGTGCACTATTTGGAGATCTATAACCCTAGGCACTCTAACATCCTTTTTCAAACCTGCTCCCATTTCGAGTCAATAGATAAATAAATAGACACATTCCGTTGCATTTATTGAGGACATTCGTAGTGAATGAGGGGGTCGAAGACCAAAAAGTGAGTTATTTATACCAAGCATTCTTCTTATGGCTAAATCCAATCTCTTGATCCTTGCAGAAAGGAAAATTTATTTCACGCTCTTCCTTTCGGTTAAGGGAGGATTAGAAAATCCTTTTGATTACAACTTTCTCCAGACCTCCGAGAAAAGCATAAAAAAACAGCTCCAATGGTACGATCCCTCCGTCACCCCAACCTTATCTTTTAAACGAAGAGATCTCAAGTGCATTAGTCTCCAAACGCTCAGACTAAAATCCCCTCCATTATATTTATCTTCTAATTTCTATCAACAAATATTACATTAAACGATTCAATAAAACTCGTCGCAAATAATTAACGACACAATCGCCGCATATAATTATGTCGCTAACTGAAAGATAAGTGTAACAAAAGGGATCTTAATTTATTTTTTACAAAAACATGGCGTGTCCATTTTATGCACGGCTAGATGCATGCCCATTCATAAGATAAATGGACGAGCCAAAATTTCTATAGCAACTCACCGAATTTGAATCCCCACTATTACACCTATCATTTAATTATTTTTTCTAATATATATTTAGAGACAAATACTATATTTAGCATCAAAATAAAATTCATCAATAAAATCTATCACAAACAATAATATCACTCAAGTAATATTTGTGTCGCTAATGTATATCAGAGAAAATTAAAATAATGTGTCATTAATGTATATTGAGAAAAATTAGAGATCATGATTAACTAACGGAGGGAATCCTAATCCCGTTTAATCCGCTACTATAAGGAAAAATTTAAGAAATTAGAGATCATGATTAACGGAGGAAATCCTAATCCCGTTTAATCTGCTATTATAAGGAAAAATTTAAGAAATTAGAGATCGTGATCAACGGAGGGAATCCTAATCTGCTACTATAAGGAAAATTTTAAATCTAATGCATCAACTTATCAATCTTGAGAATACATTAGCCAAAGTAGTGTCATAGCAACCACCAGATTAGGAATTTAGGACCTAGGCTAAATGGTCTCCAGTACTATAACTAACCAGTCTTGATGCTGCAGTTTCTTTACATCCTAAAAACAATTAAACCACTTGAAAACCTAACTACAAGTTAATCCGACAGACCCTATACGCACAAAACCCTATAAAGAAACCACAAGACAAGAACTAAATCAAGATGAACAAATCCAAAGAACCTAACAAAACAAGATGTCTAATAAAAATTCATGTCAGATCAACACATTTAATATCCATCCATTTTGAAAGTAAATGTCATTTTTGTAAACTTCAATGTCTAGATTTGCACCTGCAACATCTACACATAATCAGCTAGATAATTCTGCAGACTGCAACTGGTAACTCCAAAAGGATCAAAAGGAGACCATCACAGGAGAGAAACTGCTTACAACTACCAAAACATGCTTTCTCACCGAGCAACAGACTGTAAGAGGTGCTTTCAACATCAATATAACAGAATAATATGGCATAAAAACGACCTACTTTAACACTCCATCCGGGAAAAGGATTATTTTACTTTGTGTTTTAGACAATGGCAACATGTTTCCGGTATGGGATCTAACTCAAGAACCTTTTCTCCCTGCATTATTGGCCTTCATCCTCCCGTCTGGTTTATTATGCCCAGAAAGTTGTGAGTGCTCGGTTGAAGGGAGTGCCCAGCCTCCCCTGCTTTTCTGACCAGATTGTGAACTGCTCCCAGCAGACCCTAAAAATCAATTACACAAAAGAAAGTACACCAGTTAAAGCAAATAACAACATAAATCAAATATTGCAGTTCAAATAGAGGGGAAGAAATGCAACAGAATCATATTCAACAAATAACATGACTAATTATGAGTACTATTTTTAACTTTTATGTATGAAAAACTATGGAAACTGGACAGAAATGGAAATCCAATAACCAAATGAACCGGCAGTTGCTTTGGCAGAACCAAACGCTCTATAGTTTTATAGATAACAAAGAAGAAACATTCCCAAAAAATATCAGAGAAAGGTGTATGCATAAACATTGTACTCGCTCTGTCCAGAAGAAAGAGTTGCATTATCTTTGTAAACAGTGAAGAAACAAAATGGTACTCTTCTTTCAGGACTATAACTCAGTCTGTCCAGAAGAAAAGGTTGCATTATCTTTGCAAATACTGAAGAAACAAAATGGTACTCGTCTTTCAGGACTATAACATAAAACCATTAACCTACAGGCTGATGCAGCCATTCTCAATGTAAAACACAGGCATGCAATTTCCTATCTCTAATATTACTTTCAAAACACAGGAACCTTTTACCATGTGTTATGACAGTCTTCTGACATCTTTATCATTGAAACCAAATGTGAATATAAGAGCTTATTAAGCATTTACATATAAACTAAGGCATGCAAACCATCATTATGAGAAAGAGAGGAATTGTTCGCCCTAAGTTTCAGAACATGTATCCAGAATGCAAAATGATATGATCTAGCAGATGAGATCCAAAAACATACATTCAATATCTATACTACTAGCAACTCTGCAACAAGGGCAAAATATACAATGTAAATTGAATTATAATCAATACAATCAATTAAAGTTGAAAGCAGGAGAACAAATAGATATATATAAAAGAAACAGTGACCATACCATTCTGCACATTAAATCCTTCACTCCAACCAGGCAGACGTTTTCTAGCTTTTCCTTTCCAAGTTTCTTCAAAACCAGCAAGATCATCTAGAACATAACAGGACTTATTCAGACTACACTCCATGACAATATTTGAGGAGCATCGTAGAATAATAACACTGTAAAAACATACCTTCATCGAGATTGTGCAAGACCTGCATTGTATCCACTCTACCATCTGACTGAAGGTTCCTTTTAACAGTATGACCCTACGCATGACACCAAACAATCTTGCTCAAGATTTAGGCACACATGTATGAACATCGAACAGTAAATTTACAATCACAAGCAAACATCTGCCATCTACCTTATCATGAATTCCTCTCGAGAGCCTATGAGCAGCTCGACCAGTAGTTGAATCAGCTTCCTTACTCTCATCAATTGTCAACTGGAAATCCAGCCAAGTCAGTAGCGACCCAAATGATAAAAAGTAAAAAAGCTAAAAACTTAACTTACTCCATCACTCCCTGTTCTCATTGTTCTGGCTGAAGTATAATATGCCCCATTTGAACCACCATATGTAACAGTGGAGCTCTGAAAGGCGAAGCTTTGTGCTTGAGCATGTGGCTGTGAATTATTCACACTTTTGAGCTCATTGCAATAGTGCATTTGCTTACTGTTTCTCTCTGCAACACCATATATCAATTTTCAACAAGAACCCATAAGTATTGCAAGCCTACTTAGAAACAAACTTATAACAACTGAAATATAAGAAACACACATCACCTTCAATTTGATCGTCTGGATCCTCAACGTATGGCCCTTTACTCGACCTACCATGCTTTTTAGGGTTGTCTTTCTTCTCCTCTTTATCTTCTACTTCCTTCTCATCATCAGAGTTCAATTCTTCAATTATTGGACCCCTAGATCTGTTTGTTTGGGAAGATTGTCCATCAAAGAAACCAGATGGATGTGGTGCATTCATCAAAGGACTCTCAGAAGCGAAACCAAATGGAAGTGGTGCATTCATCAAAGGGCTCCCAGCAGAGAAACCAGATTGAAATCCATTCATCAATGGACTCCCACCCATAGCAAAACCAGATGGATGTGCATTCATCAAAGCACTCCTGGTAGAGAAACCAGATTGATGAGCATTCATACTCCCGGTCGGCCCAAAGGTGGACTCAAACATTCCACCAAATGGGCGCGTGAAGAAAGGGTCATCAAAAGGGTCTCTTCCTCCAAAAAAGCCAGATACTAAATTCTGGTGACCCCCAAGGCCGCCAAAACCTGCAAAAGGATCTCCAAATCCAAAGAAAGGATCCATGTTTCCCCTTCTTCCACTCATTTTCTTCTGGCGTATTACTAAAAGTGAGAAAATCAATTAAAGAAATTTAATAACCCATCCTAACAGAAGAATGTAATTATAAACATACAAGTGAAATACAAACAAAAATAAATTATGTAACATTACGAAAGGCATCAATCATACTTATTGAAAAAGACAATAGCCATACTCGAACAGTCATTACATGCAACAGACCCAAGAAGCATAAAATTTTAAAAGACAACAAGCATCCAAATGATACTCCAAAATAATACATCAACTCTTCTCCAATGCTTTTAGTAATTTGGAAATATAATTCATAATTCTTAACATTCAACCAACAAGATTTCGAATACTTGCCAGCATATGCCAAAAAACCTCTGTGTTGGAATTCTGAATTTTTATAGGTAGCTTTTATATAAGGACCGAGAGGAATGCCATTGAGAAGTAAAAAAGTTACAAAGTTAAATCATTGAGTGCCAAAATCTGAATATACATCACACATGCATGTCTTGTTTGTTTATCTCAGCAATTATTATGACATTAAAATCAAATATATTACTCCTGTCTCAAAAGAATGTCTTCAAATACAAAATATTTTGTACACGAGTTAAATACTCCCTCTATCCTCAAAAGGATGGCTTAAGTGATAATATTATGTTCTCAAAAGAATGGTCAAAGTAAACAAGTCAACCAGATAAATTTTTGCATGAACTAATTTACCCGTATCTTTACATCATATCTTACTTAGCTAAATTGTGAATCACACATTTCAAATGAGTGGTTCACATTAATTCTCTCTCTCCCCCCAAACCCAATTATTCTGGTAATCAATTTAAGATTTCTGCCAAAATTGTACCCATTAGAGATGTTAAGTGTACAAATTTAGGCTAAATATCTTATCCTTTTGCAGTATGTTTTCTAATTCATTAAGTTGGTAAACAGAGATGGGAAGTGATTCACCCTATTAGTGCCAAACAATTACAGTGAGAAAATCAAATGTATTCATCCTAATCTCGGATATAGGATTCTTTCTAGTTCATGAATCATAAGAATCACTTGAATAAATTTGAGCTTTAAGTCCTAACATAGTAATTTATGCAATCTAGTGGATATAACCTTAACTTTTATTATGCAGTGAAAATGTATTCACACTTTCACAGATTCACATAGTATTACGCCCAACACCCAAAGCTGAGCATAACACGTGCCGAGGGGCCCAAAATGCATGTCCTTATCTCTTTGATGACACAGACAACATAGATAGTAGAGATGTGTCCCACATCACAAAATGCAGGTCAAAAGTAACATTACTTACCACTAAGCACAAAACCATGAACAAAGGCATAAAAGAACACTTAATAAGTTACTCACTCGGTCCCTTCGTCCCTATTTAATTAAGTACTATTAATAATTTGGCTATTTTCAACCGGATTTTAAGATGCACCAAAAATACATTTACATAATAAACCTTTTATATTTTATAATAGAATTGAATGGATAGATATTATTTTATAGAAAACATAAATATACGAAAGCATCCACCTTTTACATTCTTGCTTTAAGATGATGAAATACTAAACTATGTTTGGAACAAGTAAAATGAAAGAAAAGGGCCTTCTGATAAACATAATTCTAACCATATATACTTTTAGAAAAGCTAATATCAAGAATAATCCTAAAATGTCAAGGAATAACTCTTGATAAATCTTTAGTTGTAACTTTTTACAATACATTTTCCATTCCAACATGTTTTCCAGGTTCCAAAACATAGCCCAAGACACATTCTGTGTTCAACTCCAGAATACTACCAATGTTCTAAAAGGCGCTAGGCGGGAGGTGGGTGGCCGAGGGGGGCCTAGCGCCTAGGGGGCCTAAGCGGGATTTTTTATTTTAAGCCAATTTTAATATTTTATCTTACATTTATCCAAACAAAACAATAATATAAAGTAAAATAATCTATAATAAAAATAACAAAGGCCTTTGCTTAAAGTTCTAACACATATTCATATTGCTAATGTCAAAATTCAAACACAAACATGCAATTATTCAAAGTTCAAACATAATTTTAACGTATTAGTTTTATTCATAAAAAAGATTGCTATTAAATAATAAAATTTAAAATTTTAATAATTTAATTCAATATTAAAACTTAAGAAACTAAACATATAAATTTAAGAATTATATTGAATTAAACTAAAATTACAAATGTATCATCATTTATATAATTTGAAGTTGGTACAAGTTCAAAAAATTACAACTATAATAAAATTATCTATTTTGACTTGATATTTTTCATTTCTCGTTGTGATTTGATATGCTACATGTATTGTGAATATGGTAAATCATTATTAAAATAAATATATCAAGATCTGGTTTGGGTAGTTTTTAAAATAAAAAAAAAACCTCTCCGCCTAGACCCCACCTAGGCCCCGTCTTTTTTTCTAGAGGGATTTTTTTTTGCCACCAGGGGGACCTAGCGCCTAGGTGGGGCGCCAAGGGGGGGCCTAGGGCCTAGGCGGGGCTTAGGCGGACCTAGGCGGGGATTTTTAGAATACTGAATACTACAATGAAATTACACCTTGTTAACCTAGTTTCATCCCTCCAATAGCTCCACGACATTAAAATGAAACTACATTTGCCTAATCTCATCGCTACAATAGCTCTTATCTATTTTGCAACAACTCACACTCATCAAGGTGATCAAACTGTCACAACTTTATTGTAGTCTTCTGCAACACAAATTCATGGTAAAGCTAGCCCTCAATAAATATTACATGTAGCCCATTTAATACCAACAAACGGTGTTACAACTACGCTTTCAAAAAAGAAAAAGAAAAGTGTATACATCTACAATCTACTAATCAAATTGATTATTATAATATTATCCAAATCTTAAAAAAATAAACTTTACTGTAATCGGTGTCAAACTGAGAATCCAGGGCTTTCAAGTGAATACACGCATATCAAAGCCCTAGAACCACGCAACACAACATATAATTGCCAAAAATAATACTGCAGAAAATGATATTCAATGATCACCCAACAATCAACTCATTATATAGAAAATAACTTCTTCAATATATATGGATAGCAGGATAGGGCAATTAGGCAAAATAGAATCAACAATACCACCAAGCGAAGATCAAACATCATACAAGTACAAAAACATTTCTATCATGATCGCGTTTTGATAACAATCAACCAAACCCTAGATTAAACTAAGAACTCCATAACAATGAATTGTGGCAGGAATGAAACAGAATTATCCTAATACAATCATTATCACAACCCAACACATAGCTAGAATCATAAAATATATATAAATATATAGCAAAAATTACTGATAAGAGGATGATCATAACATCAAAACTGAAGGAGAGGTTATCATACCTGCCGATAAGGAGAAATTAAAGCTCAAAAGTCCTTGAGAGAGATGAATTGCTGAGAGGATGAGAAAACCCAAAGTTCGAAAGAGAATTGATGATGATAAGCTAGATTTCCAACTACTGTAGGCCTAACGAGCCGTATACGTATGTACCGTAGTTGGCATATATAGGGAGAAGGGAGAGAAATAGAGGAAGACAACCCGAAACATTCTAGTCACCATTTTGCCCTTACTTGATTATTGTTATTTGTAATATATTATTAATATCAATTACCATGTCTAATTATTATTAAAAAAATATATATTTTTTCCCATTTTTCCATGTGAAGGATTCTTTTCACCTCATATAGAAATTAGAATCACCAAGTCATGTAATTGGACGTGGTATTTAATATTTTTTCTCTATTAGATATCAATAAATAGGGTTAGGATTCCTAATTATATTTGATTTTTAAACTACTAAGAAAAGTGTAATTCGATTTCTTATTTAAGGAAATTTAGTTCAATTTTATTAAAAAATCTGACCTAATGAGAAATTTTATTTTTATATGGGGAAGGGGGAGGGCATGCAATGCAGGTGTGATCACTATAAATATAAGGCTATACTTTGGTTCTAAGTACACACAATTCACTATTATTTTTCAGCATTGAATACTTTCATTGTAAAAATCGGAGGCTGTCAAGCTTCTTCGTGTTATTTTGTTTCTGTGTATGATTGGACACGTTTTTAGTGATTGAAGCGCGTGGACGAAAACAAACACTAAGAAAAGTTCTGTGTGAATAAACAAAATCTTAATTTTGATAGATAAAAAGATATACACACACTTCTACGTTTGTAGCAATCTAATTTTATTACATGTATATTATTTTCCAATAACAAAAATACTTGAGTATTGCTTGCTTTTGTACTTGTCAACTCCATCATTTAGGCTCCTAGCATCAATTAATTTCTCTTGTACAACACTTGAGCATGGAGGGCTTCATTTGTCTTTATTAATGAGATACAATTGCACCATCCGTCCTCAAAATAAAAACTGGACATACATGTAAGACAGATTAAAGCCCAATACAAGACAAAGTTGTGAAAAAAATTTGGGGCCAAAAGACATTGAAGCCCAAATAAAGTTGACAAAGGCCCAAAGTTGGTTTACGCCTCCTTGTTTGCTTTTGAAAATGGCTGGCATATATACTGCATGCGTGTCACAACTACGGACATTTGTTTGTGTGTGTGATATGTTAAAGGGTCCTTAACACTAATATACAACAATTAGAAAGTAATTACAAAAATAAAACACACACAACATAATTACAAAAATAAAACAACACAATATAAAATTGATAAAATCAGTCCTATATTCAAGCAACAGAACAGAACACGCTCCTACATTTAAGCATTTGAACAGAACACACAACTTTGATATTGGAGAAATCCAAATCTTCTGGCGCGACATACTGAGATCGGAGAAGACGAAAATTTTTGTCGCGACGGCACGCTGAGATCGACAGCAACTCTGAGATCGGAGAAGAACAGATCAACGACGTATCTACCAGAGAAGAAGAAATCTCTTATCGCGACGCAACTCTGAAATTGAAGAAAAACATAAAAGATCGACAACAACTTCAAGATCTGATTGTTGATCGTACTGCACTGATTGTTGATTGGTTACAATTTTGTATACCGAGGTATTTGAGTTTCCAATTTATATGCATAGTGTTACCCCGTGTTTACTACGTATTCGTCTATTGGTTATCTTTCTCAACTTTTTCACTCTTTAAATGGTCACAAAGTCAGAATAATGAATGTTTTGAATGCAAAATGCATTTTAAAATATGTTTTATACTCTAGTTACTAAATACATATAAATTGGTTACTGTTTATTATTGATTTGGTTACTGTTTATTATTAATTTGGTTGATGTATAATGTTTATATGCTTGCTTTATAATTTTAAACATTATTCTACTGATATTTTTTATATTAATGATTACTTATTAAATACATTGGTTAACTTCCTGCAACTGTTGGTTACTGTCTAATCTGGATTTGGTTAGTATATAATGTTAACTTGTTACTGTGTAAAATTGCAATGGTTAATGCATAATGTTACCCCAGTTCATGTTCTGGTTACTAACATTATGTAGTTTGGTTACTGTTTGACATTGTGATGGTTACTTTACAGACCATAAGTTAACAGTAATATTACCATATAAATTGATTACTGTCTAATATGTATTATATGTTGTAAGGTGTTTATTTGGTTACTGTATAATGTTATTGTGGTTTATAATTATTTCTTTTATATTGGTGGTTACTTTACAAACCATAAGCTAACAGTAATATTACTATATATATTGGTTCCTGCAACTGTTGGTTACTGTCTAATCTGAATTTGGTTAGTATATAATGCTGACTTGGTTACTGTGTAAAATTGCAATGGTTACTGCATAATATTACCCCCCCAGTTCATGTTCTGGTTACTAACATTATGTAGTTTGGTTATTGTCTGACATTGAGTTGGTTACTTTACAGACCATAAGCTAACAGTAATATTACCATATATATTGGTTACTGACTAATATGTATTTAGATACTGTAAGATGTTTATTTGGTTACTGTATAATGTTATTATAGTTTATAATTGTTTCTTTTATACTGGTGGTTACTTATTGACTACATTGGTTACCTTTATACAACTGTTAATCTGATTATATATATTGGTTACCTTTATACAACTGTTAATGCTGACTTGGTTACTTTGTAAAATTATAGTGTTGACTTGGTCACTAACTAATGCTGACTTGGTTACTGACTAATACAAACTTAATTACTGTAATGATTAATTGGTTACTGTAATATTGGTTGCTGAAGCATATTAATGTACACTTCTACTTATGTTTTTTATATTAATGGTTACTTGTTAGCTACATTGGTTACATTCTTACAAAAGTTTGCCTTTAATTGGTAACAAACAAATTATACTAGTTGTTTTTTACTATAAAAATGCAATGCAGAATGTATTTATCTTGTGTATACTAAGTAAATATATGTTGGTTACTGTCTAATTTGGATTTGGTTAGTATATAATGCTGACTTGGTTACTGTGTAATATTATCATGGTTACTGCATTATATTACTGTGTTTTATAGTGATTATTTTATATTGATGGTTACTGATTAACTACATTGGTAGGTACCTTCATACATTTGTTAGTCTTTAATTTGTAACAAAGTCATTACTGATTATTTTGGTTGTAAAATGAATGTAAAAATATTTTTTATAATCTTGGCTACTAATTACATATATATTGGTTACTGTATAATATGTATTTAGATATTGTAAGGTGTTTATTTGGTTACTCTATACTGTTATTCAGTTTTATAATTGTTTCTTTTATATTGGTGGTTACTCATTGACTACATTGGTTACCTTCATACAACTGCTAATCTGATTATATATATTGGTTGTTGTATACTATTTAATTGGTTACAGTATAATGTTTATTTGGTTGCAGTGACAATTTGATAATTTCTGTCAAGTTTGGAGTGTCGGATTTTGGCGTTTTTAGATCCTAATTTCATTGGAAACAGGTCAACGATCAAAAGTCACCAGCTTTGCTGGTGAACTACAGGGTTTTTTGGTTGAATTCCATCATTTAGACATTCAAAATTGCATGTAAAAATTTAGTTTATTTTCTGGTTACTAAGATTATGTAATTTGGTTACTATCTAATATTGATTTGGTTACTTTACAATGTTTATTCAGTTGTTAGACAATGGCTATTGACAGTAACCAATACAACAAATTTAATTATTTACAGGAATATATAATTTTTTACTGCTAGTAACTATTAACCACATGGTTGGTAACATTTTTGATGGTGAACAGTAACCAAAATTGATGTTGATTAATATTTTAATTTTTGATTCCATCATGAGTTATCAATATAAAGTAAACATATACATTGAACAATTGGTAACTGTTCTGAAATATTTTTATGTAAATTTGGTTATCCATCTAAAATAAAATGGTTACCTCTATATTCATATTTAGTTACCAACTTGCATAGACCATTTCCAAATAACTTTTATAACTATGTAATTTAAAAGTATCCATCAGCTAGATAAATGGGAACCCTCACATGTACATTAAGCACTTGATAACTGTTCTGATATAAGTTTTTAATTATTTGGTTACTAACAAAAACTAAAATGGTTACCCTTATATGCATGTTTGGATACCAACTGCACCTCTCAAACTATTTTTATTTTAATATGAGATCTATAAGTAACCATATATATAAATAAAAACTCTCACATGTATATTTAACGATTGATGTTTGTCCTGATACAAGTTTGTAACTATCTGCTTACTAATAACAGTAACCATAATGTAACATAATAAAACAGTAACCACATAATTGTATGATAGTAACCAGAATAGGTTTTAATGGTAACCAAAACATAAATTTCATGTAATGAAACCCAGTTTAGGCAATCCATGTATACTAAACAATTACATATTAACCAGAATAAAAATAACAGTAACAAAAATCCCACATCGAGGGCACAATAATAGTAGCCAAACCATAAGGTAACAGTAATCAAAATAAAATAAAGAAGTAACCAAATAGTTATATGAAAAGTAACCAGAACATGTTTTAATGGTAACCAAAATAGAAACAACCTGTATATCCAACCCAGTTTAGGCAACCCATGTATAATCTCACATGTACATTTAACACTTGATATATGTCCTGATACAAGTTTGTAATTATCTGGTTACTACCAGAAAATAAAATGGATACCCTTCTATGCATGTTTGGTTACCAACTGCACCTTTCAAATAATGTATCAGACACAACTTAATACGAACCAGCAAACAATGTCAAATAATTGATTATATAATCAAATATGTAATTCCATTTACATAAGCTCCAATAAAACATTACATACTCACTAACCATAACAAATGGTTATGGATATCCAACAAAAATCAAAGAACGAAACACAATTCAGAA
Organism: Panax japonicus; assembly: GCA_020205505.1. Lineage (NCBI taxonomy): Eukaryota > Viridiplantae > Streptophyta > Magnoliopsida > Apiales > Araliaceae > Panax > Panax japonicus. Next base: position 64,507,464 of record CM035110.1, read on the forward strand.
GGACAAGACAATGACAATCGAACAAATCAAAATCTGGTATAAATCTTCCTGAAACTTGAGCTTTTTGGCTGCTGCTACTTTCTTCTTCATGGCTGCTCTCATTCTTTAGAAACGACTTCTACATTATGAACCTGTGGGATGAAGAAAAATACATTGGGATTAGTGAATAGAGAGCCCATATAGGATGTGTTTATGAAAATGAAAGTAGAACTAAAAGAACATAAACCTTGTAGAAGATATCTGAAGGAATTTACAAAAATAATACATCAATGTACACTAAGAAAATACATGGTTTAACCATACTAAAAAGTAACCGAATAGTTATATGACGTAACCAAACCATGTTTTAATGGTAACCAACACAAAAAAAACATGTAGACCAAACTCAGTTTAGTCAACCAATGTATACTAAGCAAATACAAGGTAACCAAAATAACACAAAAAAAGTTACCAAAATCCCAAATTGAGGGAACACGAATGGAAACAAAATCCAACTCAAGGAAACAAAAATGGAATCCAAATCAGAAAATAACAGTAACCAAAAACATACTAAAGAAGTAACCAAATATTTATATGATAGTAACCAAAACATGTTTTAATGGTAACCAATACATAAACAACATGTACACCAAAACCAGTTTAGTCAACCATATATACTAAGCAAATACACGGTAACCATAACAACATAAAAAAATAACCAAAATATCAAATCAAGTTAACAAAAATGGTATCCGAATTTCAAGCTAATAGTAACCAAAACATAATGCAGAAGTAACCAAACAGTTATACGATAGTATCTATTTTTTATTACTTGATGCTACAACGTAAGCATTACATCAAGCCCCCATAAATTGGTCGTGTGTTAGTATATATTAAAGAAGTAACCAAACAGTTATATGTTAGTAACCAAAATATATTTTAATGGTAACCAAAAATCATAAGCTAACAGTAACAAAAAAACATACTAAAAAAGTAACCAAACAATTATATGTTAGTAACCAAAATATATTTTAATGGTAACCAATACATAAACAACATATAGACCAAACACAGTTTAGTCAATCCATGTATACAAACCAAATACATGGTAACTAGAACAACACAAAATAGTACCCAAAATTCCAACTCAAGGGAACAAAAATGGTATACAAATCATAAACTAACAGTAACAAAAAACTTACTAAAGAAGTAACCGAACATTTATATGATAGTAACCAAAATATGTTTTAATGGTAACCAATACATAAACAACATGTACAACAAAAACCAGTAACCAAAATATAATGCAGAAGTAACCAAACAGTTATATGATAGTAACAATAACAAAATTTAAATTAGCACACCTTTAAATTTTTTTGGGTTGGAAATATCTTCTGGCTATGAACTTGAGCTTCTGTCTTAACTACAAGAACATCAAAATCAGAATCCAACTGCACAAACCCAAATAAATTTCTTCAAGTCCTTAATAAAATCACCCTCTATTATTCTTTTCCTCTTTCCATCCTTTTTCCTTGTATCAATCATTCTATACAAAATATAAAAACAATACAAATCCAAACAATCAATACTCCATTCTGTTAGAAACATAGCGTATATATATGATCATATTGACAATTAATTAGTAGAATGAGAATTAACAGAAATTAGAAACAGACCTTAAAGAGAGAAACCAGAATTCTTTCAGTTGGAGAGAGAGTTGGAGAGAGAAAGTCGCGTATTCGACTGTGTGATTTGTTGATTAACAAGTGCAACAAAAGTAAATTAAAAAATAATTAATTTACGCCACCAATTTGTCTAACAAACTGTGATGAAGAAGAAGAAGAAGAGAGAGAAATACGAGAACAAAAGTTATGGAGAAGGAGAAGAAGAAGAAGATTTTAGAGAGAGAAATAGCATGCGTTTGAAATAAAAAACCACCAGATAATGATCCCCTAAATTAAGGAAATTGCTCATTAATATTAATCCCTTAATTTAAGGACTTTTAATTGTATTAGTATTGATAATAAAAATGATAAAATATAATATTTTTGCAATTATTTTATGAGTGTATGATTTTTGTAATTACTTTCATAAATGTATTAATATATGTAATTAATCCTATGTTAAATTCTAAAAGTAAAATTTCTACTTAAAAATAAATAAATAAAATTATGTTTAAATAAGTCGCACACAATGTTAACAAATGTAAGAAAATAATCTCAACGCTTGGCTCAATAGTTTAAAAAAGAGCATGGGATTAGTCGTAAATTCGAAAGTCCTGAGTTCGACTACCACTGAAAGTAACACCGGAACCACGTACCACAGGTTTCGGCCTGTTTCGCAAGCCTTGTTCGGGGTAGGGAGATATGAAAGCAGATCTTCTGTCCTCATTTTTCTTGTATCTCTTGTGTCGCCCCACTTAAATTTTGACACATAAACTCTTAACACTTAAGCCCTTGTGTCCCTATACCCCCATTTTTCTTGTCTCCCTTGTTCGAGGTGGGGAGATATGAGATATAGTTTGGTTGCAAGATCGGAAAACTCTTCATATATAGCAAGAAAAATCAAAATATCATATAACACTTTCCTGACTTCAAAATTTTAAAAATATATTTTTTTTTAATTTCACTCCAATTTCAAAGAGGAAACGTTATAATTTTATGATTATAAAGACTATTCTTAATTTGTCATTTTTTATTTTGCATGTGAGGAAAAATATTGTCATTTGTTATTATTATCTTTAACATCACTAGCATTTCTTAGCTAACACAAAGAGGAGTGAATATTTAAAGCTACCTGTCGTATTATTTTAATTTTATGATGATACAAAAATATTTATATATAAAACTCACACAAATAGTTTTCAAATAAAGTTTTAAAAAATAATTTTAGGTTTTAACTAAATAAATAATCCAACAATAATTAATTTGTACTAATTATAAACAGGTAAACAAAGAAGGTTATTTGGTGGGAAAGCAGTAGAGGAAGAAGAGGGCCGATGGAGACATGCATGTGAATTAAAATACTTTTGGATTTGGTGGCTCAAACTATTTTTGTATAGAAGGACCACTTAAAACATTTTATAAACATTCTTACAAAAATTAAATTTTATGTTGTTGATATTAAATAATAGAATATTATTTTCACATGAGTTTTTGATATTTTTATATGGTTCCCTCTCATATAAAAGTGGTACCCACTTTCTTTTCATATGAGAGAAGATTATGTGAAAATATTAAAAACACACGTGGAAATATCAATTTCCTATTAAAATAATCCATCCGTCTCGTAATATATGACGTTTTAGATAATTTTATTTGTCTCAAATTATTTGTTATTTTATAAAATCTAAGAGAATTAATTATATTTTTTTCAAAATTACCCCTCATGAGAAATTTTTTCTCACAGATGAGAGAGAGTGAGATAAGTATATGGTAATAAATGGGAATTTAAGGATATTATAAATAATTAATATTATATTTAATATTATCTAATTATTTTCTTAATTCTTTTGCATAACTTTAAAATGTCATGTATTATAGGATGGAGGGAGTACAAAAAATAAAGAGATAATAACAAAGAAATTCATACATCAACATTCTATCTATTTACTTTTAGTTACACATTAGTAACATCTCACATTTAACATAAAAGGTAGTGTCCTTCATATATGTTCATATAAAAATAAATTAATGTAATAATGTTAGAGATCTCAAAATTTTAGTCTTAAATGGTATATTATTGAATATTTTAATGATAATTTATTATATTGATGACACATTATTTAAGACACTTTTTGAGACCAAAAAATTGAAATATGTTTATATAAAAATTATTGTTACTACAAACTGGCGACGCGTCACATGTGTTGTGCCTGCGTGTGTAAATTATATGAGATAAAATTAGAATTTTATAAAATGTGGAGGATTATATAGAAAAGTAAAAAAAATTAAAAATAATAAATAGTAATATATCTAAAGTTATAATGGCGAAAATATAATAAATATAAAAAAAACTGTCAAACATAACTCAAAATCACCAAAGCGTAAAGGCTTTATAATATAGATAAATATAGATGTCATATAATTTTGTCTTGGTAATATGAGCTTCTTTCTTCCAAACTTTCTTACAGTAACCATTTGTTTTGTTTTTCATAAAATAGTCTCATTATATATATATATATATATATATATATATATATATATATATAGGGAATATATCTTAAACTCACCCCTTATTCAACTCACCCGAGCTCACCCCCTTTTAGCGACGGACACGACGACGGTTCGATCATACAACCGTCGTCTATACTTATAGCGACACTATATGTTGTCCGTCGCTAAAAGTATAGACGACGGTTGTATGACCGAACCGTCGTCGGGTCCGTCGCTAAATGGAGGGTGAGCTCGGGTGAGTTAGATAAGGGGTGAGCTTAAGATCCGGACCGTATATATATATATATATATATATATATATATATATATATATATATATATATATATATACAGAATCGATCAGGTGAGGGCTCTCTTACTTTGTTAAAATGCGGACTTTTTTTTTCTTTTTTTTTGGTTTTTTTTAAACAACTAAAAAAAATATTTAATATTTTATGGAACTGATATTTTTCCATAATATAATGTTTTGGGCGTGTTTTGAATACATATACCAAAAAGTGGTGGTACAGTCTGCCCAGACTGTACATACATATTTTGTTATACGTATCCAAATCACATCCAAAACACTGTATTATGAAAAAAAATTCAGTTCCATAAAATATTAAACTTTTTTTTAGTTATTAAAAAAAACCCAAAAAAATCAAAAAAAAAGTCCGCATTTTAACAAAGTAAGGGAGTCCTTACCTGATCCTGACCCTATATATATATATATATATTTCACAATTTTTTATTAATAATATAAAGTGAGACAATATCATTAATTTTGTAATCACAATTTTATTATTTTGTCAAGTCTACTTTATTTTACTAACTTAGGAGTTATTTGTTTAGGGGACTTAATGCATCTAAATGACTTATAATCTGAATTGATCAGTCATTCAATCCGTTTGGTTTAAATAAAAATAATGTTAATAGTTGAATCGGTAAGCTCAATTGGACTGACCGAATAAATGGTCATTGAATGAATTTTGTATACATGTTGTCCCACTTTTACACTTGTCGATGATGGTTTTCTCCATCACCGATTGCCATATGAGATCTCAATTTAGTAGAATTTGATAATTCAGGAAAATCAACCATAGTTTCTTCATCAATTTTAGCATTTGTATTAACATTGTAATCGTTGGGAGAAACATTATCAACCTAGTTCAATATTTTAAACAAAAATTCATTCAATATTTAAAATTCTTTATCATTCAACTCATTCAAATTTAATTCAATTTTATCAAGAAGTACCTTAGTCTAAAGTCTCCACGCCAAGAGTTTCAGTGACAACAGATTTAACTAACAATTTATATAAACAAATACTACTACTAGGAAACAAAAACACTTCTTTAATTTTTATAAAACGGAGAGACACATTACATATACGGATATACCCATTGTCTCATTTAATAGGTTCACATGATCCATGTTGATGAGTTGGTTTGTTTCACTTCAAAGTTCAAAGCACTCTACGACATTTAATTATGTCGATCGAGTGGTTGAGCTTTCAGGGTGGGGGTAGGGGAAGTGAAGAATATAAGCCATAAATGCTGAACCCCCTAGCCCTATCCTATCCTACCCTACCTTACCCTACTCATGACGGGGATTAAAATAAAAATATTATTACAATCACATAAAAAAATGTTACATAATATTTATATACATATACATCATACTGCAGAACTCACATGTTAGGCGAGGGTCCACAGTATGCATGTGAACATTATATGCAGGGGCGGAGGCATGTATAGACTAGGGTGGGCTTTAGCCCGGGTAGAGTTTTTGAAAAATATTTAGTACTTATATATTTTCAATAGCCCAACCCAATATCGTTTTCCTGTTTTCTTGTGTCTCAATAGTGTCTCACATAGAAAACGAAATCAGAAGGAACCGATTTTTTTCAGGTAAAAAGAATGTTTATTTGTGAAAATGACGATGCAATTTTCTTTATGTTTTTGGTACTGACGTCCTGTATATTCTTGGTACTGACAACACTTCCAGTAGATTGCCATGGTATTGTATCCCAAACTATCTGCTTCGTTTATGAGGCTCAACTTCTTGGCTACCCTTCTTTTTTGAGAATATCCCACTAATTAAAGGGATAAGTGATTTCCTTTTAGCCTTTTGCTTGAGAGAATTGGGTGATGCAACTACAACTTGTTCACTGACATCTCTGCTAACGGTCACTTTAGCCAGTAGAGGAGGACTTGCAAATTTGACAGACCTTTTTCTTTGATACTCCAATAGCGACACATCTTCATCTTCATTTAGTTTTCTATTTAGCAGTACTATTTTGGAAGTAAAGAGTTGGAGTCTTGCTTTACTTTTGTGTTCTGGATAATTGAATGGTATGCTTTTTTGACGTTTTCATATTACTATAAATGGAAATTTTTTTTGACTGAGCTGATTAGTTAGATCGCCTTAACTTTGTTTGCATCATAGTTGATAAAAAATAGAAGTGAACCATTTAATGAATTTCTTGCTGATTTGCATTGAAGGTAAAATTTCATAGTTTTTACAATTAGTTGGATAAAGTTTGGTTTTGACAGTTTTGGGGGAGTTGGAGCTTAATTTAGTCTATTCAAGTTTGTTATTATCTATTATGATTGTTGGGTGCTTGTGCACTGGTTATTGAACATTCAAACAAGGGAGAGAAAGGGGCTATAAAACAACGCCATCTAGGTGTTCGATAAAAATTCTGAGAGTAGGAAAAGTTGGTTTGTGAGCAAGTTAGGGGGGTATTTTGCCTGTAATGGTTTGTTATTATTTGAAAATTTTAAATGGCACTTGGCAGCCCAGGAGAAAAAAAATTTCTGGCTCCGGCCTTGATTATATGACCTTTTTTATGTGATGGTATAGCATTGTTGTTAAAATTTGGACCAACCCATCAAAAAGCTCAAAAGAGCAAACAACTTAGTTAAAAAAATCCATCCAAAATGAGAGAAATCAAGTAAGATATACTCAAATTATCTACAAGTTTTTACTTTTAAGTCAATTGAGATTTGAAACAAATAATACATCCATCGGAATAAAATTTATATGCATATGACTAGTTATAGTTAATTGTGCATTTTACATTAACTAAAGCAGTCTTTCAAAATAAATCACGTTATTTATTATATTAATATGTAAGCGTTATATTATAACAATGTAATTTAAAAATAAAAATATTTTTCATTCCCTTCCCACATTATACTCACAAATAAAGGAAAATATACTTGAAATTTTATATCTTCCCTTCCTTTATTAAACTCATAAATATGATAAAGAAAAATTATATTTCATTATCATCCATTCCCTCATACTCCTATATTTTAAAACTTTTTTACTTTTTATTTTTATTTTTAATATATATATATATATATAAAATATATTTTACTCATCTTTTTGAGAACAAAGAAATAATAATGATATTCATAAATTGAAGTTACTATTAGTAACGGGTGACAATATTATTTTCACTAGCATCCGTTATTATTAATAGTGGACGATACATGTCATCCGCTACTATTAGTAGTTGACGTAGTGTGCTACTAATAATAGCTAGTATTGTTCTCATATTGAAAGATAAAGATGATATATGCTCATTTTTGTATCCATAGCAAATACGTGCTATAAATAATTTATATATATAGGGGACCGATCCGTAGCTAACGTTGTCAACTTAAGGTTATCCTTTTAATACATCGTGACCCTCCATCCGAAGATCGAACGGTTAAATAAAGGAACTGTCCGCAGTTTAGTTTTTAGAATTTCGCAGTTTAATACTGTGGACGAGATAGAAGACCAAAATGCCCCTCCTTGTAAAAGTCTCCGTCTACAGTATTAAACTGCGGACGCTATGTATGGCTAAATGGCTAATTGAAAACAACGCCGTTTGTAAGTAAGCTTCGTCCGCAGTATTAAACTGCATATGCCAAATTCATTTTTTTTAGTTTTCAAGGTTTCGATTAATTCTAACAACTCTTCAAAACAAATAGATTAAAGAAGGCAAAAATAGATCAAAATAGACAAAAAGGTTGGAATTCAAAGAAGGTTGAGTTAACTGGTAAAATAGATCAAAACAAGTAAAAAGACGCAAAACCTGTGAGCATTTGCAATCTTTTTCCATCATTACACACTGTTACGATTATATTACTTTTGGGTTGGCTCCAATTAAGATTCAAAAAACAACTTTAAAACCAAAAAGAAAATAAAACTGAAAAGCTATGATTTCAATCTGATACTATATATTGAATACAGTATAGCAAAAAAAGAAAATAAAGATTAAAGAAACTAACACATAATATCAAGAATGAAAATGACAAAGATGGTAAATTAATATATAACGTTCACATCTTGCACAGATAAGAGGATAATTTCACCCTTTGATTGATTGTAGAGTTGTTAGAATTGATCGAAGCCTTGATAACCAAAATAAAATTGAATTTGGCATCCGCATTTTAATATTGCGGATAAAACTTATTTACAAACGGCGTTGTTTCCCAGTTGACCATTTGGTCATACCTAGCGTCCGTAGTTTAATACCGCAGACGTGAGAATTGTAAAGGAGAATTATTTTGGTCATCTGTTTCGACTGCAGTATTAAACTGCGGACGTGCGCCATATTAACCGTTTGATCTACAGATAGACGGTCGTAATCTGTTGTAAGTCTAATCTTAAATTGACAACGTTATCAATGAATCAGTCCTCATATATATATATATATATATATATATATATATATATATATATATATATATATATATATATATATATACAGCTGTGTATTACAGAGTCAGACTACGGCGAAGGATTTTTTGGGCTATGGCGACGGTTCACCCGTCATCGTAGCCCAGAATACTTATGGTAACGGATGAAACCGTCGTTATAGCCCAAAAAATTGTCATCATAGCGGACTGTGTACTACACAGTTGTGAACTAGAGGGAGCGAACTCGAATTAAAAACGAAGCGTCTATAATTACGGGTTTTTTCGTTGTTATATCATAAAAAACCGGCTTTCTATGCTATAGCGGCGGAAAAAATCGTCGCTATAACCGGTTCGTTCTTAGTTCACTCCCTCCAGTTCGCTGAAGAAACGTACTATATATATATATATATATATATATAGTATTATACACGACAGTGGTATTAGTAAGTTGTATTTGAATTCTGTACCATGTATCTGACGACTCAAGATGGGTGATATATACCTAATTTTGGGGGCGTCACAGTTGGTATAAGAGCTTAGGGATATGATCCCTGACTAAGATGTGAGACTAGAACTAGGAGGGGAGAGACGGGAAATTCCTTTGCTAGTATGACCTACTTAAATTTATTTTGTATTTAAATTGGTTGGTCAGAGTTTAGAGATATTATGTTACATGTCAATTAACCTTTGTTTTGTAGCAGTATCTGAAAATGACATTTGAGAATGTTGAGAATAGCAATGGAGCACAGGCGATCGTTGATTCACCACATATCAATAATCAGGATAATGTGCATCAGGAAGGCGACAATCCTCATGCAAAGAACAACACTGACCAAATGATGAATGATCAAATGTTCAGATGCTTTATGCAATTCATGCAACAGCAGGCGAGAGCGACTCCTGTCCAAAACGTAGATGACAACACAGGAAACTCTCGGGCGGTCACCGCTAAACAGTTCAAGGAGCTGGGAGCACCGGAGTTTAAGGGAGAGCCAAAACCACTTATGGCGGAAACATGGATAAAGCAGATTACCAAGATATTTGATGTCTTGGGATGCTCTGAGGAGCAAAAGGTTCCCTTTGCCGCTTTTATGTTGCGCGGAGAGACAAATTACTGGTGGGAATCGGTAAAACGTACTCAACCTGCTGTACTGAAGATATCTTTGGAGAAGTTCCAGGAGCTGTTCAATGACAAATACTTTCCCTAAAGTATTCGCCACATGAAGGAGGTGGAGTTTATTAAGTTGGAACAAAATAATATGACCGTGTCGCAATACGAGGTAAAATTTGCAGAGTTATCACGGTTTGCGTCCCACTTGGTGGATAATGAAGAGAGAATGGCGCGAATGTTTTTAAGAGGTTTGAAGCCGGAGATACGTCAACATCTTATTTCTCATAAATTGTGTTTGTATTCAGATGTTGTAAATAGGGCTCGGTTAGTGGAGCGCGATAACGAGTCAACTCAACTAAAAGAGAGCAGCCGACAAAATTAAAATACCAGCGAGAGTGTTCATCGAAGCGGTGACAACAAGCGTGGAGAGAATCAGCAAGCCAGAAATGGTAACCACTTTGGTGGTAATAAGGGCCAAAACAATAAGAATGGACATTTCAAAAAGAGGAGATTCAACAATGATGGAAAGACGTCAGCACCAGCACCCGTTGTTAAGAAAGGAGAAAGACCACCTATCATATGCTTCAAATGCGGAGGGGAGGGACACATCAGTCCAAATTGCGCGATGCCGTCCAAAGCATGTTATAATTATGGAAGAGAAGGTCACTTAGCCCGATTTTGTCGTTTACCGAAGAAAAATTCAGCTAGGATGGAGGCACCAAAGGCCGTCCCAGAAAGGTCAAAGCCGGTAGTGCAAGGGAGAGCGTTTGTTGTGACCTCCCAGAAAGCAAGGAACCCGAATGAGGTCATCACGGGTAAGCTTATCATAAACTCTAACGAAGTCTATACTTTATTTGATACCGGTTCTACCCATTCTTTTATTTCTCCTACTTGCGCTCATCGATTAAATTTGACTTCGGAGAAATTAGACTTTGACTTATCTGTGGAAACTCCGTTGGGAGAAACATTCATTACATCCACTGTTTATAAGTCTTGTTTGGTTCAAATCGGTACCCTCACATTACCTGTAGATCTTATTTCATTGAAAATACTTGCATTTGACGTGATTCTAGGGATTGATTGGTTAACTACTCATCATGCAAAAATTGATTGTTTCCATAAGGTTGTTAGCTTTCATATTCCTAATCAACCTATTATGCGAATTCAAGCGACCAAACCATTAAAATCAATCATGGTCATCTCAAGCCATAAAGCTATTCGTTTATTGAAAAACGGATGTCAAGCTTTCTTAGCTCATGTCACAGATTTAAACAAAAATACGTCAGTTTTGAACGATATTTCTATTGTTAATGAATTTCCTGACGTATTCCCCGAAGAACTTCCTGGCCTACCCCCAGAGCGTGAGATTGAATTTTGTATCGACCTTGAACCCGGTACAAAACCCATTTCTAAAGCCCCATATCGAATGGCTCCTATTGAACTTTAGGAGTTAAAAACCCAACTGCAGGAATTGTTAGACATTGGCTTTATTCGTCCTAGTACTTCTCCTTGGGGTGCTCCTGTTCTATTCGTGAAGAAGAAAGATGGGAGTATGCGACTTTGTATTGATTATCGGGAGTTGAATCATGTCACCATCAAAAATAGGTATCCATTACCACGTATTGATGACTTGTTTGACCAGTTGCAAGGAGCCAAATTCTTTTCAAAGATTGATCTTCGTTCCGGGTATCACCAATTGAAGATTAGAACCGATGACATTCCAAAGATGGCTTTCAGAACTCGGTACGGGCATTTTGAATTCCTAGTCATGTCCTTTGGATTGACTAATGCTCCTGCTGCCTTCATGGATATGATGAACCGAGTATTCAAGGAATATTTGGATCACTTTGTGGTCGTCTTTATTGATGACATCCTTATTTATTCCAAAAGCCGTGAAGATCATGAGCAACACTTGAGGCTGACACTCCAAAAGCTTCGTGAATATAAGCTTTATGCCAAGTTGAAGAAATGCGAGTTCTGGCTTGAGGAAGTAGCATTCCTTAGGCACGTGGTATCAAATCATGGAATATCTGTTGACCCAGCAAAGATTGAAGCTATTCAAAGCTGGGAGCAACCTAAATCAGTGACCGAAGTACGTAGCTTTATCGGTTTAGCTGGTTATTATCGGAGATTCGTGGAAGGATTTTCTCGAATCGCTACTCCATTGACTCAGCTGACTCGGAAAGATACAAAGTTCGATTGGAGCAAAGAATGTGAGAAGAGTTTTCAAGAACTCAAGAGGAGACTCATTTCAGCACTTGTTCTGACAATACCATCTGGCTCGGAGGGTTTTGTCATCTACAGCGATGCTTCGGGCAAAGGGCTGGGATGTGTTCTTATGCAACATGGAAAAGTCATAGCCTATGCCTCGCGAAAACTCAAAGAATATGAGAAGAATTATCCTACTCATGATCTAGAGTTAGAAGTTGTTGTCTTTTCACTTAAAATTTGGAGGCATTACTTGTATGGGGAGAAAGTGGAGATCTTTACGGATCATAAAAGCCTTAAATATTTCTTCACTCAAAAGGAACTCAACATGCGACAACGACGTTGTCTTGAACTGTTGAAATATTATGATCATACCATCCAATACCATCCTGAAAAAGCAAACGTGGTAGCTGACGCATTGAGTAGAAGATCACATGCAAGTACGAGTGCGATATTGTCAACGCAAGGGCCCATTTTGTGTGACTTGCAAAGGATGGAGATAGAGTTAAAGACTCCAGGGACACATGTGACGATGGCGAATATACGAGTAGAACCGACTTTAATCGATAAAGTTAAAGCTACTCAAGCTACAGACCTGGAGCTGATGCGTATGAGGAAGAAAGTGCAAGAGGGTGCTATGCCGGAAGCAAGAATCGATGAAGAAGGAATACTTCGAGTCAACTCCAGACTTTGTGTTCCTAATGACCCTGATTTAAAGTATAAAATCATGATGGAGGTGCACAATACACCGTTTGCAATCCATCTTGGGAGTACCAAAATGTATCATGATATTCGTCATACATTTTGGTGGAGCAATATGAAGAGAGAGATAGCGTTGTTTATCTCAAGGTGTCTAACTTGTCAACGAGTTAAAGCAGAGCATCAAGTACCAAAAGGTCCATTGCAACCACTTGAAATTTCATTATGGAAGTAAGAGCACATTACCATGGATTTCGTTACCGGTCTTCCTAAGGTTTCTCAAGGCATAGATGCGATTTGGGTCATTGTTGATAGATTGACCAAGTCTGCTCATTTCTTACCGATACGAGAAACTTATACACTTGAACGTCTTGCTCGTATGTACATAAACGAGATTGTAAGACTGCATGGTATGCTGGTATCCATAGTTTCTGATCGAGACCCAAGATTTACTTCACGATTTTGGGTTAGTTTGCAAAAAGCTATGGGCACAGACTTACGATTTAGCTCGGCATATCATCCTCAGACGGACGGACAGTCGGAGAGGACTATTCAAACTCTCGAAGATCTATTAAGACTTTGTGTCCTTGATTTCAAGAGAAGTTGGGACAAGTTCTTACCATTGGTGGAGTTTTCCTACAACAACAGTTATCAAGCAAGTATTGGCATGGCTCCATTCGAAACGTTGTATGGAAGAAAGTGTCATTCTCCAGTATGCTGGGATGAGGTGGGTGAAGCAACGTTGTTGGGACCGGAGTTGGTACGTATGACTACAGAAAAGATTCAAACAATCCGACAACGTATAAAAACCTCACAAAGTCGACAAAAGAGTTATGTTGATCTTCATCGAAAGGACGTGGAATTCAATATAGGAGATCATGTGTTGTTACGTGTTACTCCATGGAAAGGAGTTACAAGATTTGGAAAGAGAGGAAAACTCAATCCTCGATTCATCGGTCCATTTTTAATCCTCGATCGAATAGGAACTGTAGCCTATAGACTCGCTTTACCGCCAAGTATGTCTCGTGTTCATAACGTTTTTCACATATCCATGTTACGTAAATATGTGAAAGATCCGAACCACATTATTGAGTTAGAACCGGACGAAATAGCAGAAGATTTGACGTATGAAGAGATTTCTGTTCAAATATTGGATAAGAAGGAACATATTCTACGCTCCAAGGTTATACCTCAAGTCAAAGTTTTGTGGAGAAACCACGATGTTGAGAAAATGACTTGGAAGTTAGAATCTGAAATAAAATCAAGGTATCCTTACCTCTTCGACATACCAGGTACGTACCCTAATTTCGAGGGAGAAATTTCATAAGAAGGGGAGGTTGTAAGACCCCAATTTTTATAAATAAAGATGAATTTTTATAATTATTATTTTTGAATATTATGGAATAAATTTGATATAATGTTATAGTTGTGGGTAATATTTATAAATTTTGCAAAGTACGCAAGTTGTTATAAAATATTCGTCTCAGATTCTAACTCCCAGGTCATTTCTCGAAATTAGGGTACATACCTGGTATATCGAAGAGGTGAGGATATCTTGACTTCATCTCAGATTCTAACTCCCAGGTCATTTCTTCTACATCATGGTTTCTCCACAAAACATTGACTTGAGATTTAACCTTGGAGCGTAGAGTATGATCCTTCCTATCCAAGATTTTAACAGGTAACTCTTCATACGTTAATTCTTCCTCTATCTCGTCCGGTTCTAATTCAATAATGTAGTTTGGGTCTTTCACATATTTACGTAACATAGATATGTGAAAAATATTATGAACACGAGACATACTTGGCGATAAAGTGAGTCTATAGGCCACCGTTCCTACTCGTTCGAGGATTATAAATGGACCAATGAATCGAGGATTGAGCTTTTCTCTCTTTCTAAATCTTGTAACTCCTTTCCATGGAGTAACACGTAACAACATATGATCTCCAATATCGAATTCCACGTCTTTTCGATGAAGATTAGCATAACTCTTTTGTCGATCTTGTGAGGTTTTTATACGTTGTCGGATCGTTTGAATCTTTTTCGTAGTCATACGTACCAAATCTGGTCCCAACAACGTTACTTCACCCACCTCATCCCAGCATACTGGAGAACGACAATTTCTTCCATACAACGCCTCGAATGGAGCCATGCCAATACTTGCTTAATAACTGTTGTTGTAGAAAAACTCCATCATTGGTAAGAACTTGTCCCAACTTCCCTTGAAGTCAAGGACACAGAGTCTTAATAAATCTTCAAGAGTTTGAATAGTCCTTTCCGACTGCCCATCCATTTGAGGATGATATGCCAAACTAAATTATAAATCTGTACGCATAGTTTTTGCAAACTAACCCAAAATCTTGAAGTGAATCTTGGGTCTCGATCATAAACTATGGATACTGGCATACCATGCAATCTTACAATCTCGTTTATGTACATACTAGCAAGAAGTTCAAGTGTAAAAGTTTCTCGTATCGGTAAGAAATGAGCAGACTTGGTCAATCTATCAAAAATGACCCAAATCACATCTATGCCTTGAGAAACCTTGGGAAGACCAGTAACGAAATCCATGGTAATGTGCTCCCACTTCCATTCTGGAATTTCAAGTGGTTGCAATGGACCTTTTGGCACTTGATGCTCCGCCTTGACTCATTGACAAGTTAGACACCTTGAGATAAACCCCGATATCTCTCTCTTCATATTGCTCCACCAAAATGTATGTCGAAGATCATGATACATTTTGGTACTCCCAGGATGGATTACAAACGATGTGTTGTGCGCCTCCATCATGATTTTATACTTCAAGTCAGAATCGTTAGGAACATATAGTCTAGAGTTGACTCGAAGTATTCCTTCTTCATCGATTCTTATTTCCGGAATAGCACCTTCTTCCACTTTCTTCTTCATACGCATCAGCTCCTGGTCTGTAGCTTGAGCAGCTTTAACTTTATTGATTAAAGTCGGTTCTACTCGTATATTCTCCATCATCACATGGTTCTCTGGAGTCTTTAACTCTATCTCCATCCTTTGTAAGTCATACAAAATGGGCATTTACGTTGAAAATATTGCACTCGTACCCGCATATGATCTTTTACTCAATGCGTCAGCTACTACGTTCACTTTTCCAAGATGGTATTGGATGATATGATCATAATCTTTCAATAGCTCAAGCCAACATCGTTGCCGCATGTTGAGTTACTTTTGAGTGAAGAAATATTTGAGGCTTTTATGATCCGTATAGATTTTCACCTTCTCTCCATACAGGTAATGCCTCCAAATCTTAAGCGCAAAAACGACAGCGGCTAACTCTAGATCATGAGTAGGATAATTCCTCTCATACTCTTTGAGTTGTCGTGAGGCATAGGCTATGACTTTTCCATGTTTCATGAGAACACATCCTAACCCTTTGCCTGAAGCATCACTGTAAATGACAAATCCCTCCGTGCCAGATGATATTTTCAGAATAGGTGATGAAATGAGTCTCCTCTTGAGTTCTTGAAAACTCTTCTCACATTCATCTCTCCAACCAAATTTTGTATCTTTTTGAGTCAGCTGCATTAATGGAGTAGCGATTCAAGAAAACCCTTCTACGAATCTCTGATAATAACCAGCTAAGCCGAGAAAGCTACGTACTTCGGTCACTGACTTAGGTTGCTCCCAACTTTAAATTGATTCAATATTTGCCGGGTCAACAGATATTCCATGATTTGATATCACGTGCCCAAGGAATGTAACTTCCTCAAGCTAGAACTCGTATTTCTTCAACTTGGCATATAGCTTGTTTTCACGAAGCTTTTGAAGTATCAGCCTCAAGTGTTGCTCATGGTTTTCACGGGTTTTGGAGTATAAGAGGATGCCATCAATAAAGACGACCACAATGTGATCCAAATATTCCTTGAATACTCGGTTCATCATGTCCATGAAGGCAGCAGGAGCATTAGTTAATCCAAAAGACATGACTAGAAATTCATAATGCCCATACCGAGTTCTGAAAGTAGTCTTTGGAATGTCATCAGTTTTAATCTTCAACTGATGATATCCAGAATGAAGATCGATCTTTGAAAAGAATTTGGCGCCTTGCAACTGGTCAAACAGATCATCAATACGAGGTAACGCGTACCTATTTTTGATGGTGACATGATTCAACTCCTGATAATCAATACAAAATCGCATACTTCCGTCTTTCTTCTTCACGAATAGAATAAGAGCACCCCAAGGAGACGTACTAGGACGAATGAAACCGATGTCTAACAATTCCTGTAGTTGGGTTTTTAACTCCTGAAGTTTAATAGGAGCCATTCGATATGGGTAGGGGTGCTCATCGGTAAAAAACCGAACAGGTACCGAAAAAACCGAACGGATACCGAACCGAAAAACCCAAAACAAAAAATCAAGAACCGGTACCGGTACCGAATAACCGGTTTCGGTACCGGTTCGGTACAAAATCGGTACCGATTTTTTCGGTTCGATTTTCGATTATACCGCAATAATTAAATAAAAAAAATTTATATTAACAAATTTTTTAAAATTAAGAAATGAGACTAATAAACTGATTGATTCTGTGCTTGATGTTGTTAGGAAGGAGGCTGAGAATTGTGACTGCTTGATGGGTAATGGGTTACATATTTTTAATTTTATAAATTTATGTTATATATGTGCATTAGTGCATATCAATATGAATTTGTTTTGCTTGTGTGTTTTGTTGATTATATATGTGCATAGTCTCCCTCTAGAAAGGATTGCTGTCGTGTAGTGTTGAAATTGCATGCAGCAAATTTTGTTTATAAAATCAGTTTTGGTAAGTAACTGAAAATGAAAAAGATGCCAAGACGCCATCATGCTAAATATTGTCGGTTGATTCTTAAGTTTGAATTCTTTTAAGTTTTCTTCTGTTCTTGACCATGATAAGTCTCAAAATTAAAGAAAAAAAAACCAAAATAACTCCGTTTTTTTCCATCACCTTTTTTAGTTTAAATCAAGTGTTTAAACTCCTAATGCTAACTATTAGAAAGCTGAAGAAAAAACTGCTTGCTTGATCAATTTAATCAGGACATGTGTCTCAATTCTACTATCATTTGGCTACTTTATCTTTTTTTCTGCCTTTTGCGTAACATGAGCTATTGTTCTGTAGTCTGATGTTTTCTTGTAATATGTTGTTTTTGTTCACAAGTCACGAAAGTATACCGCAATAATTCAAAAAAAAATCGGTTTTTTTCGGTATTTCGGTTTTTACCGAATTCAAAAAAGTTATTACCGTTACCGGTACCGAAAAATGTTAAAATACCGAAAAAACCGGTACCGAAAAAATCGGTACAAAAAAAAACTGGTACCGAAAAAATCGGTACCACCGGTACCGGTAAAAAACCGAAAAAACAGAAAATTTTGAGCACCCCTAGATATGGGGTTTTGGAAATGAGTTTTGTACCAATTTCAAGGTCGATACAAAATTCAATTTCACGCTCTGGGGGTAGGCCAGGAAGTTCTTCAGGGAATACGTTAGGAAATTTATTAACAATAGAAATATCATTCAAATCTGACGTATTTTTATTTAAATCCGTAACATGGGCTAAGAAAGCTTAACATCCATTTTTTAATAAACGAATATATTTATGGCTTGTTATGACACTGATTGAATTTAGTGGTTTGGTTGCTTGAATTCGTATAATAGGTTGGTTAGTAATATGAAAGCTAAGAACCTTATGAAAACAATCGATTTTAGCATGATGAGTAGTTAACCAATCAATCCCTAAAATCACATCAAATGCAAGTATGTTTAAGGAAATAAGATCGACAGGTAACGTGAGGTTACCGATTTGAATCAAACAAGACTTATAAACTGTGGATGTAATGAAGGTTTATCCCAACGGAGTTACAACAGATAAGTCAAAGTCTAATTTCTCCGTAGTCAAAGTTAAACATTGAACGCAAGTAGGAGAAATAAAGGAATGGGTAGAACCGGTATCAAATAAAGTATAAACTTCGCTAGAGTTTATGATTAGCTTACCCGTGATCACCTCGTTCGGATTCCATGCTTTTTGGGAGGTTACGACAAATGCTCTCCCTTGAACTACCGGTTTTGTCTTGTCTAGGACACCCTTTGATACCTCCATCCCAGCTGGACTTGACTTTGGTGCACGACAAAATCAGGCTAGGTGTCCTTCTTTTTCACAATTATAACATGGTTTGGACTGCATCGTGCAGTTTGGATTTATGTGTCCTTCCCCTCCACATTTGTAACATACGACCGACGGTTGTTCTCCTTCCTTAACAACGGGTGCTGATGCTGACGTCTTTCCATCTTTGCTGAACCTTCTCTTCTTGAACTTTCCACTCCTATTGTTTTGGCCATGATTACCATCAAAGTGGTTATCATTTCTGACATGTTGATTCCCTCCACATTTGTTGTCACCGCTTCGATGACTGCTACCACTGGTATTATCGACTTGTCGGTTGCTCTCTCTTGGTTGGGTTGACTCATTATCGTGCTCCAATAACTGAGCCCTATTCACAACATCTGAATACAAACACAGTTTATGAGAGATAAGGTATTGACGTATCTCGGGTTTCAAACCTCTTAGAAACATCCTCGTCATTTTCTCCTCATTATCAACAAGGTGGGATGCAAATCGAGACAACTCGGCAAACTTAGCTTCGTACTGCGCCACGATCATATTATTTTGATCAAGATTGATGAACTCTACCTCCTTCATGTGACGGATAATTTCAGGAAAGTATTTGTCGTTGAACAGCTCTTGGAACTTCTCCCAAGACATCTTCAGTGCGGCAGGTTGAGTACGCTTTACAGATTCTCACCAGTAATTTTCCTCTACACGCAACATGAAGGTGGCAAAGGGAACCTTTTGCTCCTCGGAGCATCCCAAGACATCAAATATCTTATTGATATGCTTTATCCACGTCTCCGCCTTAAGTTGTTTTGGCTTTCCAAAAAAACTTCGGTGGTCCCAACTCCTTGAACTGCTTAGCGGTGACCGTCCAAGAGTTGTCAGTGATTCCACCTGTATTTTGGACAGGAGCCGCCTTCGCCTAATGTTGCATGAATTGCATAAAGCCTCTGATCATCCCATCGTTCACCATTTCATCGGTGTTATTGTTTACATGAGGATTATTGTCTTCCTGTTACACATTATCATGGGTATTGATCTGTGGTGACTCAACGGTCTCACGTGCTTCATTGTTTATCTCAACATTTTCGGATGCCATTTTCAAATACTGCAACAAAACAAGGGTTAATTAACATATCACATATTCTCCCTATACTCTGACCAACCAATTAAATACCAAATAAATTTAGGTAGGTCATACTAGCGAAGGAATTCCCCATCTCTCCCTTCCTAGTTCTTGCCTCACATCTCAGCTAGAGATCATATCATTAAGCTTTGATACCAATTGTGATACCCCCAAAATAGGTATACATCACCCATCTTGAGTCGCAAAATACATGGTACAAAAATACAAATACAACTTAATAATACAACTGTCGTGTAAAATACGACAACATAAACTGAGAGTTTAAACAAGAATATTGTCATCTAGACAATATCCACACTTAATGGAGTCCTCATTACATTTATTGTCACACTATTTAACAGAATAGTGATGACTACTAATGTTATCATCTGGACCGTCACTCCGTTCTCCGATTCGTCCCAGCTATATTCTCATTTCCTGAAGAGAATAGTGAAAGAAAGGGTGAGCTCAACTAGCCCAGTAAAAAATATTAATCAATTGACCAACTTACCATAAAGTTAACTTCATGATAATCTGATCCAATTAAAAGCCATATCTATCTATGAAAATCTATTCATTGAATTGGATACTTTGAAGTTGTATGTTGGGGTTTGACTGTTCAGAGTACGTGTTTCTCAATTTGATGATTTAAGCCCCCAAGTACCCGAACCCCCTCCTCACCCTGCTGCGTATTCTTGGGGGAACCGATTCACACCATATGGCCTGGTCTGATCTGGTCTAGTAATTTGAATCTAGTTAATGCTCCATCATTTACAATTCGGCTAGGTTGGGCCCTGTTGAAGCTAGATTTTCAGTGATTACAATAAATATTTGGAATCTATGCGTACAGTTTCTTGGTGAACCCTATTTATTACTACCTACACATCAATATGCTGATGATGATGAGTCTTATTTTTCTGCAACTAAATTTGTGTTTCTCATTTTCTTCTTTTTTTTTGGAAAAAATAGGACTATTAAAAATTTATAATTGTTGGCTTAATTTATTTTTATTTATTATCAGTGTTTGTCTTTAATAGTTTAATTTTTTTTTTTTTTGATAAATTTGTTATTTAACATTATATCAAAAAAAAAATTGTGTGCATGGTGTTGTATTCAATTCTTAGCTGGCGCAAGTTACCCTTTGTATGGGTGTGTAACTTCATGCAAGGTCTTGAAGTCTGTTTGTTGCATGTAACTTGTTCAGGAATTTTAATTAATTTTTTTGTTGAAATTAAATAAAAAATAATAAATTAATTATAATATTATTTATAAATTATAATAAATATTCATAATTCAAACAAAAAAAAATTCAAATAAAAATATTTAGATATAATTTAGAAACTTATTTCAGTTACTTGTCATAGTTTAATTTGAATGATTCTCCAAATGTTCAAAGGCACAAACCAAATTTATTTTTTATATTCAAACAAAATAATAAATTACTTTCAAAGCATAAACTAATTTTGTTCTTCTAAGATATCAACAAGCCTTAAAACTAAGAAGATTTTTGTACTTGTATTTAGAATTAGTTTATGAAATTTATTTTGTCCCCTCCAAGTTTAACTATTTCATTCATATGCCCCCTTGAATTTATTATTTTACCTATAAAAAAATTCCAACAGGAGCAGCTGCCTATACTGCCCCCATATATAGATCCGCCCCTGTTAATACTAATTATGAGGGGTGTATGTTTTGTCTGATTAATTAAATTTAGGGGTACAAATTATCCGATCTGAATTTTATCAAATTCGAACACAATAAGTCGAACTTGAATATGTTCGAGTAACACAATTGAACTAACGCACATGTGCGATTGTTCACGAACATGCTCGAGTTCATGAACAATTCACAAACATTGTCGAACATCATCAATGCACTAAAGCAAAAATTAGGTCAAAAATTATAAATACAAAAGTATCTCACTCGAATCGAACTGTTCGCAAACAAGTTGAACCAAACCACATGGTTCACGAACATGTTCGATCGAACAATCGAACATGATATCATGTGCGAACTCAACTCGGCAAGACAATCCAATCAAACTCAAATCGAACCTGTTTACGAATGATTCAGTTCATTTCAGGTCTAATCAAATTAGATATAAAATATTATCAATATTATTCAACTAAAATACGGTAGAAAGATAAAAGAAAATTACATTTATATGTAATTTTAGAGATAATATGAGAAATTAAATCATTTATATTTTTTAAAAATCTACAAGTGATATAAATTAATAAATTTCACTTTATGTGAAGACAAATAAAAAACAACGGAATGAGTAACTTTTAACTCGTATTTGAGTTAGGAAAAAAAAAATTCCTTATTCGTGTGCACAAATTATACATACATCTAATTTTTATTATTTGTATTTTTCAAAAAAAAATTCAATAAATATATTATAATGTCAGGATCTTTTTTAACCTCTATTTTTTTCCCAAGTATTATTAATTTTTGGGTCACAACAAAAAAAAAGTAAGATAACAACTAAAACTCTTTCATCATATTATCCCCTTATCCCTTCCCCTCATCTCATTCCACATGTGTTACTAAACTTAAATGAAATTATATATATATATATATATATATATATATATATATATATATATATATATATAAATGAACTTATCTTGCAGTAATTGATTTATCAAGGCTAGTACTTGATACTATATTCTTAAGACAATTATGCTCTCCATATAGTGCTTAGAGTTAATAGCACTTGTCTCCCAGGATACAATAATACTGTATATTTTTGCAGCACTATAAAAAATATACTCTACGAACCAAAGTAATGCTCAGACTCTCTCTTACAAAATAACTAAGAAACTGATGAAGAAATAAAGACTTAAAAACTCTAATACGCTAGAATGCTTGAGAATTGAATGAATGAAAAGGCTGACCCCTCCTATCTATTTATAAGAGGGGTTGGTGGCCCTTCGGAAGGGTACTTCACCTCTGAAAAGGCATGGGGTGCTTATGAAAAAGTATATTTGATATATGTTGGTCAAAACGACGTAGTTTTGATCATTTATAGAATAAGAGCAACTATTCAGTTTGTTAGAACGACTTAGTTTAAGTGTTAGCAAAATCAAAACTACGTAGTTTTAGGCTTAGAAGAAAATGCGCGACAAAACGACGTAGTTTTGGGCCGCTCGTTCAAATTTATAGATACCGCTTTCTCAAAATGACACAGTTTTGATAATACCGCTTTTTAAAACGACACAATTTTGATAATATAATAAATACAGCTTCTCAAAACGACACAATTTTGATAATAGAATTAAATAAATAAATTTTAAATAAATTTTAATTAAAAAATTTAAATAGAACCAGGTGCCAAGTGCCCGAGCCAGGCTAGGCCGGCCGGACGGACAGCGGCAGCGCGCGTGTGGGTTCGAACCTAGCCTTGGCTAGGTCCTCTCCCTTCCACAAAAGTGGGGTGCCTCTTGGGGCCCAAACCCAAGAGCACTTTCCTTGTATATAAACATATAAAATATTTAATTTCTAACCTATGTCGGACTTGGTTTTTCCCACATGTATTTATTATCTTTTATCATGATCTTTGGGAGTTAATATCTCATTCATTACTCAATGGATTTGAGCTTCCAAATACTTAATTTAATCTACTCATGGAGTAGAACACATTAATATATGGAATCATTAAAAATAATTAATGACACCCATATTTATTTAGGCGCAAATTCCAACAATCCCCCACATGAATGATATTGACTGTCAGCCTTATGCAAATGTTATGCAAACACTGAGAGAGACAGAATTAGAAATCATCTATATCGACAGAGGTAGATTTTGGCTTTGAACCTTCTCTTGTGAAAAACTATCGGGTTTATTGGTTGTCCAGTGAACGTGATGTCTTGAACTGTCTAACCGTTTGTGTAAATTGAGACAATAGTAATTCACACAGAATCTTTCTAGACATTATTTGGTTCTCATGATTTTGTTCATTTTGGCCCTGAACAATCCCGCATTTATGAGTGCTTTAGAGAAGTATAGCCTTATCATTCTCATAGAATTGGCCCAATTCACACTCACATAGGTGATTCTTAATAAGAGTATCCTGCCATACTCCACATGTTTAACAAGATTTAAGAATCATTAAAAGCATAGCTTATCCTGTAAACGCTGTAGGTATCACTATCTCGTATCATAGGAATGAGCTGAAGAAATTAATTTCTTCATAGTGATTTGGTTGAATCATTCACAATTTAGTTGTCCCTTTGAACCTAAATCTTGGGATCTCCAGTCAACTAGGTTGGGTTTCCATCATGACGATCCTTGTTTATAGGCTTTAAACATATTCCCCTCGAATTTATTTTTACTTTCTCTCTAGTCAAACCTTTAGTCAACGGATCCGCTATATTTTCTTTTGACTTTATGTACTCAATAGACATAATGTTGTTAGAGAGCAATTGTTTTATGGTATTGTGTCTACGACGAATATGTCTAGACTTACCATTATACATGTGAATCTATGTCATTCCAATTGCTTATTGACTATCACAATGGATATAAATAGACGGCACAAGTTTAGGCCACATAGGAATATCTTCTAAAAAGTTACGAAGCCATTCAGCTTCTTCTCCAGCCTTGTCCAATGCAATAAACTCAGATTCCATCGTTGATCGAGCAATGCATGTTTGTTTAGAAGATTTCCATGATACTGCTCCTCCTCCTAGTGTAAACACAAAGCCACTTATGGATTTAGAGTCTTTTGTATCTGATATCCAATTCGCATCACAGTATCCTTCAAGTACTGCTGGATATCTTGAGTAGTGCAATCCAAAATTTTGAGTGTATTTTAAATACCTTAAAACTCTTATAATCGCTTTACAGTGATCTTGTCCTGGATTGCTTTTAAATCTACTCAATTTATTGACTACTTGTGCTATGTCAGGACGTGTATAATTCATTAAGTGCATAAGGCTTCCAATTATTTGTGCACACTCAGGTTGTGATATGCTCCCTCCTTTATTTTTAGACAAGTGTAGATTTATATCTACCGGTGTTCCCACAGGATTACAATCATATTGATTGAATTTTCTGAGTATTTTCTCAATATAGTGTGATTGTGATAACAATAATCCATTCTATGTTTTAGAAATCTTAATTCCTAATATTACATCGGCAACACCCATGTCTTTCATGACAAACATATTATTTAACATTCTTTTAGTAGTTTTAATGATATCATTATTACTACCCATAATGAGCATATCATCTACATAAAGACAAATAATAACATACCCATTCTTAGTGTCCTTGACATACACACATTTTCCACACTCATTTATTTTGAAACCATTTGATAACATTGCATTATCAAATTTTTTATGTCATTGTTTAGGTGTTTGTTTTAATCCATAAAGAGACTTTACAAGTCAACAAACTTTCTTTTCTTGTCCTGGAACAATAAATCCTTCTGGTTGTTCCATGTAGATTTCTTCTTCTAAATCTCCATTGAAGAAAGTTGTTTTTACATCTATTTGATGTATTTCTAAATTATATATAGCTGCAATGGCTATTAACATCCTAATCGAGGATATTCTTGTCACAGGAGAATAAGTATCAAAATAATCTAAACCCTCATTTTGCCTATATCCTTTGATTACAAGTCTTGCTTTATATTTGTCTATAGATCCATTTACTTTCATTTTTTTCTTGAATATCCACTTATATCCAAGAGGTTTAGAGCCTGGTGGGAGATCTATTAATTCCCACGTATGATTATCCAAAATGGATTCTACTTCACTATTTATAGCCTCTTTCCAATATTGAGCTTCAGGACTCGATATTGCTTCTTTATAGGTTTGAGGCTCATTTTCTAATAAATAGGCTAAAAATCCAGACCAAAAGATTTTGATATTCTATTACGTTTACTACGTCTAGGTTCATCAATATCTTCTAAACCATGATTATTGTCATTAACAGTATCATAAGTTCTTTTATTTGAACTTGTTTCTTGTTCCTTAGAACTTGGCTCTTATTCCTTTTTATTAGGAAATACTATTTCAAAGGATTCATCATCTTTTAACTCAATAATCATATTTTCATGTATTTCCTCTATTTTTGATTTATTAACCAAAAATCTATATGCACTGCTATTATTAGCGTAACCAGTGAATATACAATTTATTATTTTCGGTCCTATTTTTACCTTTTTGGGTGGAGGAACCATTACTTTTGCTAAAAACCCCCATACTTTTAAGTGTTTATAAGACGGCTTACGTCCTTTCCATAATTCATAGGGTGTAACATTAGACATCTTTTGAGGTATTCGGTTGAGAATATAATTTGCTGAAAGAATTGCTTCCCCCCCACAAATTCTGAGGTAGCCATAACTTAATAACAATGCATTCATCATTTCTTTTAAAGTTCTATTCTTTCTTTCTGCAATACCATTTTGTTGTGGTGAATAAGGTGCAGTTGTTTGGTGTATTATACCATATTGTGAACAAATTTCAACAAATAGAAATTCATATTCCCCACCTCTATCACTTCTAACTGTCTTGAACTTTTTATTAAGTTGATTCTCAACCTCATTTTTGTAATGTTTAAACATTTCCAAAGCCTCATCTTTATTTCTCAATAAGTAAACATAACAATATCTTATACAATCATCTATAAAAGTGATAAAGTATTTCTTACCTCCTCTTGTCTGTATATACTTTAAATCACAAATATCAGTATGTATTAATTCAAAAGGTTCTGTACTTCTTTCAATTGATTTAAAAGAAGATTTTTTAAGTTTCGCCTCAACGCAAATTTCACATTTATGATTAGAGTTAATCTCACATTTTGGCAAACATTCCATATTAATTAATCTACGTATAATATTATAATTAACATGACCTAATCTACCATGCTATAAATTAGATGACTCAATCATATAAGCAGAAGATGTAATTTTATTAATATTAGAAGGTACAATAGACGTTACATTCATTTTAAAGAGCCCATTGCTCATATAACCCTTCCCCACACACATCCCATTTCTAGTTAATACAAATTTGTCTGATACAAAGACTAGTTTAAATCCCTTTTGACTAAGAAGGGATCCTGACACTAAATTTTTCCTAATATCAGGCACATGGAACACATTGTTGAGGGTGAGTTCCTTGCCAGATGTCATCTTCAGAATCACCTTTCCTTGTCCAGCTATCTTTGATGAAGAAGAATTTCCCATGTATAGATGTTCTCCATTCTCAATTTCTTGATATGTGGAGAACATCTTTCTGTCAGAACACACGTAGCGGGTTGCTCCAGTATCCACCCACCATTCTCTTGGATTCTCAACCATATTTATTTCTGAAACAACCACTGAAAGGTTCATTTCAGAAACATCTTGAAGAAGACTATCCACTTTTGTTACATTGGCTTGTGCAGACTTCTTGTTCTGGTCTTTGCGTTTTCGAAAATCCTTTGCCCTATATCCGGGCTTATCACAGATGTAACATTTGCCTTGGAATTTTTTATTTGTTCCTTGTTGAGGCCCATTACCAGAGAATTTTCTCTTTTTGGACTTCGGACCTTGTTCCACCACGTTTGTTTTATGCTCCACAAAGGTCCTTCTAGTTTTCTTCTCAGAGGCACGGTTGTCCTCTTCTATCCTTAATCTTGCGATTAAGTCTTCAAGTTTCATCTTTTTTCGTTTATGCTTGAGATAATTTTTAAAATCTTTCCACATTGGTGGTAATTTTTCAATAATAGCAGCAACTTGGAAAGATTCACTTAATGACATACCTTCTGCATGTATTTCATGCAGGATTACTTGTAATTCTTGGACTTGGTTGATGACTGCCTTGGAATCAATCATCTTATAGTCCAAAAATCTGCCAACTACGAATTTCTTCGTGCCGGCATCTTCTGTTTTATACTTTTTATCCAAGGAATCCCATAATTCTCTTGTTGTTTTGAGAGAACTATACACATTATATAATGTTTTATCCAATCCATTAAGGATATAATTTCGGCACAAAAAATCTACATGTTTCTATGCATCTATTACGGAAACAACTTGCCTGTCGGTTTCATCTTCTTTGAGCACAAGGGGATCTTCGTGAAGAAACCTCGCCAAGTTCAAAGTTGTGAGATAAAACAACATTTTTTGTTGTCATCTTTTAAATTTCGTTCCATTGACCTTTTCTGATTTTTCACCATGGTTCACAAGAACATTTGGTATAGAAGGTGTAGAAGAAGAACCAATTATAGTAACAGAATTGGTATCCATATTTCTTGCAAATATATATATATAAATAATAATTGTCTTAAGATTGTTAGTAAACTTAAATGAAATTATATATATATATATATATATATTTAAATAAACTTATCTTTCAGTAATTGATTTGTCAAGGCTAGTACTTGGTACTATGTCCTTAAGACAATTATGCCCTCCGTATGGTGCTTAGAGTTGATAGCACTTGTCTCCCAGGATACAATGACACTGTATATTTTTGCAGCACTACAAAAAATATACTCTACGAACCAAAGTAATGCTCAGACTCTCTCTTATAAAATAACTAAGAAACTAATGAAGAAATAAAGACTTAAAAACTCTAATATGCTAGAATGCTTGAGAATTGAATGAATGAAAAGGCTGGCCCCTCCTATCTATTTATAGGAGGGGTTGGTGACCCTTCGGAAGGGTACTTCACCTCTGAAAAGGCATGGGGTGTTTATGAAAAGGTATATTTGATATCTGTTAGTCAAAACGACGTAGTTTTGATCATCTATAGAATAGGCGCAACTATTCAGTTTATTTAAACGACGTAGTTTAAGTGTTATCAGAATCAAAACTACGTAGTTTTAGGCTTAGAAGAAAAGGCGCGACAAAACGACGTAGTTTTGGGCCGCTCGTTCAAATTTACAGATACCGCTTCCTCAAAATGACACAGTTTTGATAATACAGCTTTTCAAAACGACACAGTTTTGATAATATAATAAATACAGCTTCTCAAAACGACAGAGTTTTGATAATAGAATTAAATAAATAAATTTTAATTAAAAAAATTTGTCTAAAAATTATATATAAGACCCACGAGCCACGAGCCACGAGCCACGAGCCAGGCCGGACGACGACGCGCGCGGGTTCGAACCTAGCCTTGGCTAGGTCCTCTCTCTTCCACAAAAGTGGGGTGCCCTTTGGGGCCCAAACCCAAGAGCACTTTCCTTGTATATAAACATATAAAATATTTAATTCTAACCTATGTGGGACTTGATTTTTCCCACATGTATTTATTAACTTTTATCATGATCTTTGGGAATTAATATCTCATTCATTACTCAATGGATTTGAGGTTCCAAATACTTAATTTAATCTACTCATGGAGTAGAACACATTAATATATGGAATCATTAAAAATAATTATTGACACCCATATTTATTTAGGCTCAAATTCCAACTGTGACGCCCCCAAAATAGGTATACATCGCCCATCTTGAGTCACCAAAAATATGGTACAGAATACGAATACAATCTTTAATATACAACTAGAGAGCTGTGAGTTTTAATACAATTATTGTCTTCTAGACAATATTCACTGTCAGAATAAGTCCTCATTACATTTATTATCACACTATTTAACAAAATAGCGATGACTACTAATACTATCATCTGGACCGTCACTCCGTTCCCCGACTAGTCCCGGCTACGTTCTCATTTCCTGAAGAGAACAATGAAAGAAAAGGTGAGCTCAACTAGCCCAGTAAAAAATATTATGACTAAGATAATGCAGAATAAATTATCATTAGTCTTCAACAGTGTTAAACTGATAAAATACAATAGTCATCAAGTTTAACTGCAGCGGAACATGCAATCCATTAAAAGAGTCAAGTAGAGAATAAAATCTACTATCTTTTATGATTTAAAAAGGCTTTTCATCACTTTTATCGCTGGGACTCAGCTTAATAAATAATCCACATTATCCCTGCACTACGGCCAAGGATATTCATTAGTATCACAACCACAAATTATTCATGCACTACGGGCCAAGGATATTTGTGTATTCATCAATAGTAATAATCATGCCAACAACTGTCCATCAATGCACTACGGACCAATGAGGACTTTAATCACATCATTTATAACATTACGGTCATGATTACACCGAATAATCTCTGGTCATAATCATATCAAGTCCATCTATGCACTACAGGCCACAGATGACTTTAAAAAATTATAAACATGAGGATGATGACAATGATATAAGAATTCAATAAAACAAGTTCAAGAATTAATTTATTCAGGAACTAATAACGTCCAAATTATCAATATGATACTTCTTTGTAGAGTAAAATTCAAGAATGCTCAGAAGAATATTTCTATGAAAAAATACTGGATGAAGCACAAATATCAAGGATATTCCACTAATTTCATGGAGTTTAGAAGTCAAAACTTTAACCAACTGAGTATAATAAAGAATGGAATAACAAAAGAAATCACCATGCATGCGGTACTTCGCATAGACAGGTTATTCCAAAAGAATAATAAATAACGGAACCAGGTTAGGCAAAATTCGCACCAACAGGATGTTCCAACAGAATAACAAAGACGGAACCAGGTCCAGTGTAAAACGCACAGACAGGATATTCCAACATAATAATATAGAATGGAATAACAGAAGTTCTCTTCATGAATATAAAAGAAATAATACCCCTTACGGTACAACAAATAATATCCCTTACCGTAAAAGAAGAGTATTCCGACTGGTAGGGCGAGGATATTCTTAAAGAAAATTTACACTACGTTCAAAGCTTCTTAAAACTCTAAAGAAATACGCTCAAGATTATAGAAGAGAATTCTCTAAATTTCTGGTGTGTTTTCAATTCTAACTAAGCATCCTATTTATAGGAGAATTGAAGGGGCACTGTGTAAGGAAAATTTACGGACAAAATAATTCAAAGACTTACGGCCATCATACGCCACCTTTGGTTTATTGAAAAGCAATCGAACTATCTAATACAAACAAAACTAAAATAATACATATATATATATATATATATAATAAATATAACACATGTTATTTGAATTCATACTTCCACCCATGAACACTTGCTAGATTCTTTTCCTTCAAATTCATTTTCTCCCCTGTGGGCCCCACATATTCCCCTCCCACCAACATGTCATAATCACAGGTGGGTCCCATTATATTTAAATAACTTTCTACCAATTATTTTAAAAAATGGATAAATGGAGTCCATAAAATACGCCAAAAAGTACAACAAATACTTCATAAAAATTTAACAATATTGATCATCATTATTATAATTCACAATATTAATCGATCAAGTCATTCCCAGGAAAAAGGGGACTTTCCAATAAGGATTTCTCCCTATTGGCGCGCAATTAGGTGACCAAACCTCTCCTTGACAGAACTTCTAGACATCGTTAATATTGCAAATAATAATATTAATAACTTTGTCGTCTCAATTATTGATTTAATAATATATAAAATATCGACAATAATTGAATCAAATAACGTGAGATACTATGCAACAATTACTGTAGCAATAATTGAATAAAACTGAGTGACTTCTCACATAAGCATCAATAATCAATACCGTGTATTACTATGCAACCACGCGTATTCATGTACTTTTAACACCAGGTGTTTCAACAGTTAACGGTAAAACTTCCGCCGTTATTTTTATAAAATATTTTTGTCGTTTTCTCAATCCGACAATAATTCTGTTGTGGGGTCCACCAATGATTGTCCCGTCGTACGAATATTACTTGTTAAAACGAATATTCTCCGACCAATCGAATATTATATAACAACTTGCGTACTTTTGCAAAATTTATAAATATTACCCACAACTATAACATTATATGAAATTCATTTCATAATATTCAAAAATGATAATTATGAAAAATTTATTTTTATTCATAAAAGTTGGGGTCTTACACCAACAATATGTTATCTCCATTCCATAATAATAGTCGTTTTAATTTCATGCATATGAATTAAGAAAATTATTTATTATTATCATTTAATAATTAAAATTTGTATAAAATTCTATCATTACCCTTTATGTGAAAATTGAAAACTATCATTTAATAATTAAAATTTATATGAAATTTCATCATTACCTTTTATGGAAAAATTGAAAACTACTAATAAAAGAGAGAAAAATTCTTAGGATAACGAGAGAAGTTAGGGATGCTATAAGAAAGTAAATAATTTATTCTCCTAAAAAGTTGTAAACAACAAATAAATTAAATAAAATTTTTCCTTTTGATAAGTCAATTATTATAAATAGAGATAGTATAATATAATTTACATATATTAACTCCTTTACAATTCAATAATTGTTAAAATTATAAAAACAAACAATAAATTCAAATTTTTCACAAACGTGTGCCGTAGTACATATATCTATCTAATAAAATACAAATGATTTTGAATTTTCCGCTCACTCAATAAATCATCTGGGCCGTTCAAAGTTTGAGATAAATCCCACCGTCCATACATCTATCTAATAAAATACATCTATCTATCTAATAATAAAATACAAATGATTTTGAATTTTCCGCTCACTCAATAAATTATTTTGGTCGTTCAAAATTTGAGATAAATCATATTGTTCATATACTGCCGGAGGCACGGGACTCAACTAGTATCTATATATAACAAAAAATCATAAAGACTTAGGCAGTGTTTGTTTACCTCTTAATGCCTCTGAATGGACCGCCTCTGATTCGGTCAGAGGCGGTGTGTTGTTTGTTTTTTTTTTTTTTACCTCTTAATGCCTCTAGATGGTTAAGCTACAAAATCAAATCTGTAAGATTAAGAGGCATGTCTGAATGAGAGTTGCTATTTTTTGGACAAAAATACCCTCATTAATATTATCATTTTCTTTTTCTATCCACCACCACCATTACCAGATCTTACCACCACCGGTGCCACCGCCACCACCGTCGCCACGGCCACCACCGCCACCACCGTCGCCACGGCCACCACCGCCACCACCACCTCCACCACCACCACTACCAGATCTACCACCACCACCGGCCCCATCTTAAAAATATAGTTTGAGGGGAGGGGAGGGGAGGGGAGGGGAGGGGAGGGGAGGGGCGGCGGCCGGAGCAGGGCAGGGGAGGGGAGGGGGGGAGGGGGCCGGAGCAGGGGAGGGAAGGGAAGGGGAGGGGAGGGGCTGGGGAGGGGAGAAGAGGGGGCCGGAGCAGGGGGAGGGGAGGGGAGGGGCGGCGGCCGGAGCAGGGGGACGGGAGGGGAGGGGAGGGGAGGGGCGGCGGCCGGAGCAGGGGGAGGGGAGGGGAGGGGCTGGGGAGGGGAGGGGAGGGGCTGGGGAGGGGAGAAGAGGGGGCCGGAGCAGGGGGAGGGGAGGGGAGGGGCGGTGGCCGGAGCAGGGCAGGGGAGGGGAGGGGAGGGGAGGGGAGGAGGGGGCCGGAGCAGGGGAGGGGAGGGGAGGGGCGGCGGCCGGAGTAGTGGAGAGGGAGGAGGGCCGGCGGGGAGGGGGCGGCGGCCGGACTTGTTTTGTTTTTTTATTTTATTTTATAGTTTTGTTTAGAAGGTTAAAATGGTAAAATACTTTTATTCAGACATTTTGAAAAAAGTAATCATCAAACAACATTTTTTAATTCAGATACAATTCTATTCAGATACTCTATATTATTCAGACGTCTAAACTATTCAGGTCTTAACACTAAATTTTATCAAACACCACCTTAGAAAGGGAATAGGCTTTTTGTGCATCATATGACCTCTTTTTCCGTAATTTGCATCATATGTGAACTATTGAGGTGTCTCATCCTCATTTTCCTTTTACATGGTCCTATTTTCCATCATGAGCGTGTCATCACATAATTCTATTTGTTTTGCAACATTAGTTAAGAAACTCTGGCGGAGTAATTAGAATAAATTAATTTAAGCCAATTGATCAATACAATATTAATATGTAAGTCGGGAGTTGATCTTTCTCTGCGTGTCAATACTGTATTAATCAATTGACCAATTTATTATGAATTTAATTTCATAATAACCGAATCCTGCTTGTATATATATTCAATCAGATCCGATTAAAGTAAAAGTGACATTCACCGTAATAAGTTTTATAACTTTTTATTATATTAATTATAAAATATATTATATTGATAAATTTTATAACTTTCTATTATATTAGTTATCTATATAATAAAACAAAACCTATTTTGAATCTTTCATTTGACAAAGTACAAAGACGGTTCATATTCATTCTAACTTAATCTAAAGGCTCATATTTCTTCCCGCCCAAATTAAATTCATCCATACACCCTACCCTCTTTCATGTTCACACACAAAATCTTTTGCTCTCCTCTTTTCTTCACACACAAACAAATAATAATAATAATACTAATAATAATTATAATAGTACTACTACTAATAATAGTAATAATAATTATAAATATAATTATATTAATATTAATTATAATAGTACTACTACTAATAATAATAATAAATAATAATAATAATTATTTTTATAATAATTATAATAATAGTAATAGTAATAATAATAATAATAATAATAATTTATATAATAAAGATTTAGATTCATTTTAATTGAATTGGGCGGAAAAACACAAGTACGGTTCAGATTCATTCTAATTTTAATTCAAAATAATAATAACTATAATATAATAATTATTATTATAATTATACTACTACTACTACTACTACTATTACTACTACTAATAATAATAACAATAACAATAACAATAATAATAATAATAACAACAATAACAATAATAATAACTATTATTATAATAATAATAATAAGAACAATAATAATAATAATAATAACAATAATAATTATAATTATAATTATAATTATAATAATAATAGCAATAATACTTATAATTATAATAATAAAATAATAATAATAATAATTATAACAATATTATAATAGTAATAATAATAATAGTAATAAATTAATAATAATTATAATATTTATTATAATAATAGTAGTAGTAATAATAATAATAATAACAATAATAATAATTATTGTGGTGGTGCAGTGAATTATAATAATTGTTATTGATGATTGTATATTTTGTGGACAAGTTTATATTTTTCATAATATTTATTTTTAAAGAAAAATTATTTATTGTGATAATGTGATAAATTATGATAATTATTATGTCTGATTGTAAGCTATTTTAAGTTAAAAAGAGAATTTAAGTAATATAATATTTTTTAAATTTTAATTTATTTTTTCGTTACGCCGTACATGAAAGACACGGATAATTACTAGTTATACGATAAAGTTGGTACCAACTTCACGCTAACAAGTCCGTATTCAATAATGAACCACAATAGTAAAACCTAAAAAGTACATTGGAATAGGCATAAAAGTAGGCAAGTAGCAAAACAAATAGGGACTTTAATTTCATCGCCAATATCTAAAATAAAATATTAATGCCAGAATACAATTGGATTATCTTGCTACCACATTTCCTTGTGTTTAATTTTTACTACAATTTTGGGATATTCTCATCAAATTTGACAATGTCTACATAATTCCGCATTAATTTGATTTATAAGTAAAAAATTAAGTTAAAATAAGTTATGAAAGTGTTCGACTCATAATAATTTATAAGTTAAAATATTATAAAGATTACTAAAAAAATATTAATAAAAAGAGAAGCAGAATAGAGTAGGAGACAAACTAGACATTACATTTAGTCAAACTAATTTATTTTAAAATAAATCATAAATAGTTGCTTTTTTTAATTTAAAAACCAATTTAAAAATTAAAAAATAAGTAACTTGACAAATAATTTATAAATTAATTTGACTAACTTATAAGTCACGCACGACACCCTTAAGATTTAAAATTGCAACCGATGGATTGCTTATTGGATTGGATATCATCTTCAAACCATAAGTGCTTAACATCGAATTTAATGCATTAAACTTTTGTGATACAAGATCACTACCGTAACCCGTCACTGAAAGTAACATATGGTAACTACTTGAGCAAGTCAGGAAAGTAATTCCCACCAAACGGCGCGTGGCAGTGAACAATCAACTCTAAAACCAACTGCATTTATTAGCACTGTAGTTTTAGTTTTAAGGGATGGAAATGCAGGTGCACCAGACATACCTGCAAAATCTGTGAAGAAAACCATGATTACAAGCCGACGAAATTACACCCATAGAGAAAATGATAGACAGTGAAAAGAGAATGAATTGAAACACCATCATCCCTTAGTCTACTCTTTACATTAAATTTTACTGTAAAACCGATAACATACACGTCCTATGTACATATTCTTCGTCTTATGTACAAGAATTTGACTAGTTAGATCAGAAATATTCATCATACTCCATGGCCCCTTCTTCTTCTTCTTCTTCTTCTTCTTCATCCTCATCCATTCCCCCTCTTCATCCTCCTCCTCCTCCCTTCAATCCGGTATATCTCTTAATCTCGGTCTCTAGCTTTAGCACAGTTAGCTTATAGCTGGTAGCCGGTCAAACCGTTTGCCGTTATGTACGGCAACTGTTTGACTGTTTATGGTAGGTTGGCTACCAGCTAACTGCGATTATTATATATATATTTTGGCTTTGTTTTGATTTTTTGTTTTTAATTGCAGATTATGGAATGTGAAAGGGAAGGAAATGAAGATGAAGAATCTCAAGAGCGGAACAGTTTTAAAGCGACCCCAAATGAATGTATGCACAAAAAGGATGTTGATGATGGAAATTATAGGCATCACCCAACTCCCCTGCATCTAAGCTCTGATATCAAAGGCAAAACATCTAGCAGGAAACGGCCGGGAACTGACGACGATGCCACCGGCGCCGGAAAAGATGATGACCGTGGGGTTTCGTGCAACAAGTGCCGGCCGAGCAATCGTGAGAAGAATATCTCTGTAGTTCATGTAGACGGTAATGGAATTAACCGGCAATCTATATCAAGCCCGAATGGTCCTTTTTAAGTCTCTTTTCTCTTCTTTGGTGAAAAAAAGTCCGAGATTGTCTTCGGATGGGCCGTCCACAGCGGCGCCGGCGACGGCGACTAGTAGGGAGGAGCAGTGGAAGATTGTGGCGTCAGAGCTTTCTCATAAACTTATTCAGACTACGAGAAAGCGAGACGAAGCGGTTCTAGAAGCTTCTAAGCTGAAATACTCCATGGTCGAGATTGAGAAGAAGTTGAACAAACTTGAAATCTATTGTCACGCATTGAAATCCGGGCTGGATGAGTGTAACAAAGTATCGGTATCGGTATCACCGCATCAAATAAATAAATCTATTGCGTTGAATCGTGAAAATCTAGCAATAGGCGAGCAGGATAAAGTGGTGGAACACTTTTTGGTGTCGGTCTCGGAGGCTCGGTCGACAGTGAGATTTTTGGGCCGGTCATTGACAATGCAACTACGTCGTATGGGGAGTCAAGTTTATGATCGAATTTCGTTACTCCTTCAACCTTATGATATCAAGATTTCATTGTCGAGAAATCCAAGAGGCCTAATGATTTATCTGGAAGCTTTGTTGAACAAAGCTTTCTTTGAAGATTTTGAGTCCATCGGGTTTCGGAAGGGTTCCGCAAACCCGATATTGAACCCGATCGATCGCTGCGAGGCGAATTTTCGCCTCTTTCAATCGGTTACAAGGGTTGGAATGGGATGACGTTTTGAATAAAGGGACTAAGCACTTTAGTGAAGAGTTTAGCAAGTTTTGTGATAGGAAAATGAGTGAGATTGTGGCCATGTTGGGGTGGAACCGGGCGTGGCCCGAGCCGCTTTTGCAAGCCTTCTTTGGTGCGTCCAAGGCTGCGTGGTTGGTGCACCTATTGGCTAACTCGGTGCACCCAAGTTTATCAATCTTTAGAGTGGAGATGGGTTCAGGGTTTGATTCGATTTACATGGAGGATATGGGTGGGGACAAGGCTCGTAAATTGGTCCCAGCCATGGTTCGGATCATGGTGGTGCCTGGCTTCTATGTCTATGGCAATGTGGTCAAGTGCAAGGTGCTTTGCAGGTACCACAACAGTACTATCACGGAAGAAAAGGGATCGACTTTAACTCCATCCCCTCCTATATAACAAGTAGCAGCATTTTCTAATTGTTCTCTGAAAAACTTTTGGGGTCAAAGTTAAAAAAGGGTTTGGCATTTTGTTAATTTCATTATTGGTCCCCCACAAATAAAAAATGTACTTATGCTGTTATGCATGATAAAATTGGTACATCTAAGGCATAAAAACCATCGCCTGCTATTTCCAAGGCCACGGTTTGAATCGTAGTTATAACTCAATTCCGTCTTTAGTTCGTTTTTTTTGTTTGCCGGAGAAATTTTTACTATATATATACTAGGGTTTAACCCGTGCCTCCGGCACTGAAAAGATTATATTTGATAAAAAGTAAAAAATTTCGTAATTGTTTGTTGTAAATAAGAAAATTTCTAATCAAGATAGACATCCCACCTAAAAAGTAAATAAGTCAAAAATTTTGCCACAAATTGTATCTACATGCTCATTATTTACTTATCCATCAAAATTAGCTACATGCTCATTATTTACCTAAAACATTAAATTGACATCACCAATATGAATATAATCATCTGTTACCACCACTATTGAGAAAATTTAGTTGAGATCTAAACATATCCTATAAGAAAACAAACCACCAGAGGCATAAAAACATGTAGATACAAAACCATGCCCTCACATCTCAACTAAAATTCGAATTCACAACTAAGAAAAGTTCGTCTCCAAATTCAATTACAAAGCATGATTACATGCTCCCAGAAGTAACCCAAGTAGATATAAAAGAAGAAATCACAGCACAACCATATCAAAGCTCTGGTTTACTTACAATAATTTATCCAAAAACAAAACAAATGAAAACACATGATACATTTACTTTAACAAACCCATAACCAACAAAGTTCAAATTAGTTTATGAAAAATAATTAGATATTTAGTGCTCCATACAAACCTGCATACCTATTATCAAAAAGATAACTTGGACATTCTAGAAATTACATTAATCATGTCAAATAAACAAACAAAGCTCTGAATGCCTGATTCAACCATAATAAACATTCAAATGTACCCAAGCAAATGATTTTACAACAATCTATTTTCCAATTATCTACCAAAAAAATATTACCACTTGTAATAAACTATGTTCTCAATCATATCTTCGGTACATAAACCTTTGAAAAGAAAGACTATCCATCGGCAACGTCCACAGCCAACAAATATTGTTTGTAACTAAAATCTATTATTTATAAGAGAAAACAAAATGTTAGTACTATCGCAAGAAAGAAATAATTGACTCGTGATTACTTGAATACAATTTAAGAATTATAAAATACACATAATCGTGTTAACTTTTCTCCATCCTCGACTTGTTGTTGAATGAACATGTTTCCATTCAATAGCAATATCATCCCAAGACTGCAAAAATTAAAATAAATCGTTTAGTTATAATTCTCTAGGTGCTACATTTAAGCAGAAGAAGAAGGTTATGGAGCTATATAAATTGTTTGAAGGGAAAGGCTCCAACGAGGAGAACTTTGTCGAGTACTGATAGTAAGGCTGTAATTTTCTGTCGAGTACTGGTAGTTAGGCTGTAATAAATCACACATCACAAATTATTCAATCTTGGTAGTAAGGCTATAATTTCCTGTAAAATAAACTAAACAGTTCGGGATTGATTTGTACTTGATCGAATAAAAGTTCGATTCTAAATATGAACAATTCGAATAATAATAATGCTCTGAAAAATTATAAAACACTAATGGCGCAGGTCCCTCGGCCGATTTTCTGGTAATAATAAATATATTAAATTTAAATTTGGATATCAAGGCTTTCTCTTTTCATTGTCTTTTTAATATAGTCTTGTTACACATCACTACAAATTTATGTTAATACCAATTTAACTTCATAAAAAATTTATTGATATATAAATTATTTATCTTTAACATATAATTCAGAGTTGTACTGGTTTTTAATGTATGTATGCATATAAATCATTAAGAATACATCTTTCATTTGTAAAATTACTTGCATTATTCTTCTTAAATCAGTTTATTTTACTTGTATTTGTGCTTGCTCTGCTCTCCCTAATTTACCTATAGGAAAAAGTTCCTCCATAGAATTACAACTAATTAAATAAATAAAATGGCCTTAATAATAGAATTAGCTTTTTTGCATAATATGATCTGTATTAATGCACTACCTATACATTTGGGTTAAAAGTAACTAATAAACAATTCTCCTCCAGGTTAATGAGTTTTATTCATATCCATTTAAAATTATCCACCCATCTAAGATTATTACATATTATCGGTCTAATCAATTCATTTGTCACCTCTAGTCACATTCATAAGAAAAGTTTATAAACTTACAATAGTATTAAATTGTACTCTTTCGAAATTGCATCTTAGGTGTATATTTTTAATATGACAATGAATCTTATAAAATAATAAAAATATTTGTAAAAAATATATTCTTCTAATCCAACTGCTACGGAAAACATAGGTGATCGACATGACTTTGAACGTTATTTTTAATACAATTTTAGTTGAGAAATTATTTAGATAAATTTGATGTCTAGCAAAATGATTACTAATAATAATTTCTCATTTTTTCTTATAATTATATTCTAATATTTCAATTTTCTTTTTAACATATTAGTTCCTTGATGATTTTCAATGAAAAATTTACCTTTTTAATCCTATGTGATTTTGCATATAAAAAGAGAGCTATTATTACCGGCCAGTCACCTTTAGTCTTTGGTTTAATAAAATAGGACATTGCTTGTATAATATATGTGCACATGGTTGTGTGTGTCTGTATGTGTACGTCTGCAAGAAAAAGAGGTTAAATAGTACATAGCAGAAAACAGAGAAACATATATGACCTAGCCAATTACTGCAAGAATACTGTGATTTCAAAGAGAGAGAAGAAATAATTTCCAACTTCATAAATGATAAACCTGAAAGTGAAGAATAGTAGGCTTCACTAATCTTGTATTGTGAAAGAACTCATAGTAGCTGCCACCCTTCTGCATTTGTTTGCATTCCTACAAAACCAATAATATGTCAGGCCAAGGGTAAACCAATATATGATAGTAATGATATGAATGTTGTGAAAGAATTTGGAGGAAAGTTTTCCACTTGTTTTCTCCTTATTTTCTATCTCTATCTCTCTCACGAACGCAGTGTTGAATCATTGAGTTTTCTTCTACATCCCCCTTCTAAATTTCTCTCTTTAATTCTCTGGTTTCTCTCTATTTCTATCCCTATATCTTTGTCTCTCTCATATTTTCTAGTTAGGCTACATGCATGGCCTGACATAATACTAACATAATAACCATCCGAGAAAGGAAATCCAATTTCATAGAATCGATTGGAAGGAGAATGATGATGAAAACAAATGCTGCCAAATGACCTACCTTATCTACAGTTCACCCGATAATGGGATGTTCTCATAATTTATGTACTGTTCTAGCCTTGTCAATCTGTAGTTTTCCTGTATTATATTCAGCCTTTCCCAAGGAATACCCTGGATATCTTTACATTTATGGTTCCAATCAAACCGTAGCAAATAAATTTGTACTATAAGGCAGGGGTTGTCGAGATTACCATTTCTTGAGAATGAGACAAAAAACATAATGCTCTAAATTTCTATCAACATACAGGATTTCGGTATCCCATAAAATATATACTCCAAGGCACCACTACAAATTAAAATAAAATAGTAGTAATAAATAAATACACTGAAGAATAGCTTATATCATCCACAGTAAAATAACACATGAGATTTATAATAAATAATAATAATCTGAAAATAAAATTGAACCTCTAAATTAATACCAATAATAGTAGCGTTGGCAACTCACTGAATCTCAAAGAGCAAAAACCCAACAAAGTGATAGGATATCCACTACTTCTATATGAAAACAAAGTGTTCTGTCCATACAAAATTCGTATAATATAAAGCTGATTATTCAATTAATAATAGAGTTAAAAAAAATGAATTTGCCACTATACCCAACAGAGCAGAAATACCCATTACCAAGAACCCGAAGATCCATGAGGAAAAGTTTCAATTCCAAAATAGATCAGCAATATAAAATCCTTAAAACTAAAAACATAAATTTTCAATTAGATTCAAGCAAGTAATCCACAACCTCATAACAAACCATCAAAAAGCACATTAAAATCAAATTTTCCCATACCAAAATAACCCAAAAAAGATTAAACGTGACTAAACCTAGATGACAACCCATAGACGCAATCAAAAAGCCCAACAAAACAAAACCTAATCTTTAGAAGATAGTCACAATCACTAATAATCAGAAACCCACACAACAAAAAGAGCTTAAATCAATGTAGACATTATATCTATTATATAAATGAAGTTTAAGAAAGAAACAGAGTAAGCCACATAAATCAAATAAAGTATTAGACCTTTGAAATTTTGAAGTACCTTTTTAGTTCACAAATTGCTTAATCGCATAATTAGAATCCAAATAAATCATAGTATCAGTGAAATAAAACAAATGATTGTAGATGCATGCCAAATTCCTTTTTATTCTTCAGGTCATGTTCCTCTTTTATTATATTATGGAGGTCTTAGGAGAGGATTTAGTGTCTGCTTGGTCATACTCATATTAGGCTTTCTATCCATTATTAGAGTTTATTTGTGGATTTATGATTATGATTTGCATTGTGTATTCCAATTTCAACTCTTGAGAGGATGAAGCACAATTCTTCTTATCTTCTTCTATTTCATATTTATTATTAAGTATACAAAGCCATACACAAACCACCAACTCCAGCTCAAATTCTTCCTAAGCCAACATTGTTCTTATTTTATTAGTTGTGGCCTTCAGTTTTATCAAATCAATATACTCCACATCCAAAATTTACTCCTATCTGTCCCTTATTTTATTTGCAAGTCTGCCTGTATTCATATCAAAGAATTATGTGATCAAAGGTTGCCATAAAACTTAATTGAAGAGGCAGTATCCAAAGTCCAACACTAAAGTGTCTAATGTATTTCCGTCTCATTTATTTCATGAAGTTTGTTGAATAGTTGAATGTGCCATGAAAATTTAGGAAAGTAGGTGCTACATCTTAGTCTAGTTAATATGAATAATTTTTTTTTGGTAAATTGTGGGTTGGCTAAAGTGTGTACTATATAATGCATTTTCTGTTGTTAGGTAAGGATTGCAAGTAAGATTTAGGTTCTGAGGTATAGAAATGTTTGCCTTTTTTCTGTAAACAATTTATGCAAACTTTGCTTGACTGTCTTGTTTATCACTTTACCATCTATCTATACATACAGTAAATAATAAGATATTAATTAATTTTATTAGCGTGAGGCAGTTTGAGTCATGAGTCAATTATAACTGAGGCAATGAGCCATGAGTCAATTATAGCAAAAATTACTATAGAAAACAAAATCTAAAAATATGGTCCTAATGTATATATGAATGAGCAACAACCTGAGGTTTTATGGCTTCTTGAACAATCAGAAGTGAAAAATCTACCGGTGGACCGAGCTACAATATAGCCTTCCTGAACAAATCCTAACAATTAAAAAACAATTTA
Organism: Panax japonicus; assembly: GCA_020205505.1. NCBI lineage: Eukaryota > Viridiplantae > Streptophyta > Magnoliopsida > Apiales > Araliaceae > Panax > Panax japonicus. Next base: position 64,551,143 of record CM035110.1, read on the forward strand.
ACCTGATAATGCAATTATTTATAAACAAATCAAAAGAAGTAATAGTATACAAAATTACACTTCCAAAAAGTCCAATTAACCCTTAACCAAGATTAAGATTTAGAAACTGAAGCAACCAAACACATGGACGGTGAGATTTATCTCAAACTTTAGACGGTCCAGATGATTTATTAGGATGAACGGGAAATTCAAAATTAGTTAGACGACCCAATATGTGTGTTCCTCTTCATCCTATTCTAAATCACATAAGCTTGTAAGCTTTTACCATTTCTCAAACCGTTGGCTAACTCTGCACATAAAGGATCTTAACATTCCACTCTTACTATACATATTCATTAATACATTTATTGTGAACAAATCTTTGCAAAAGTCAAACTTTATAGCCATTTAATGAACTTGCTAAATAGATATATTTTTGTATTCCCAACTCGGTAGCTCTTACTATGCACTTGGAACCAACTTTATAACCCATGCACAAATAAAAGAAGCTCATATAAAACATAAAAGCTTAAGTCTCATCCTAAACATTCTAAACCATTGTGGACCTAAACGATTAGACCACATCATTAATTGTGAATCTAACAACTTTTGTCTCTGTTGAGTGCAATACTTATTCAAAATGGGTGTTGCACTCTGCACACACCATTTTCCCATCACTTTAACTAATCAAATAGGTAAAGGAATATCAGAACTAACAGCAGCAGCAGCAATGAATTCCACAAACAGGGAAAGAGAGAGAAAGCAAGCACAAAGAAGAGAGAAGAAAAATTGTGACCATACTACAAATCCAAAAGGGAATCCAACGAATTCAACAGAAATGGAAAGAAATCTTTCTCATTAAAAGTCCCCATTATTTCACCAAAAAACAAAAATAGTAATTTGATTTTCTATAAATTTCTCATTGTTTCCGACAACATGACTGATTTGTTCAAGTGAATTATGCATAATTTCAAGTTTGAAATACACGCCTTCATAATGTACCTTAATACTCTACAGGAGACTTTAGCCATTAAAAAATTAATTTTATGTGCCTCTTTTTATTTTCTTCAATATATGCTAAGAATATAATTCTAGACCATTATATAAGTGTATGCAGAACTTACAAAAGTTTCAAATTTGCCAAGTTTGCAAGCTGTGCAGGAATTCATCCCGTAAGATATTATTATTTAGATACCTGCACATTTGAGTTGAAGGTGAACCATAAATAACTATATGGGTAAAGTGAATATTATTTGAAGTAGTTCAAATTTCATTGACTTACAGGTTGCGCAGAACTGGAAAGCACCCCTCAATATGAATGAGTTCCCTAATAAATAGTTGAACCAACACCTAATAAATTCAAGAATAAGCTACATATTATAAAGATGATAGAGCAAGTGCACAAAACTAAAGACTATATCAAAAGATAAACATGAAACCAAAATCAGTAAACAGGATAGAATATAAGCATCCACAAAAGACACAAAGTGAACCAAAATTACATAAAATGTAATGATTTTAGGTTGATAAGTGTGGGCATATATAATTAGACTTATTGGAGAAGAAAATAATAAATTAATCACCTTACAAACAACAAACATTAGAAGAAAAAATTGGGGAAAACTAAGTTGAAATCATGTAACAAAACAAAATATATATAGATTTACCTATGGCAATAAGGTGGGAAATAGATAACTCTGAAACTGAACCAATTCAATCAATAACAGAAACCAAAGAAAAAAGTTGGGAAATTGATAACTCTTTACTTAAAATGATACAATAATCCACCTACCCTCAGAGCCTTTCTCTTGAACTTATTCATTAATGAAAAATGCTCGAGTCTTGACTTGACAACATCTCCAAGAGGGTTTGGAGATGACATTTGAAGCCTTTTTAGAATTTAGGAGCAAGGGATGCTCTGTGAGCAGAGGAAATTGAATTTTTAGCTGAATATGGTAAACAAAATTGTTAGATAAGTAAAACAATATCATTCAGAACGACACAAAAGGGGGTGCCATTCCAAGTACACAAATAGCATGTGAATCCAAAAAGAAAAACAACCTGCAAAGCAAATAAACCCAAAATTCCTATACATCCGAATTTACCCCTCTAATCTTAAGGAGTCCTCAAACTAAACTCTCCCAAAAAGTCAGTATAGGAAACAACATAATTTGGATAAGTGAGACTCTAGAGGGCATCTGCCTCGATAACAATTGCTACCAAATAATTTGTGCATATTTTTGCTTTATTAACAAAGTTTTTCTTTTCTTTTCCTTTTCATTTTTTATACGGATAAGTTCTTGGGAACCATGTGTTATTTAATTTATAACTTCTTTTTCCCTCTTTCTTAATCCCACTAAAAATGTTCAATCTTTTAAAAAAATTCAACAATATTTTGACTCAAACCAATAAAATTGAGTCACATCGACTAATAATGAAGGGTTGGCTCCATATTTGGTTCATGCCAAATAAGAAATATGTTACTGGTTGATAAATATGATGATCATCTTTTGATATCAGACATTCCTCTAAAACAATAGATATGTCCCATCTTTGGATCCCTTATTTCCAGGTCAATGTTACCCACAATAGATTAAGAGAAGACATGTACTGGGGACCACAATTAGAAAGCCTAATCAATGTCTGGAATGTAAGGTTCTAGATAATGGATAGTGTGTCGTTTAGAGTAAAATGATATAAACCAAATGACAATGACTTGAGATGTTATGAATCCTTTAGAGAGAAATTACCAAGCACTTCAAATTTTAAAACCCAGATAAACCCTGACCCCCTCCTCTACCACCGTTTTGTGGGTTAGAAAGAAAACCCATAATATGACTAACTACAGGGTTATAAATTACAGTGTATTAACACTCATGAAATACATAAAAATAATCAGTTGTATAATTTAAGACGAAATGCCAACAGACATTTTAGAAAAACAAACGTCAATCCCTTCTATAAAAGCAAATAAAGACATTAATAAGTCCTTGTATAAAAGCAACAAATGACATTAATAATCCCATTCACTGCCAGTACTAATACATGTTAAGAAAGAAATGAAGTAATTTAAAGGGAATAGAAAAAATAAACTTGCCTTCGAATTCAAGGGAAAAAATACATGTAATTCGTAATAATTCAGTGTAAAATGTTAGTAATTTACTTCAATTCCTTTTAAATAAAAGCAATGCAAAGAGAAAACAAAAAAAATACGTCACTTGGTGAAATTATGACTAAATGATAACCATCAAAGTTCCATTTCAACACATTGATAAAATTTATTAAAAAAAAGGTTTTTAAGTTGGAAAAATAAAAATATCTCAGTTCATTCCCTATCATCCCAAATTATCAAGCACTTCAAATTTTAAAACCCAGACAAACCCTGACCCCCTCCTCTACCACCGTTTTGTGGGTTAGAAAGAAAACCCATAATCTGACTAACTACAGGGTTATAAATTACAGTGTATTAACACTCATGAAATACATAAAAATAATCATTAATTAGAGTTGCATAATTCAAGACGAAATGCCAACAGACATTTTAGAAAAACAAACGTCAATCCCTTCTATAAAAGCAAATAAAGACATTAATAAGTCCTTGTATAAAAGCAACAAATGACATTAATAATCCCATTCACTGCCAGTACTAATACATGTTAAGAAAGAAATGAAGTAATTTAAAGGGAATAGAAAAAATAAACTTTCCTTCGAATTCAAGGGAAAAAATACATGTAACTCGTAATAATTCAGTGTAAAATGTTAGTAATTTACTTCAATTCCTTTTAAATAAAAGCAATGCAAAGAGAAAACAAAAAAAAATACGTCACTTGGTGAAATTATGACTAAATGATAACCATCAAAGTTCCATTTCAACACATTGATAAAATTTATTAAAAAAAGGTTTTTAAGTTGGAAAAATAAAAATATCTCAGTTCATTCCCTATCATCCCAAACTCGAAATAGACTATCATTCACCACACTAAAAAAAGGGAAAGTAACCGAAATAAGTCATGGAGAAAACTGGTAGAATAGCACAATCATGAGAGCATCAAGGTGATTAACTTATTATAATTAGACAAATTTAAAAAACACACTAATAGTACATATCTTTTCCAAAATCTATGTTGTTGGTCTTAAATGAGTATTATAGAGCAAATTCAGTAATGTCAGTAAATATAGACAAACTTTTATCATCTGCAACAAACACGAGCAACTAAAAAAATACCAAAAAATGTAAACTTGCAAATACACAAAATAAAGGCTACGGAAAAAAGTTGGTATAATTTTAAGCTGAAATGCATAATGATTTTTTCCTTGTTACTCAGTAACACAAACCCAAAACATGATACATGTGAACCAAGACAAAGAAACCAGTGTCACCTTGCTCAAAACCCTCACCCACCGTGTTATGCCATTTCATTGAAAGATTGCATTGCTATTAAGAAAAAGGCATTATTCAAATAAACCAGAACAGAAAAAAGTACTTTTCAGGCCATGATGAAAAAAGAAAATATAATAATGATAAGTACATAGAGAAGAAAATCCAACTAATTGTTGGTGTGCAATATAATAATGATGAATACATAATTAAAAATTCAACTTTTAAAAGTTTAAAACCTGAGTATTGTGTTAGTGGGTTGGGGGGAACCTCATTGATAATTACAAATCCAAATTTTAAAAGTTTAAAACCTGAGTATCGCAGTACAATGCTAAAATTAAGTGTAATGGACTTTTACAAATATTAAGGCTGAGGGAATCTATTGTCTCAACGTGCTCTGATGTGGTTGATAGTTAGATAATTTATTTACATGACCTATTCATAATTCGTGTTAACATGCTCACTTTACTGATTAGTTAAATTTTTGTTATATATTTATAATTTGGGTGTTGAGCTTTTGTTTCTAAATAAAAGATTAGTATATTAAGTGTAATGGACTTTTACAAATATTAAGGCTGAGGGAATCTATTGCCTCAACGTGCTGATACATTCTATATTTGATTCGAACAGGATAATATATCTTTCCCTCTTATTTGTCCAAAATGGAATGCTGACGACGAAATGTTGCTTTTTGAGGTGTTTTTATTGATTTAGTCCCTTAATATTGATGCAAATCTGACATCTAAATTGTCTTTCTTTATTCCTATTCTTAATGGTGTGCTCCATGATATTTATTATATCTAGGGGATGGAAATGTATGGCATGGGGAACTGGACAGAAATTGGTGACCATGTACGGACTAATAGTAAAGAACTATGTGTCAAACATTATAAGAATGCTTACATGAACTCCCTATATTTCCCACTTCCGATAGGACAATATCAGTATAGTTATTAATTTATGAGGTATGATCTTCAATATCTGCAACTAATCTGTTGGTGAAGATAAGAAAGGTTGGTTAGTCTTTTTATTCTTCTTCCCTGTTTTCCCACTCATTCTGCTTCTCAACATTGCTTTCTGTTGTGACTTAAGAATTTACATTTAGTTCACATCAGAAAAGTCTAATATTATATTTGCACTGACGATTTGATGGCTGATGCTGTGACCAATGTGGGTTATAGCTCATTGAGGATCAATTCTTTTTCTCATTTTCAGAATGATGATGAGTACATTTTCAGAAAGAAGTACATTATGTACCAATGTGGGAGTACATAAAAAAAATCCTTTTTCTATCAACTGACATTTTTTTTCTCATTTTCCTAAAATAATGATGAAAAAAAATGAGAGCTTGACCAAGAAAAAAATGAGAGCTTGACCAATTAGTATCCAGTGAGTATCGATAGTCCACTTGTTTTTGTTGAGATCTAAGTCAACTGTTTGATTAAAATTCATTTGGGATGGACCGGAGATAGTAGCAGAAGTTAAATATGAAAATCTTTTGAACATGCTAGTTAGTTGAAACTTGAAAGTGTTTATTGTCAACTCTGAATGATGTGTTGTGCTAGTCAAATATACAATCAAATCTACAATATACTGTAATGTCTACATGCTTAATGACTCGTAGCACCTATTTGGACTAATTTTCACTCATTGAACTGATGAACAATTTTTAAAGGGATTCAAAACGCCTAATTAAATTGCAGTTATAAATTAGTCATCAGCTACATAACAATTCCATAAACTTTCTAATCTTTTATTTAGAAACAAAAGCTCAACACCCAAATTATAAATATATAACAGAAATCTAACTAATCAGTAAAGTGAGCAGGTTAACACGAATTAGGAATAGGTCTGGTAAATAAATTATCTAACTAATCAACCACATCAGAGGTATGCAAATAGTTTTGAAGCAAAATCAATACAAATTAATGTTGAAAGTAAAATGGTAGTTAAAATGTCACTTGAATCAAGAGGACTCTACGCAGAAGGTATAAACAAAATCAGAGATATCACAGCTTTGTCTAGGGTTTGGTACCTGGTAAATGGCCACGGAGGGAGGGAGCGAGCGAGAAGTTGACGACACACCAGTGATGCAATAAATCACCAGACCTAAAATGAAGAAATCGAATGAGGGAGAACTAAAATGAGAGGGAAATTGGAGAACCAAAACAAAGAGGTCAAAAGGGAAATTAAAGACCTAAAACGAAAGAGGGAAAGGAAAGAGGGAAATTAGGAGGTCCATTGCTCTCGCCTCCCGCAAATAACGGAATTAATTTGATAAATTAAGCACACAAACTCACAGATTTGATGTTGTCGACCCGAGAGTTGGCGTGGGGCACCTCTTCGACCTCCCAACCTTCCGGAAGTTTGAAGCGCGAGGTGGTAATAGCAGAGGAGTTGTGGATCAGGGCAGGGGGCGGCAGAGGAGTTGTGGAGAGGTATAAGTTTTGGCAATGTATAAGGTGGAGAGAATGAGAAGAAGCAAATGACTAAAACCTCCGTGTTTTCCGTATAAGGTGGAGAGAATGAGGAGAAGAAGCAAGGTATAAGCAAATGGGAAGGAGAGAATGAGAAGAAGTAAATGACTAATGTTATGAAGGGTTAGATTTATACAAAATTTTTGTATGATGTATTTTCAAATTAAAACTTGATTCGGTATGATTCTGATAGTGGGGTATGCATTTTGGAGATAACCCAAATGGGTTTTCAGTCTCGGTGTTGTGTTTAGATATAAGTGGTATGTGGGCTTAATTCAGTTTTTGCTCATTTTGTTATTTTGTTGATGAATCTGTATTATAATTGTATGGTACTTTTATTACGCTGTAATTAAGATCTTTTACTATTATTCATAATAACCAGTAGTAAACCTAAGGATTTGATTGAATTGTAAAAATGGCATATACGCTGCTTTTTATTAGGCTGCAATTAAGATCTTTTACTATTATTCAAGCTACTGAAAAAGGGTAGTAATTTATTCAGAAAATCAATTCCTCATGAAAAAAGGGTAGAAATTAAAGCTAAGAATTTGATTGAATTGTAAAAATGGTATCCCGAAGATGAAAATCAAAACCCCTCAAACCAAATTCAACAACATCACTTTAATCTAACCAAAACTCACGTCAATTCCTTCAAAACCCATTGTAATCCCACCAAACTCCAGTTCAATTACAGAACAAATAGTCTATTCCTCAACCTAAATCAGCGCCAAGAAGCGGTTTCAATCCAACTCTCCAAATTCGATGAAGACCCAAATAAACGGAGCAAAATTAAATGTGTCAAGATATGCTTCCCAGATTGACAGTGATTTTGTTTTTGAGATGATTATGTAAGGAAGGAGGAAGAGTGTTACTAGGATGCTGCAGTTAGTTAATAAGGGTATCACAGTCTTTCTTCAATTTATGCTCACATGATATAAGAAGAAGAAGAAGAGCATTGTTTAGTTACCGTCATCGTCGCTAACTCTGGTCGTCATCGTTGCTGGAATCTCCGGAATCGTTTTGGAATCGTCGCTGGAATCGTTGCTGGAATCGTCACTGGCTTTGGAGAAGAAGAGCAGTGCTAGTATGTTTTTGTTACCGTCGATCGCCTTTCTCCGGTGGCTGGTTCTCGCTGGATTTTTTCTCTCCGTATTTTTTTTGTATGCTTTGGAGAAGAAGAGCAGTGCTAGATTTGTTCCAACTTGTTTCTATTATTCAAGGTAACTAATCTAAATGAATGGCTAGATTTGTCTCAAACTTTTGAGGGTTGAGATTTTTTTATAAGTAGGCGGGAAATTAGTTTTTTTCAAAATCATTTGTGTTTTGTATAGATAGATATATATAAATCCAATTTTGAAACAGAATGAATAGTTACTTAGTTGTATTAGTACTAGCTTAAGACTTTCCCTATGTTTTGTTGTTGGGTAGTGACTAGTGAAGATAAAGAAATCGTGAATGGCTTTTCTGCCTCTATTGATATGATTTATATATATATAAAAGAATTAGAAAGAAAATAAGAAACTAGATCTGTAATTCTAATATAAATTTTAAACTCACGCTTAATTAGGAAACTAGAGTTGTAATTCTAATCTAATTTTAAATTCACGCTTAACTAGAAAATAGGAAATTAGAGCCGTAATTCTAATCTAATTCCTAAACTCACGCTTAACCATATATACGGTACATTAATAGAGTAGCTCAATAATATCGCAATACCCCCCTTAAGTTGGAGCATGAGGATCATAAATGCCCAACTTGAGAAGCAGAAATTGAAATTGACGTGTCCCCAAAGGCTTGGTAAAGATGTCTGCAAGCTGAACTGTTGTAGGAACATATGAAGGGAGAATAGTTCCATCTTATATAGCATCACGGACAAAGTGACAATCTGCTTCAATGTGCTTTGTTCGTTCATGGAAGACAGGATTCTGTGCAATATGTAAAATTGACTGACTATCACAGTATAAACCAATAGTAGCATGATGGTGAATCCCCAAGCTAAACAGAAGGCCCTTCAACCATTTCAATTCACAAGTAAGAGAAGCCATAGAGCGATATTCGGCATCTGCCGAAGAACGTGACAGTAGGTTGTTTCTTGGTTTTCCAAGAAATCGGGGAATGTCCAAGAAACACAAGCCAACCTATTAGAGAGCGACGAGTAAGAGGACAAGTTGCCCAATCAGAATCACACCAACCTATCAAAGAGAGAGAGAGAGAGAGCTATCAAGTCGAAGTAAAACCCCTTGTCCAGGAGAACCCTTCAAATAGCGAACAACTCGCAAAGTAACTTCCCAATGTTCCTATCTCGGTTGTTGTAGGAACTGTGATAAAACATGCACAGAGTATGCCAAATCAGGACGAATGACCGTTAAGTAAATCAAACGACCAACCAAACGACGATAAGGTTCCGGATTAGACAAAGAATCTCCTGAAGCGTGAGAAAGCCGATGGTTTTGCTCAATGGGAAAAGATGCGGGCTTGGTACCTAGAAGACCAGTCTCAGAAATAATGTCAAAATGAAACTTTCGTTGGCAAAGAAATATACCATCAGGACTTCGTGCCACCTCAATCCCGAGAAAATATTTAAGAACCCCGAGATCCTTCATATGGAAACATGTGCTCAAATAGTTCTTAAAGACTCTCAAAGCAGCGGAATTATTCCCAGAAATAATTAAATCATCAACATACACCAAAACATTGATTTGAATATCACCCTTAGTATAAGTAAAGAGCGAATAATCAGCATAGGATTGTAGAAAATTATACTCTTTTAAATTAGTAACAAGTTTGGCAAACCAACACCATCGCCTATTTCAAGCCATATAATGACTTTCGAAGACGACACACCATATTAGGTTGAGAAGACCCAAAACCAGGAGGAAGCTTCATATAGACTTCCTCATTAAGATCCCCGTGTAAAAAGCATTATGCACGTCCATCTGATGCAACTCCCAATTTTTAGATGCTGCAATGGCTAAGAAAGCATGAACCGTGACCATCTTTGCAATTGGCACAAAAGTCTCGTGATAATCGATCCCAGCAATTTGATGATTACTAAAAACAACCAAACAAGCTTTAAGCCGTTCAACACTGCCATTAGAGTTATACTTGATTTTATAGACCCATTGACTACCAAGAGCGCGTTTACCATGTGGTAATTTTTCCATAGTCCAAGTACCATTATCTTCTAAAGCACGGATTTCTGTTTGCATAGCATGACGCCATCCTACATCTGTACGGCATAACTTCTTTAAATGATTTCAGTTTAGGAACCTGCAGTAACAGCGGCAAGAAACTTTCGATGTCCTAACAGAAAATTTTGCACAATTAATATAATGTGTTATAGGAAAGGGCGTACCTAAGGAAGCGGATGGCACGAGTGAACTTAGAGAGAGAGTAGATGGACTTTTTGTGATCACAGTGTTAGTAACATAGTCACGAAGTACCGCATACATGGTGAAATTCTTTTGTTATTCCATTCTTTATTATTCTGTTGGAATAACTGTCTGTGCGGTCTATCGCATGCCTGGTGAATTCTGTTGTTATTACATTCTTTATTATTCTGTTGGAATATCCTGTCTGTGTAGATTACGCATGACCTAGTTCCATTCTTTATTATTCTGTTGAATATCTTGTCTGTGTGGATTACGCATGACCTAGTTCCATTCTTTATTATTCTGTTGGGAATAACTTATTTGTGCGGTCTATCGCATGCATGGTGAATTCTTCTATTATTCCATTATTTATTACTCTGTTGGAATAACCTGTCTATGTGGATTACCGCATGCATAGTGAATGATCCTTTGTATTCATTCCTTATTAAATTGTGGAAATGATCTGTCTACGTGGATTACCGCATAGCGGATGAAAATCCATTTGCAGTTTCGTATATTATATTATACTAGTCTGAGATATCATTTCTTTTGTACTCGTCATGCAATATCATTTTTTGGTATTTTTTTATGAGTTACTATTCACAGGTTACTATTCACCCAGTTACTATTCACTCTAGTATTATTCACTCGGGTATTCAGGGCACTTTTCTTGCCAGAGTACTATTCACGAGTTACTATTTATGGGTTACTATTCACCTGATTACTATTCACTCTAGTATCATTCAATCGGGTATTCGGGACACTTTTCGTGTCGGGGTACTATTCCCGAAGTACTATTTACGGGGTACTATTCACCCAAAAAATATATTTCTTTTCTGTCCAAATTATTTTTGGCACATGAATATTATTATTGAATTTTACTCTACAAAGCAGTATCATGTTGACGATTTGAACGTTATTGATTTCTGGATAAATTAAATTATAAATCATTAAAATTAATCATTGAACTTGTTTTATTGAATTATTATGTCATTGTCATCATCCTCATGCTTATATTGTGATGAAAGTCATCTATGGCTTACGTGCATAGATGGACTTGGTATGATTATGACCAGGGATTATTCGGTATAATCATGACCGTAATGTGATGAATGATGTGGTAAAAGTCCTCATTGGCCTGTAGTTCATTGATGGACAGTTATTCGTATGATTATAACCTAGGGATTATTCAGTATAATCATGACCATTGATGATTACATGAATATCCTTGGCTGTGGTGCAGGGATGATTCGATTTTATTTATTAAGTCGAGTCTCAGAGATAAAGTTGATGAAAAACTTTTTAAATCATAGAAGATAGTAGATTTTATGCTCTACTTGACTCTTCTAATGGATTGCTTATTTTCGCTGCAGTTGTTGATCTAAAACTTGTTGTCTATTGTATTCTATCAGTTGTTATACTGTTGAAGGCTAAGGATAATTTATTTTGTATTATCTTAGTCATAATATTTCTTACTGGGCTAGTTGAGCTCACTCTTTCTTTCATTGTTCTCTTCAGGAAATGAGAATATAGTTGGGACGAGTCGGGGAACGGAGTGACGGTCCAGATGATAGCATTAGTAGTCCTTACTATTCTGTTAAATAGTGTGAAAATAAATGTAATGAGGACTCCATTGAGTGTGGATATTGTCTAGATGACAATATTCTTATTAAAACCCTCAGTTTATGTTTTGTCGTATTTTACACGACAGTTGTATTATTAAGTTGTATTTGAATTTTGTACCATGTATTTGACAACTCAAGATGGGTGATGTATACCTGTTTTGAGGGCATCACAAGACCAATCTAGCGACCAATCTTTTTTTTAATTATCTAAGTTACATCTAAAACATAATTTTTTATAAAAAAATTATTAGAATAAATAGTATACATTTTTTGAGAATTACTAAAAAAAATAGGTCACAAAACTAATGTCTCCATACAAGGACTGAAATGTTAAACATAAACCCATATGACATGTTTGATTTGGGGAAATGGAATGAGCATTCAAAAGAGAATGCTCATTCTTATTTTTGGTTACTTAAAATGGAAGGGAATTAACATTCCAATGAATGCATAATCATATGTTTAAAGGAATATTTATTCTATCGGGATGGGTAAAGCTTGATCATTTCTTTCCAATCGACAAATTTAAAAAAAAATCTCAATCGATCAAAACCCTGGAACTTCTCATTATGACCAAACATAGGAATAGGAATGCTCATTTCATTCTCATTTTCATTTTAGGACTATTTTTTCTGTATTTACCCTGCAATGTAATGAGTATTTATTTTAATAGTTGTGACTTGACAATGGAATTATAATGATAAATTTAAGGATATTTTGTCATTTTATACTACCAAGTAATATCAATAAAATGAAATTCTTATTTTACAATAAATAAATAAATTGACAAATAAAATTCTTATTTAAATGTTGTCATTATATACTAAACAAGCTCTTATCTTAAAAAGAAGGGTCCTTTACAATAATATACAAAGCTGAGTGGAGAAGAAAAAGGTCAAAAATAATAAAAATTAAAGCTGAGTGGCATTTTTGTAATTACATGGTCCTGGTCAAGCGCCTAGGCGCTTGAAAATAGCCTATGTTGAGCGCCTAGGCGCTCTAGTGCGTAAAGATGTGCGTTTTTTTTGCTGTCAAGTGGGTTTTTGAAGCAAAAGAGGAGTCTGAATGAGGGCTGAGACCAATACAAATAGGAGAGGACTCTAGAAAAGGGAGAAGTAACGAATTTTGCAAGCAATCAATCAATTTTTCAAGAGATTTGCAGAGAGAACAACGAAGAAAAGCACGAAGGAGAATTGCAAAGGCTAAAGATCTAAGAGAGAGTATTGGAGCAAATTCAGAGTTTCTTCTTCTCTTCTCTAGTTTTATCTTTTGTAATTATCTGGGATGTTTGGGTTATTAATTTGGATGATGTTTTTCTTTATTATTATCATGAACTAAATTTTAATTAAGATTGCAACGGAACTTGGTATGTAGTTTAAATTGCAAGCTTCCCATTGAATGAAAGTTAGTTTTTATTGAATTGTTTATTATATCTTATGTTTAATTGATTAATTGTTTGGCCAACAATTACTGTGATAATCTATATAAAATTGGAAGATGGAATATAGATTGAGATCTGGATATGATAACATCTGTTCATATAATCTGAATAGGGTTAATATGATTAGCGTGTAGGATAGGAATATACCTATGTGTCTTTTGTATCCATTGAAAGAATTTGTGCGTAAACCCTGATTAACTTGATTCACATAGGAATATAGTGAGTTGATTAACTGGGGTGTTCCTTGTAATTCCGCATCTTAAAGATTGGATTTAGGAGGATTTGTTCATGTGTCTTTGGAAGAAGTGCATGAATATTCATAAAGCATTCTTGGATAACAATTCATATTAATTGATTTATTTTAAATGGGAAGTAAGTTAGTTTGAATGAAATACCAAGGGAAGTTGTAATCTTAACCTGTTAAATCTGCAGTTATTCTTGTGAAATTTTGATTTTAATTATTAGTTTGTTAAGTTTAATTTTCAAATCTTAAACAAAATTTTCTTAGTTTAAAATAAGATTAAGTGCATTAGAGTTAGTAATTGATAAATATTAGTCTATTTCCTCGTGGGAACGATATCCTTGCTTGCTGAATATTACAACTGAACGCGTATACTTGCGTGGTAAAGTGTTATTAAAAAATTAGGCAACAGGACCCCACAACGGATTATTGTCGGATTGAGAAAACGACAAAAATATTTTATTGAAAATAACGACGGAAGTTTTACCGTTGATACTGTTGAACTACTGGGTAGTAAAAGTACAGTAATACGCGTTGTTGCATAGTAGCACACGATATTGATTATTGATATTTATGTGAGAAGTCGCTCAGTTTAATTCAATTATTGTCGATTAATAATATGAATTATTATAGCGATGACGACGTTTTGTTTTATTCGTATTATTAACGTAATAAAACAGAAACATCTTTTTATATAAAACAGAATACTTTATTAAAGTTATTCTATAAATAAAATATATTATATTTTATTATGCATAGTGTTGCATAGTATTTTGCATAGTGTTGCATAGTGTTTGCATAGTAAAAATCTTTTTATATAAATAGAATATATTATATTTTATTTAAAAGATTTTTCTTTAAATATGGACCATCAGATTAAAGTAAATCAATCTGGACCGTTCATGGATTAGTTACTATGCATTCCATTTTCATATAAATAGAAGCTCATTCCTTCATTATTTTCTTACGAATTCACTGAACTCTAGAAAGAGAAACTATAGAGAGATAGAAGAAAAGCTTTTTGCTATTTAACTTTTCTTTTCCTATATCCAATTTCTGTTACGGTAAGGGGTGTTAATCTTTCTTATTCATGAAGAGAACTGTTGTTATTCCATTTCTTATTATTCTGTTGGAATAACCTGTATACGCGGTCTACCCTATACTTGGTGACATTCTTCTATTATTCTGTTGGAACATCCTGTCTGTGTGTTTTACACCAGACATGGTTCCGTCTTTATTATTATTTCGTTGAAACATTCTGTCTGTGTATTTTACACCGGACCTGGTTCCGTCTTTATTATTATTCCGTTTGAACATCCTGTCTGTGTGTTTTACACCGGACCTGGTTCCGTCTTTATTATTTTGTTGGAACATCCCGTCGGTGCAAATTTTGCCTGACCTGGTTCCGTTATTATTATTCTGTTGGAATAACATGTCTATGTGAAGTACCGCATGCGTGGTGATTTCTATTGTTATTCCATTCTTTATTATACCCAGATGGTTAAAGTTTTGACTTCTATACTCCATGAAATTAGTAGAATATTCTTGATATTTGCGCTTCATCCAATATCTTTTCATGAAAATATTCTTCTGATCATTCTTGAATTTTACTCTACAAAGCAGTATCATGTGGACAATTTGGACATTAGTAGTTCTTGGACAAATTAATTCATGAACTTATTTTATTGAATTCTTATATCATTGTCATCATCCTCATGTTTATATTTTTTGAAAGTCATCTGTGGCCTGTAGTGCATGGATGGACTTGGTATGATTATGACCAGGGATTATTCGTTGTAATCATGACCGTAATGTTACAAATGATGCGGTAAAAGTCGGCATTGGGCCGTAGTGCATTGATGGACAGTTTTTGGTATGATTATGGCTATGAATTCTATTTGGCTGTAGCGTAAAGATGAATTGTTTTATGGCATGATCATGACCATTGATGAATACACAAATGTCCTTGGCCCGTAGTGCATGGAATTTGTGGTCGTGACCCTAATAAATATCCTTGGCCGTAGTGCAGGGATGATGTGGTTTATTTATTAAGCTGAGTCTCAGCGATAAAAGTGATGAAAAACTTTTTAAATCATAAAAGATAGTAGATTCTATTCTCTACTTGACTCTTTAATGGATTGCTTGATCCGCTGCTATTAAACTTGATGTTGTTATATTTTATTAGTTTAATACTGTTGAAGGCTAACGATAATTTATTCTGCATTATCTTAGTCATAATATTTCTTACTGGGCTAGTTGAGCTCACCCTTTCTTTCACTGTTCTCTTCAGGAAATGAGAACATAGCAGGGACTAGTCGGGGAACGGAGTGACGGTCCAGAGGATAGCATTAGTAGTCCTCACTATTATGTGAAATAGTGTGTTAATAATTATAATGAGGACTCTTTTTGAGTTTGTATAATCTCTAGTAGACAATAA
This sequence comes from Panax japonicus, assembly GCA_020205505.1. NCBI lineage: Eukaryota > Viridiplantae > Streptophyta > Magnoliopsida > Apiales > Araliaceae > Panax > Panax japonicus. The sequence goes on from CM035110.1 coordinate 64,567,092, forward strand.
TTGTATTCAAACTCACAGTTATGTTTTGTCGTATTGTACACGACAGTTGTATTAGTAAGTTGTATTTGAATTTTGTACCATGTATCTGACGACCCAAGATGGGTGATGTATACCTAATTTTGGGGGCGTCACAGTTGGTATCAAAGCTTAGGGATATGATCCCTGGCTAAGATGTGATACTAGAACTAGGAGGGGAGAGACGGGGAATTCCTTTGCTAATATGACCTACTTAAATTTATTTTGTATTTAATTGGTCGGTCAAAGTATAAGGATAATATGTGATATGTTAATTAACCCTTGTTTTGTGGCAGTGTTTGAAAATGGCATCCGAGAATGTTGAGATTATCAATGGAGCACAGGAGACTGTTGAGTCTCCACAGATCAATAATCAGGATAATGTGCAACTAGAGGACAATACTCCTCATGAAAATAATAACATCGATAAAATGGTGAATGATGGGATGGTCAGAGGCTTTATGCAATTCATTCAACAATAGACTAAGGCAGCTCCTGTCCAAAATGCAGGTAGAAATACTGATAACTCTCGGACGGTCACCGCTAAGCAGTTTAAGGAGCAATTCATGCAACAACGGGAGAAGGCGGCTCCTGTTCATAATGCAGGAGGAAATAATGGTAACCCATGGTTGGTCACCGCTAAGCAATTCAAGGAGCTAGGAACACCAGAGTTTTTGGGAAAGCCAAAACCATTTAAGGCGGAGACGTGGTTAAAGCAGATCACCAAGATATTTGATGTCTTGGGATGCTCCGAGGAGCAAAAGGTTCCCTTTGCCACCTTTATGTTGCGTGAAGAGGCAAATTACTGGTGCGAATCGGTAAAACGTACTCAACATGTCATACTGAAGATGTCTTGGGAGAAGTTCCAAGAGCTGTTCAACGACAAATACTTTCCTGAAAGTATTCGTCACATGAAGGAGGTGGAGTTTATCAAATTGGAGCAAAAAAATATGACCGTGTCGCAATACGAGGCAAAATTTGCGGAGTTATCTCGATTTACGTCCCACTTGGTGGATAATGAAGAGAGAATGGCGCGATTTTTTTAAGAGGTTTGAAGCCGGAGATACGTCAACATCTTATTTCTCATAAACTGTGTTTGTATTCAGATGTTGTAAATAGGGCTCAGTTGGTGGAGCGCGATAACGAGTCAACCAAACCAAAATAGAGCAGCCGGCAAAATGATAATACCGGTGATAACAGTCATCAAAGCGGTGATAATAAGCATGGAGGAAATCAACATGTCAGAAATGGTAACCACTTCGGTAATAATCATGGTCAAAATAATAAGAATGGACATTTCAAGAAGAGAAGGTTCAATAATGACGTAAAGACGTCGGTACCAGCACCCGTTTTAAAGGAAGAAGAACGACCACCGGTCGTATGTTTCAAATGCGGACAGGAGGGACACATCCGTCCAAACTGTACGCAGCAGTCCAAAGCATGCTTTAATTGCGGAAGAGAAGGTCACCTAGCTCAATTTTGTCGTATGATAAAGTCAATTCCAGCTGGGATAATGATGCCAAAGGATGTCCCAAACAAGCCAAAGTCGGTAGTTTAAGAGAGAGCGTTTTTTTTTCTCTCGTGACGAGGAACCTGAATAAAATTATCACGGGTAAGTTAATCATAAGCTCTTACGAAGTCTATACCGTGTTAGATACTAGTTCTACTCACTCTTTTACTTCACCTAGTTGTGTTCAATGTTTGTACTTAACTCCGGAGAAGTTAAACTTTGATTTATCTATTGAAACTCCATTGGGAGAAACCTTCGTTACCTCCACTGTTTATAAATTTTATTTGATTCAAATCGACACTTTCACGTTACGTGTTGATCTTGTCTCTTTGAAAATACTTGCCTTTGATGCGATTTTAGGAAATGATTGGTTAACTACTCATCATGTTTTTCGTAAGGTTGTTAGCTTTCATATTCCTAACCAACCTATTATTCGAATTCAAGCAACCAAACCACTAAATTCAATCATTGTCATATCAAGCCATAAGTAAAGAGCCCCGATCCTTTTATTGATGACTTCCTTGTGTGGAATGCACCGAAGCCAGACTTTCTGTAGGCGACGTCGTGAATGACGATAACAAGTTGATAGGTATCATTGTGAGGTGCTATCTAGGTTAAGGGATAAAAGTCACAGTTGGTATCAATGTGACGTACTATCCAAGTCTTGGATGTGAGTAACAGTTTTGAATGATATTTTTATCATTAATAAATCTCTTGACGTATTCCTGAAGACTACTTAGGCCTACCCCAGAGCGTGAAATCGAATTTTGTATTGACACCAGTACAAAACCCATTTCTTAAACCCTCAAAATAATTTTTTCAACTAAAACGAAAGTAACATGCACCAAAGACGTTGACTCGAGCTGTTGAAGATTACGATCGTACTATTCAATATCATCGTGGAAGAGCGAACGTGGTAGCTGACGTGTTGAGTAGAAGATCGTATGCGTTTACAAGTGCGATGTTGTTAACACAAAGACTCATTTCGTATAACTTGAAAATGATGAAGATAGAGTTAAAGACTTTAGGGACCCACGTGAAGATAACGAATATACGAGTAAAATTGACTTTAATCGATAAAGTTAAAGACGCTCAAGCTACATACCCGAATCTGATGAATGTGAAGAAGAAGGTTCAAGAGGGTGTTATTTTAGAAGCAAGAGTTGCTGAAGAGAGGAAATCTCAACCCTCGATTTAATTGGCCCATTTGAAATCCTCGATTGAGTAGGAACTGTGGCTTATAGACTCGTTTTACCGCCAAATATATTGCGTGTTCATAACGTTTTTTTTTCGTATCGATGTTATGTAAATATGTGGACGACCCGAACCACATTATTAATTTAGAACCGCACGAGATAGCGGATGATTTAACGTTTGAAGAGATACATGTTACAATCTTGGATAAGAAGAATCGTATTCAACACTCAAAGGTTATATCTCAAGAGTTAGAATTTGAAGTGAAGTCAAGGTATCCTCACCTGTTCAGCATACCAAGTACGTACGTAAATTTCGAGGGCGAAATTCCATAAGGAGGGGAGATTGTGAAACCCCAGATTTTATGAATAAAGAATTAATTTTCTCGAAATAATTTTTTAATATTATGGTGTGAATTTGAGATAATATTATAGTTGTGGGTAGTATTTATAAATTTTGCAAAGTATGCAAGTTGTTATATTATATTCGATTGGTCAGAGAATATTCTTTGTGTCGGAAAATATTCGTACGATGGTACAATTATTGGTGGACCCCATAACAGAATTATTGTCGGATTGAGAAAACGACAAAAATATTTTATTGAAAATAACGGCGGAAGTTTTACCGTTGATACTGTTGAACTACTGGGTAGTAAAAGTACAGTAATACGCGTTATTGCATAGTAGCACACGATATTGATTATTGATATTTATGTGAGAAGTCGCTCAGTTTAATTCAATTATTGTCGATTAATAATATGAATTATTATAGCGATGATGACGTTTTGTTTTATTCGTATTATTAACGTAATAAAACAGAAACATCTTTTTATATAAAACAGAATACTTTATTAAAGTTATTCTATAAATAGAATATATTATATTTTATTATGCATAGTGTTGCATAGTGTTTTGCATAGTGTTGCATAGTAAAAATCTTTTTATATAAATAGAATATATTATATTTTATTTAAAAGATTTTTCTTTAAATATGGACCGTCAGATTAAAGTAAATCAATCTGGACCGTTCATGGATTAGTTACTATGCATTCCATTTTCATATAAATAGAAGTCCATTCCTTCATTATTTTCTTACGAATTCACTGAACTCTAGAGAGAGAAACTATAGAGAGATAGAAGAAAAGCTTTTTGCTACTTAACTTTTTTTTTCCTATATCCAGTTTCTGTTACGGTAAGGGGTGTTATTCTTTCTTATTCATGAAGAGAACTGTTGTTATTCCATTTCTTATTATTCTGTTGGAATAACCTGTATACGCGGTCTACCCTATACTTGGTGACATTCATCTATTATTCTGTTGGAACATCCTGTCTGTGTGTTTTACACCGGACCTGATTCCGTCTTTATTATTATTCCGTTGGAACATCCTGTCTGTGTGTTTTACAACGAACCTGGTTCCGTCTTTATTATTATTCCGTTGGAACATCCTGTCTGTGTGTTTTACACCGGACCTGGTTCCATCTTTATTATTATTCCGTTTGAACATCATGTCTGTGTGTTTTACACCGGACCTGGTTTCGTCTTTATTATTCTGTTGGAACATCCTGTCGGTGCAAATTTTGCCTGACCTGGTTCCGTTATTATTATTCTGTTGGAATAACATGTCTATGCGAAGTACCGCATGCATGGTGATTTCTATTGTTATTTCATTCTTTATTATACTCAGTTGGTTAAAGTTTTGACTTCTATACTCCATGAAATTAGTAAAATATCCTTGATATTTGCGCTTCATCCTGTATCTTTTCATGGAAATATTCTTCTGATCATTCTTATATCATTGTCATCATCCTCATGTTTATATTTTTGAAAGTCATCTGTGGCCTGTAGTGCATAGATGGACTTTGTATGATTATGACCAGGGATTATTCGGTGTAATCATGACCGTAATGTTACAAATGATGTGGTAAAAGTCCTCATTGGCCCGTAGTGCATTGATGGACAGTTTTTGATATGATTATGGCTATGAATTCTATTTGGCTGTAGTGCAAAGATGAATTGTTTTAAAAAATTATTAATTTATGATTTTGATGGGACCATATATTTATATAAGGGTCTTTTTAAAAATTATTATTTTATTAATTTATCAAAATTATTAATTTATCCCATTAATTCAAGTCATGACTAAAAAAATATTATTTTAAAGAGATAATTAATTTATCGAGTATTAATTTATAAAAGTTCTACTATATATCTTAATTTTTTTTGAATGTTATAATCTATTAGAATACCTAACCTATGGAGAGGTGTATAGGTGGGGGAGGGAATAACTTATCGGCTTCGATCTTCATTTTGTCTACTGCCACCAAGATTCGAACACTTGACCTGTATATCAATAGAAGTGAGTATATTTTTAAAATTTAAAATTATATAATTAATCAAAAGGATAAATTGATAATTTAGTACTCCTTCCGTTCTAAAATTAGAGATACATTTTAATTTTTTTGAGTCAATTCGCAAAATTCAAAAATTCAAAATTGATATAAAGTTATTTAGTTTTAATACAAACAAATACAATAATTATAAACTAACTTGTTGTTTCCCAAAGACACAAAAGAGATCTAGAACGGGAGGTTGAATAGATCCTTTAAAATTTTTACTTGAATGGGAGAATATTACCAAGTAATTAATCAATCAATATTGATCAAACACAACGGAATATAAGTTGAGAAACCCCCTTGAAGATTATGTAGACTCTAACATAACTAAAAAATACTACTAATTGGAGTATAATCTTTATTGTTTCGCAAAATTTGAACGAAATTATATTAATTTTGAATTTTTGGATTTTGTTAATTGATTTAAAAAATTAAAATATATATTTAATTTTGGAATTAAAGTGGTAGTAAAAGGCAGGGTAATAAATAATATGAGAATAAGTTGGTATGCCAGTTTGCATACGCGCAACATTACAAGTAAAAATTGAATATCAATAATGGTTTGCCAGTTTTTTATTTTTTATTTTATTTTTAACTTTTTTATAGTATGGTTCCAAATTGTAATATCAATAATAATTTTTCAAAGTCAATTTAATACATTTTTAAATTCAAAATTGAGATGTTTCACTAAATATTATGAAAAAATAAATCTTGCATGGGTAATACCATTATGATAGTTTATAATATTTATCATTATATTAGCTAAAATTAAAAAAAAATATGTTAATTTTGAATTTAAAAAAATCATAAGTTGAATTCAAAAAATCAATCTCATTTTTGGACAGACAGTGTGTAACATTAAGGCCACCTAAGACTATTTTATGATGTATAAATGAGTTCCATAGACCTTATGAATACAAATCAAATACCCAAATTTCCTAGAAAAAAATAACTAGGACGAAGTTTCCTCCTATAACTGGTATGAATCCTTCTAGGGGGACCGACGAGTTCCAATCAGGATAGTGATCAATCAAATCTGTATAACTCTATTTTTTATATGTATCTAAATGACACATAAAACACTGTATTTTATAAAAATTTCAATTTTAATAAATAACATTAATTATTTGATAGTTAAAAGCAAATAAATAAATAAATTAATTCCGACCTGTCACTACCCTGATTGGAACCCGCTGGGCCCCTAGATTTATTGTAACTGGTATAATTTCATTTCCTTATAGAATAACTCTACACGGACCGGAATATTAGACATGAATATTGGACCGGTCCACTTTTTTTTTTTTTTTTTTTTTTTTTTTTTTTTTAGTGACTCTTAAAAAATGTATAGTATTTATTCCAACAGGAATTTTTATAAAATATAGTGTTTTAAGTGTAATTTGGATACATATACAAATACAGGATTATATAATCCTGTATTCCTGTATTTGTATATGTATATAATACATATATATATTATAAGACATATATATATTATATACATATATATATAAGACATGCCCCTTCCTGCAACGCGGCTTGATTGACTTGGTTGCCCCTGTCGAGTGTGAACCAAAAGCAATATGAATGCACCCTCATCGCCTCTGCTCATAGATTTTATTATATTCTAGTTCCTAAGATGCCCTTCTTAATTATTTAATATTCGATAAAATTATAAGTGAGCAAAAAAAAGGGCGGAAAGAGGCCATCGTGAACCGTCATAATTAGTGGTGCCTTAGTGGCAAGTGTAATTTTCGTTGTACGATAAAATAGAATACTGATCACATCGAGGGACATGCTCTAAAGTGAAAGATGGGAACAAACATGTCCAGGAGAATGTCCCCTCAAGGTACATCTCGCGCCTATGGGTTGATAAATAGGCGCCGTTATAATTATCCAAGAAGACACTCTAAATTAGAAGGATAACACGAACTCACATAGTAGACTGCCGAGTTTTGTCATTTGTTTATTGTTTCAGATGTACGCCCCTTCATAATCAATAAGATTACGTTTAAAATTTTGAGAAACAAAAGAAAATATCAAAGACAACTTTTTTTTTTAAAACTATTAAAGATTGATGACTTCTCATATCACTTATATTTAATTTAATTTTTGGTCCTTTTTTTTATCACATTTTCTAACTTTCAAATATAACTTCAAGAAATCATGTGTATAGAATTAATAGATTGGAACACATTTTCCTAAATAAATTTTTTGAAATTAAGTGTATCAAATTCATTTTATAGAAAGTTAAATTTAATTATTGCTGGCGGATATGGAAAAAAACTAAGGGATAAAAAATGAGAGATATATGAGTGAATGATCACTTCTTAGCAGGAAGTTAATAGAAGAAATAAAAATAAAAATATATAGATCACGTCTTCACATCTCATGTATTTAAGAGTTTTTAAAATATAAGACTAAATTTAACATAAAAAAATTAATACAAGAAATTATTTATTTATTTTTAAAATTTTATAATTATATTATCTAAAATAAAAATAAAAATTAATTAAATTTAACCTTAAAAAATTAACATTAATCTTATTATAATATATGCTTGCCACCACTAAAACCTCACTTTAAGGAAAATGAAAAGGGTATATTAGTCATTTCGGCAATTCACGGCGGCGTCAACAGCCTTCAACAAAACCGTGACCCGTTCGACCCGGTTGGGGAAGAACAGTAAAATTCGGGTTTCAACGTTCAGCCTTTAATAGTCAAATACAATCCTCCGATAATTACTTTTCAGGACTCATTTCTCTCTCTTCTGGTTTCTATCTCCTCTCTCTCCTGTTTTTCTGTGTTGAAGAAGAAGAAGCACTTTGGAGTTTGATCCATACGATCTGTTTCTACATTTGGGATTAGAATTGGCCAAAAGAATCAGAACTTGGAATCACCATGTCTATGTCGGATTCCGACACCTCGTCTCAGGGCAGCGAGTATAAAAATTTCAGGCAAATTAGTCGTGATCGTGAGTCTCTCTACTTCTTTATCTATATAGCCCTATGCTGTTATGTTTGTGTAATTCTTCATTTCGAGTTCAATTAATCGAATTAAGTTTCATGTTGGACTCTTTGGAATAATTGTTTGAACTTATATATTCAGTCTAACAGACTTTTTAAGTTTTTAATTTTCTGTTACACATACGTATTTCCTGATTTGCTACCTGACAAAACTTGATTTGTTTGTTTCCGGGGGAACTCTTTGGGCAAATTTCTACTTAATTAAATATTTATAGCAAGCTATAGATAGACACGAACACATGATTATGAGGACTAGGGGGTGATAGAGAGAAATATGTAACACCCCAGTCCCAAATCGAAATATATGGAAAAAATTTGTTCGTGTATAAGAAATTAAGTTACTAACAATAGTACCTTCATGATATTTTGGGTGAGATGTTATTGGGCTAGTAGTTTAAGACACTTGTTTGGATGAATTTGATTCGATCCGGATGATTTAACCTGAGATTTGTTCCGAATTCGGGTTTTGACCCGCGTTGTTTCATATGGTATTAGAATCGACTCGAAACTTAGGGTCGGGTTATCCCATCGGATTGCCGATTGTGGAGACATGAAGGTTGGTGGTATTATCCCACAATGGAGAGAGGTTCAGAGGTGAGTACACGAAGCCGGCCAGTATTATCCCATAATGGTTAGAGAGACAAATGTGTGATCGATTCTGACGAGTACGTCAACAATTTAAGTGGGGAAGTCTGTAACACTTCAGTCCTACATCGAAAGAAATGAGAAAAAATTGTCTGTATATAAGAATTAAGTTGCTAACAATAATACATTATGTCATGACCTTTTGGGTGAGCCTGTGGTGGATTAAGATTACCAAAGAAAATATTATTGAGCTAATAGTTTAAGGTCTTGTTTGGATGGATTTGATTCGATTCAGACTTCGGATTTGACCAAAGATTTATTCTGGACTTGAGATTTGACACGGGTTGTTTCAAATACATTTACAGTGACAAACCCACAACTTCTTTTTGGCTTTAATTTCAAGGAAATGATTTATAAAATGATTGAAGGGGCTACACTTAAATTGACTTGAAATGTTTTATTAGATGAAATGTTAGCAGTTCGGGTAGATTGAGATGGTGATCAGGCAAATTATCCGGATGGATTTTCAGTGACTTTCTATAAACAAGTGCTGGAATATTTTGAGTTGAAAGAATGTAATGGCATTTTTGTAGGAGTTATACTCTCATAATAGGTCTGAGAGAAGTTTGTTACCTTTATAGCTTTGATTGTTAAAGTAAAAGGGAAGTTGATTGTTAAAGGAAGAGGGAAGTAGATCAAATGGGATTTTCGACTTGGTAGTTTAGTAGGGAATGCTTATAACATATTCTCGAAGGTTATGGCATTTTTTTTGGGGGAGGGTGGTGGATTCAATCTTGTTAGAGCTTAGAACGCTTTTGTGGGGATAAAGATTCTTGATGGGTCTTTGGTGGTTAATCGTTAATGAATGTGTGGTGACAGAGATCCGTTCAGGATACTTGGTAATATTTGTAAGTTGGATGTTGAGAAGGCCTTTGTTAATTTAAATTGGGAGTTTATGCTTTATTTGTATGATGTGATTGGTTTAGGGGTGCGATGGATGGGTTGGATTGGGATGTGCATTTCTATCATCAGATTTTTAGTATTAATTAGCGATATTTTCTTGACTGAATTCAAGGCGGTTAAGGGAGAGTGATTTCTTATCCCCTAGGTTTTGGGATGAGTAGTTGATTTGGGTTTTTTAGAGGTTTTGATTTAGGTAATGAGGATCAAAAGGCATTTTTTTCACTTTTCTTTTTGCGGATGATACAATTATATTCTGTGGTGTGGAAAGACGTGTTATGATATTTGCGAATTTAGATGCTATATTTTCAGGTAGTGTTAGAATTGAGGATTAATTTATGGAAGAGTAAGCTTATCCCATTGGGGATTTAGGGGATCCAATTTCTTTTTTTGGCGGCCAGTTTGTGTTGTAGGGTGGTTGGCTTGCCTACATCATACTTGGGTTTACCATTGGGAGTGAAGTACAAATCCAAGATAAATTGAGATTTAGTTGCTGAAAGGCTTGATTAGGAATACTTAATAAAGCCTTCCCCCGTTTTTTGTTATTGGTACATCTTTCGGTTTCGATGCAAATCTATTGGAGATTTTGGTCAGAGATTTTTTGTAGCGAGGTAATGATGAGGGTAGTAAATATCAATTGGTAGGGTGCGAGAAGGTTAGCTAGGGTGGTCCGGGTGTTATGGATTTTGAGAAGTTTAATATATCCTGATAGGGCAATTTGATGTAGCACGAGCCTGTGAGACATGATTGGACCAATATAAAAGATTTTGGAAGCCGATCTTAAAATAAAATTTTAGAAATTGTATTTAAATAATTTAATTTATGATAATATTGAGATAACTACTCAATATTTACACAAAAAAATATCACGTCACCACTTATCTTTAAAAAATAAACACATTAACGTATGTGGTTGTGAGGCCAAGTGATAGCTCTAGGATTTCTATCCAACTTAATAGTTCGTGCAAACACAAATCATTAAATTGTTCCAAGAAACACAAACAATAAAATATTATGTTAAATTGGTCCTTTGGTCACTATACTACTCACACGACTTTCAAATTACCCAACTCAAAGATCGCATAAAGTGGCTATTTTACCCATAGGCGTTTTCATTTTGTTAAAATTTAAATTTTCCTTCACAATTTAACAAAAAAGAAACACATAACTTGGGTCGGGTTAAACAAAAATTTTGTAATTGGGTTGTGGGGGTTTGAAGTTTTTGGTCTTCATCTTCCATTCCATCTCTTCGCTTCATTTACATCTCCAATTAATTTATCCCATCTAACCATTGCAAATTCGATGAAATTTTGGCGGGAGAGTACTATTGAAATCAACCTCTCAACAATCTGTAAAAAAAATTTAGGTTAGCAGAGCAATATGGGAGTTGATCCATGTAGTAATCAATGTCTAAGGACATAGAAAACCTTTACGGGGGCTCGATTCTATAAACGTAAGTATCTATACTATGTGAGCCAGAGTAAGTGGATATTGCCCAAAACAATCTCACAAAATTAACTCGTAAAACTAAATCTGCAAATCAAAGTCAACATCAAAGCTTTTTAAGCCGAGTGGAACAATGGAGAAACACAAATCTTTTCTATTGGAAATGCTAGTACCCATACAAAATAAATTCAGATATGGAAGAAATTAAACCATTAAATGGATTAAAAATTCAATTAGCAGAATGTATGATATGTGGTCGAGTGGGTTTGCACTGTATGAACAATCACAAACTCAACCCCTAATCACCGATCAAACCTGTACCTTAGTTACCAATACCAATCCATCACGACCAAAAAAATGAAAGAGAACAAGACTACTTGGACGCCAACCTCACTCTTGCTCGCTGTCAAACCTACTACTCATGACACTGGATGCCTTTGCACCAGCTACAGTTGCGAATCATAACTGCTAGCCATACAAATCCATAATCGTGTCCCCTAATTGCAGCCAGCCGAAGAATAAAAGAAAAAAATAGAGATGAAGAACTGCTTGCAATGCGGTAGTGCTACCTCCAGCCAATGTTCTAAAAGGCGCTAGGTGGATGGTCGGAGGGGGCCTAGGCGGGATTTTTATTTTAAGCCAATTTTAATATTTTATCTTACATTTATCCAAACAAAACAATAATATTAAGCAAAACAACTTATAATAAAGGCTTTCGCTTAAAGTTCAAACATATATTCATATTGTTAATGTCAAAGTTCAAACATAAACATGCAATTGTTCAAAGTTCAAACATATTTTTAACGTATTAGTTTTATTCATAAACAAGATAGCTATTAAATAATAAAATTGTAATTGTTCAAAGTTCAAACATATTTTTAACGTATTAGTTTTATTCATAAACAAAATAGCTATTAAATAATAAAATTTAAAATTTCAAGAATTTAATTCAATATTAAAACAAACGAAACATAAATTTAAGAATTATATTGAATTAAACTAAATATTACAAATGTATCATCATTTATATAATTTAAAGTTAGTACAAGTTCAAAAAATTACAACTATAATAAAATTATCCATTCTGACTTAATATTGTTCACTTCTTGTGATATGATATGCTACAATATGTATTATGAATATGGTAAATCATTAGAAAAAAATATATATTAAGATCTGGTTTGGGTAGTTATTAAAATAAAAAAACTCTCCGCCTAGATCCCGCCTAATTTTCTAGAGTGATTTTTTTGCCGTCTTGGGCCTAGGTGAGGTGTCAGAGGGGCCTAGCACCTAAGCGGGGTGCCAAGGGGGGGCCTAGCGCCTAGGAGGGGCCTAGGCGGACCTAGGCGGGAATTTTTAGAACACTGCTTCCCTTGATTGTTGTCGCCGCCTCCAGCAGTCGTTGCTACTCACAAAGCCTACCTCTACTCTTTGAACCAAACAACGATCTAAAATACTACTGTCCTATTCTTTTTCTTTTTATTATTGCTATAGATTACTATTTCGTCTCTCTATTTCATTAAAAGTTGACTTATTTTCCCTTCAGTTTCAATTGTTTACATTGCAACCCCTTAATTTTCACTAATTACAAGTTAGGCATAAATTTAGTTATTTCTTTCAAAGGTCCCCTAGAATCGGCAAAGGAAAGAAAAAGGAAAAAAAAAAGAAAGGTACATATTTTGTTATTTGAAGGAATCATGGTAAATGCCAGTGAAGTAAACACAAAGTTGATGCTTATATAAGATGGACGCCCTTAAAACATTTGAATATTCCATCAAAGCACTTGCAACGAAATGTAACAAATGTTCAAGAGTCCATTGCAACACTTGCATAAAAACTTGATGTCCATATTGCAGATAATGGAAAAGAACCTATAAATATGGTACCCTTGCAACATGGGGATTGGGGCCAATCTATGGATAAATCTACATGCTTTTGAATGTAGAGTAATAGAGGAGTTAAATTACATGTTGGAGATTTCACTGGTGATCATTGACCTTGAAGCATTCTTTGATTAAATTCATAGTTTTGAATATTTCTGTCAATTGTATAAGCAAATTAATGAGTATTCTTTGTTAAAACAAAATAAAAAAGGATATGCTCTTTTAACTTTTTTATTAAGTAACAAAAAATAATTAATTAAATGTTAACAAGTTGAACTTACTCGAGGCGGTCCTAAACAAGTCAGGCTTGAGTCTGACATCACATTGTTGAAGCTTGGCCCGTTTAAATAAATGGGCAAAAGAGCTTTTCTTGAGCGGCTTTAGGGGATGTTTGATAAAAACTGAATGAATCTGAATCTGAGTGAGCTGAATCTGAATCTGAGTGACCTGAATCTGAATGAAAAAAGTTGTTTGATAATTGACATGTCTGAAACATCTGAATAACAAAGTTTTACTATTTTATTCCTGTAAACTAATTACAATGGGTTTCACTATACAAAAGAACTCAATTGTACTTCATACTTGCAATAAATTAAAAAAGAAAAAAGAAAAAGATGGATAAAAACAAAATATTGGACATGAAAATAAATTTAATCTAGTACATAAACCATAAACCATAAACCATGATCTCATTTTTTTATAGTAATATAAAATGACACAATGTAATATATATATATATATATATATATATATATAGAGAGAGAGAGAGAGAGAGAGTCCGGATCAGGTCCGGACTCTCGGATTTTAACAAAATTCCGGACCTTTTTTTTTTTTTTAAAACAACTAAAAAAAAAATTATGGAACTTGAATTTTTACATAATACAGTGTTTTGGGTGTGATTTGGATACGTATAACAAAATATATATGTACAGTCTGGGCAGACTGTACATACATTGGTTGGTATAGGTATTAAAAACACACCCAAAACACTGTTTTATGGAAAAATTTTAGTTCCGTAATTTTTTTTTAGTTCTACCAAAAAAAAAAAAAAAATAGGGTCCGGATTTTGGATCAGGTCCGGACTCTCGGACCTGATCGGTGTTGTATATATATATATATATATATATATTTTGTGTGTACACATGCATAATAAAAGAAAATTCTTTTATAGTTCAACTTGGCCCATATTCTTTATCTGTAATTGTTAGAGGAAAACAAATTGGTAGAATGCTAACCTATCCCAACACCCAACAGATAAGATAAAAAAGTTCAAAAGCTCACAGCCTCAAAAGCTTACTGAACGAACCAATCTCTCTCCTCATCCACCATCATCAAATTAACCATGGAAGCAACCCTCTTTCACAATCCCCTCCTCCAAACCCCCATCATCCCAAACACTATCCCTCAAAACCCACTTCAAAAACCCTCCTTAACACAACCTCCATTTCCATCAGATCTACAAAAAATTCCCAAAACCCTCCTTAATCAGAGGGAATGAAAGTGCCGAAACAACTTGTGGTAAAGAGTATTCGAACGAATCAGACTTTGCGGTTGGGATTTTATTTCAATCACGATCTTGCTGTGGGTTTGGGGGCAACATCTGTAAAAATCCATCCAGATGACTGGCTTGTCTATTCAGCCCGAAAATTGTGACTTATTCGGTCAGAAGAAACTGGACCATTCAGATCTTTAAAAATGATAATCAAACAGTTTGAATAGCTGAATCACTCGGATTCAGAGCCATTCAGCCTTTTTCAGACCCAAATAAACAGGGTCTTAGTTTAGTTGAGCTGGGCCGGGCCTGCTGGGTTCGTCTCTAGGAACAAGGGAGTAAGTGTGAAACAACGTCACTTCTTTGCTCTACAGTTGGCTACACAGTCCGAGTTTCCTTGGGTTGAAGAATTTTAATATCTCCGTATTGTCGAGGTTTGGATTTGGAGAATGCAGGTGTAGTCTTGGAAAAATCCTTGCTTATGGATTATGTTGTTCAAGTTGCAACCCAAATAAAGGATAATATGAAGATGGCAACTAATGTTAGACCTATAGTTCCAACTTAACCTAGGTGCGAACATATTTAAGCAGGCTGATTGAGAAATCATGGGCAAGTCTTGTAGTTACTAGCATACTTAATGTGCTTCAATTTCATCTCAAGTAGGTAAAAATCCTTCGTCTAGGTGTTACAATTGTCATGGTTCTGGACATGTATACTTTGATTGTCATTTGACTATAATAATCAATTGATTGAGATTTGTGAGAAAATTGTTTGTCAGAATTATTATTGTCTCATACCTCCCACCCCCACCACAATTGGTTGTGGCGATTTGTGTTTGAGGAAGACCTGTTGTGGAAAAGGGAGGTGAGGACAAGATTTGGGGAGGAGCATGGAGGTTGGATCACCAAGGAACCACGGCTGCCTTTTGGGGCTGGTTTGTGGAAAGTAGTTTCCCGAGTTTGGGATGTGTTTGTCCAGAACACCATATTTGCGACTGGGATGGTCTTATGGGAGGATGTGTGGATTGCTTTGAAGGCTTTGGGGTGCGCTTCCCAAACTTGTTTTCTTTTGCGGTTGATAGGGTTGCGATTGTGGATTATTATATCTCAGTTAGGGGTGGGGTGGAGTGGGGTGGGCAAGTGTCATGTCAACCAAAATTTAGGCATAAATTTTCAAGATTTGGAGCTGGAGGAGGTGGAGCAACTTTTGCTGGTTGTGAGAGTGGTTGGTCAGTTCAAAATGCAGGCAGATTCTATTCTATGAGATGGACAGGGGGTAGCAATGGTATATTTTATCTGACGTCGTACTACTGGAGTCTTTGTGGGTGTTGAACGGAGTTGACCTGCCCATGGAAAATTATTTGGAGGGTTTAGATACTTCGTAAGGTGGCTTCTTTTACATGGGTAAAAACTCTTGGAAGTTTGTGGACAAGATCCATCATGGCGGAGGGGTATGTTTGTGGTGAAGCAATACTGCACGTGTAGCAAGGATTGGGAGCTGGCTGACCATTTTCTCTTACATTTTGATGTTGTTTGTATTCTTTGGTCGATGGTATTTTCTGTATGGGGTGTGCAGTGGGTGATGCTTAGTTCAGCAGTTGAGTTGTTGGTGGTATTGAAGGGGTATGAGTCTCTAAGAGAAGTCGTGCTTTATCAGACACGATTTCTGATTGCTTATTGTGGATGATATGGAGGGAAAGAAACTGTTGATACTTTGATGAGAGAAGGCGTGGGCTATTTCTCAGTTAAAACATGGGGGTTCTGTGTACTGCAGAACGTTTTTGCTTGAATTTTTCATATACACGGGGCTCAGGAATTAACTTTATACTAAACTTTGTATATATATCAAATTGAAACAAGTAGGGAATTTTTATTTCCACAAGGGAATTTTGATATTTCCACAAGGTCTTACTCACATAGATGTGGGTCCTATTTACTATTCATGTGAGAGGAGACTTGTGGAACTATCAAATTTCCTTGTGGAAATATCAATTCCCAAAAAAGTATTAGAAGTTTTTTAAATTCTTAGTTCATAACTTCTTGATATGTAAATTGGTTATGACTATAATTCTGTAACCCTACAAGTATTGATTATGTTTCTCTTTCTTTATATATATATATATATATATATATATATATATATATATTACATCTGAAGTTTTTAATAAGAATTGATGGTTTGTTTCGTTAGCACGCCTATTTCCTGTTTCCATAAAAAGTTTTTGTTCTTGATTTTTCAATGTTAGTTATCTAAAAGCATGTATGTCTTTGTTCATCAATTCTTTAAGTTTTTCATAGCCAAATTATGGAAAAACTGGGAGGAAAAAAATACATTTTTTTCCAATCTGAAATGTATAATAAATACTACTACAAAAACCAACTTTTGTATTTTTCAGTAATAATTTTGGACCCGTAGTTTCTTATTTCGATTTGAACATAGCAGAAGACACTAGATTCTTCTATAAAGTGAATCTAAGTGGGGAGTTTCATATACACTTCATCAAAACCAGAAAACTGAAACAATGTTATAATGCAATTATAAAACATATTTAAAAAATAAAAACACTATCCAAATTTGTCCTTGATTCTGATTTATATCTTTTTTGTATGTGTTAACTGTTAAGGAATTGGTCATCTTCATATCACTTTTTTATAAATCAACAGATAATTTTCTTGATGGGCATCTATCATATATTTTTATTTACACTGCAGGATTATTGTATGAAATGCTTCGATCTACCAAAACAGGGGACTCAAAATCAACTTGGAAGGTATTAGCAACTTGCATTACGGGTATCATTTACAGTTGGTTGTTAAATCAGGGATGTTGATCTCTATTCAATGTTGTAGTTAGTCAACTGTGTTGATTTTAAACTCCAAGCTAAGTTGAAGTTATTATACGGAGTGAAGCTAGTCTTACCTCAGGTTGAAAATTAAGTACTTTTACTAAAAAAAGAACAAAAGAGAAGAAATTAAGTACTGAAAAATGTACTTGCTAATGACTTAAAGTTACTGAATTAGTTAGTACTAAATAGTCAGTTGTTTTATCTGAAATTTGAGCACTGAATTCGATTGAGCTGTTTTGATATATATAGAACACAAAAATCTTATATTTAATAATTGTACAACTTTATGCTTCCCCTTTTACTATACTTATTGCTAGATCGATATAATAGCCAACACTAGGCTAATGAAATTTAGTTCCACAATATAACATGCATGTGTATGTATCAAGCCAAACACTAGTGGCTTGACTCGATGCGAATATAAAATAGCGAGATTAACTAACCAATGAAGTTAGTAATAGGATTTGTTGAAAAACAAAATGTTTTAGTGAAAGAATGGTAGTGATTAGTGATGGATTCAGTGAAGAACAGTAGAAAAAAAATGAGGAATTTAGGATGAAATTGCTAAGAGATTGAGAGAACTTTGAGAAGATAGAAAGCTGGGATAGATAATGAACTAAGCCATTTTTTCAAAACATTTCAGATTATCCTCACATTACACGCTCCTCCTTAAACTACAACAATTATAGAAACTAACATGAACCTTTAACTTGCTCCTTGCTAACATGGTCTTAACCACCTATATGCCATGTGCACTTCAAGTCTAGAAACATCAAATATAGCAAATGAAATACTAAGGTTACTCAATTTTCATTAAGGCCCTTGGCCTTAGAGTATGGTTGTTGAATATTTTATATGTATAAAACTAGTACCAATTTTTTGCTTTTGCGGTGCTGATAGCCTCCCTGGATATATTCCCTTTTTGAGGATAGATGGAACAGAACTTAATTGGATTATTATGGTTTAGTACTTTTACCGATTACCGGACTTTGCAAAATCTTTTAGACCAAGAATAGTTGAATAGCTGATCAATTTAATTTTGAATATTCTTTGACAGCTGTTTTCCTTGTATCTTGGTGGTAACTCAAATCTTCTTTGATCTATATATGTACTTTAGCCATCTTCTGATCTATATGTTGTGTGTTTAGTATACAGTACACATGTACAGAGGGTTTAGAACTTTATAACAACTTCTTTGATAGGTAAGTTTGATCCCAATAATGGGGATTGGAACCAGCGACTTGAGGTTATTCCTCAATGCCTCTGCCATATCTCCCACTCCTTGGGATTACAGAGGGTTTAGAAATTTAATCTTTGAAGTACAGAAATAGGGCAGAACATGGCAACTTAACCCTGGTTTGTGCCTTATTCCAGAGGTTACAATGGCATGTGCTTTTATTTGTAGAATAAGGCTTGTTTTTCTATATACGCCTGTTGTGTCTTTGTGTCCAGGATAATTTTCTGGTCTAATAGAAAGAAGTCATTATTCCTTGATTCTTGTTGAAGTTACTGGTCATTATTAACAAAATTTCTTTCTATAAGAAATTGGTTATGTTATTTACTTTCTGTAATAAATCAATGCATGTGATGTACAAAATTGCGTCTTCAGCTAATGCTGCATCAGTTTTAACTTTTAATTATCCATCTAAATTTTTTTGTTAGTCTCATTACTTGTCGTACTTTGTTAACTTAATAGAAATTATTCTATTTTCACTTGGTAGTCTTCAGTGCTGAACATGTCAAGTTTCTACCTTTTTTACTTCTAGGTACTCATCATGGACAAAGTTACTATTAAAATAATGTCGTATTCATGCAAGATGGCAGATATCACAGAAGAAGGAGTTTCATGTAAGACATGAAAGGCCAGTCTCAGTAAAATTTAATTTCCCACATGTTGGTCTTTATGAAATTGATAGGGCTATACTTAACTAAGAATGTAACACATGCAAAATCCATACTGATTCTTTTTGTTTTTTCTTTTCCATTCATATAGTTTCTAATTTTTGTGGTTCAAAAACTAGTTTACATAACGATACATGACATGCTTCATGGTGTTGCTTTTAATACTTCATGTAATAGCATGAAGTCGGGGATAATATTAAGGCTCTTGCTTCTGTATTTGTTTTACTATGACAAGTTTTTTTTTCTCCTTCTTCTGATGCAATCTTATTAGTGTCATTTGAAACTTGCTTTTCCTAATAAGATTTTTGACCCCCGAACATATGTCATCTGTATCTCGTGAATCAATTGACCTTGATAATAGTAATTGATGATGGAGCATGATAAATATGCTATAGGTAATCTTATTGTTGAGGCTTTAAGGTGAAGCCTATACAATTTATTTGCCCTAAATAAATATTCTTTATGTAACCTTTATGTATAGTTACAGAGGTATGAGGTCAAGGGATCATTTTCTGTCCAGATTATAGAGCTTTAGGAATTTGTTTCTTTCCTTTTAGATAAGTTAGAGCTTTGGATCTTTAACTATATGTTAGATAAATTATTACCACAGAAGAGGAAGAACAAAAAATGTGCGGAATGAACTTATCAAAATAAACCTAAAAATGCGTGGAATGAATTTGATATTAATATTTGAAACTAAAACTTGCACAAAGGAGCTTTCAATTAAACTAGTTTTTGAGAATCTTGGTAAATTGATGGCAGTAGCTAAATTGCATGTGTCAATAGGTATGGGTTGTGGTTGTTGTGTGTGTCTCGAATTTCAGTTCGGGAACTGACATTTGACCTGACCGGATAACATTTTGCGGCGACCCAATGGAAAAGAAAGATGAGGTTTAGGCTGATAGGCTGAAGTTTGACTATGGACTTGATATGTTATTTGGGCCTACTATGTTTTTTAGCCCAGTTGTATATATACGTTATTATAGCTAGGGTTTATGTATTATTTTCTTTCTCAGTTTTGTAGCCGCCTTCTGAGAGAAACAGTTCATGCATTTGGGTTTTTGCGGTGTGTGAGTATCTTCACAATTTGATATAGTAATATCTTGTGCATCGCCAATAGTTTTTCCCAATTTGGGTTTCCACGTAAATCTTATGTTCTTGTCTTTCATATTTCTGTTGTTGATTTATTTGTTTGGCCATAGTTTGTTGTAAAAGTGGGTACCCTATGATTTGGTTACTTCATGCTTATGCAGGCATGGCTTACCACAACCTTTTCATGCTATTAACTCTGTATTAGGTGATTTATATTGGATAAGCTATATCCTGGGTGTCTTCTTGATGTTTTATTTACCTCAACTGTTATCCAAGTCAGCTTTTCCTTTAGGCAAGGTGTAAAGCGTGGGAAACAATGACTTTCATAAGTATTAATGTGAAAACAAATTGCCAAAATTATAGATGCTTATGACATATCTCCAAGCTGAGAACTCAAACCCACCTCTCCCCCAAAAGACAAAAAAATTCAAGGAAAAGAATCAGATTAGGCTTTTCCTAAAGAGATTCAGTGGCCAAATCTAATTTTTTGTTAATAAGCAGATGTAGTTTAGGATAGTACGGATGTATTTATATATATCTTTTTTCCTTTTAAAATTAAATAATGTTGTAACAAAAACCTCAACACTGTCTCACTTTCAAGTTTCTTAATTGTTTGTATCAAGAAGTCACCATTCCTTACATTTCTCTGCAGTGGTGGAAGACATATACAAGCGAAGGCAGCCATTGCCCTCCATGCATGCCATATACTTCATGCAGCCAACAAAAGAGAAGTAATATTTTTTCTGATTTTCTGTTTTGACTTTCATTTTTCGATATTTTGTACGTGTTTCTTTTCTTCTGTTATATTGGGTGCCGTTTGGTTTGTAAGCATTGATAATAAATGTCTTATCATTGATTTGGTACTAGGGGAAGCATGTGGTTCTTGCTAAAATTTCTCTTGAATAGCCGTGTATACATGAAACTGTTTGATTACATTTTATTTATATATACTTGTTTAAATATTGCATCTTGCCAAATTCTAATAGGATATTGCATTTCATGTATAAAAAAAAGTGCTCTATACCCTGCATCTCCTTTTACAGGTGCATGGATGGAATAAATGAACTAGATAAACCATTATATATCTCTCTCTCTCTCTCAATATGCTTGTTTTATTGCATTGCAGCGTTGTCATGTTCTTGTCTGATATGGCTGGAAAATCGCCTCTGTACAAAAAGTATGTTAATGATCTATTTTCCATCTTACTGTTGCATGTTATTTCATTTATTGAAGGTCTAATTCAGTTTCTTGAGGTTATTATGCCTTTTCTGTTTTCTTTTGCTTTCAGGGCATTTGTCTTTTTCAGTTCACCTATTCCACGAGAATTGGTTAATTACATCAAGAGGGACACAAGTGTATTATCTCGAATAGGGGCATTGAGAGAGGTGATGGGTTTTTTTTTTTATATTTCAAACAGTTTTTTTCCTGTTCAACTGCTTGGTGATTTCTAGTTGGAGTAGATTATACAAAATTTCTGATTTAGGGTGGGAAACGTGCAGATGAACTTGGAATACTTTGCCATAGATAGCCAGGTATGTGATGCTGCTTCTGTCATGCGTATATGAATTATTTATACAGTACCTTGATTTCTTTAATTGGAATCTACATGCTTTTAGTTGAGATTTCGATATATTGCCATTTTTGTCATATCCACCTACATAATGAAAAGATGGAATTATAGGATTGATAGGTTTGATTAATATATTTATGCAATTTGTAATTTTCAGCTTCATATGTTGTATTTTCTGCTTACAAGTCTTTATTTATTGTATATCATGGTTTCTCAATTTTAATCCTATAGGGTTTTATAACTGATAATGAGAGAGCTTTAGAGGAACTTTTTGGTGATGAGGAGACTTCTCGCAAAGGAGATGAATGCTTGACTGTGATGGCCACACGCATCGCTACAGTTTTTGCTTCATTGCGGGTATGTAGTTGAACTTCGTAATCCTGATTTTTAATGTTTCAGTAATATATTAAACCTGTATAAACTTGGCTTCTTCAGGAATTTCCTTTCGTACGCTACCGTGCTGCCAAATCCCTTGATCCTAACACAATGACAACATTTCGTGATTTAGTCCCAACAAAGCTTGCTGCCGGGGTTTGGAATTGCCTTATGAAATATAAAGCTAACATCCCAAACTTCCCACAAACAGAGACATGTGAGTTGCTCATCCTGGATAGATCAATAGACCAGGTATTTTGATGCAGTTTCTGGTTATAGTATGTGTATGGCATGTCATCTTTATTTATTTTATTCTAAGATGCTTCTGTTGAAAACCAGATTGCACCTATCATACATGAATGGACATATGATGCCATGTGCCGTGATTTACTTAATATGGAGGGAAATAAATATGTGCACGAGGTGAGTTGTTATATTATGTTTTAATTGCTCAATATGTGTTTGATGTTCTTGGGTTACTCTATATCAAGTAATTATACTCCATAGGTTCCAAGCAAAACAGGTGGTCTTCCTGAGAAGAAAGATGTCCTTTTAGAGGATCATGATCCTATATGGCTAGAGCTTCGCCATGCACATATAGCAGATGTATGTCTCAAACATCTACATAATTTTTAGCTGTGAATATGATGTCATAAATAAATTCTCTTTGATCCAAGATTACGTTGTTAGGCTAGTGAACGGTTGCATGAGAAGATGACAAGCTTCGTGTCAAAGAATAAAGCTGCACAAATCCACCAAGGGTCAAGGTTAGTATGGGCTATGCTTTCTCGAAAAATTTCCATTTCTTACATCAGAATACATGAAAATGCTATAAAATGATTTTTTTTGGTAGGTTTCATAGTACAATCTAATTCTCCACTGGCAGTGAAGTAGTCTATCTCTTCATTATAGTCATTTACAAAGGGAAGATGTGCTTAATGTAATGGTGTTGAATCTGTTGATCATTGCATCTGCGGGCTACAGTAGAACTATGCTTCTGATAGATTATGATATGCAATAACCAATATCTAGATTTCTTTTACATACAAGAGTTGGATCATTCCTGAGAGCCTTTACCTTAAATTTCATATGAGAGCATCCTGGATGTCCAAATAAAATTCTTTAGTTTTAACTTTTGATCTACAACCTTTAATATTTTTCTCTGTTCAGGGTGTACACATGTCAGAATTTGAATGCATTTAGTTAAGTATACCCTTTTTCTATGACTGGCAACTGCATCAGCTGTATACTCCCTCTCATTTTTTTTAGTCATGTTCAACAGTGTAAGACACGAATATCTTCTTTTAGAAGCGCTGCCATCACAATTAGATATTATATTTTAACTTTATTCTTTAGCATCTATGTAACACCCCACACTCATATCAGAACACGTGGGTTAATTTGATATGTATATAAGGTCCCAAGCTACTAGCAATAGTAACTTAAATCATGACCTTTTGGATGGCTTGTGGTGGGCTAAGATGACCTAATAATATACTATTAGGGCAGTGCATTTGAGCCTTCTGACTTGGTACAGTTTGATTTTATTCGGACTCGGGATTGACCCAAGTTGTTACAACATAAATTGGGAGCAAGGCATTTTGTTCTTGTACAGTAGTTAATTTCAGTAAAAAAAGAATTACTGATAATATTGTATATCCATCTATTTTTTGTTTCTCATTCTTTTGTCAGATCTGAACTTTCAGCTGGCTATGTAAATTTATATGCATTTACTTTTTTGTCAAATTTTCACAGTTCTATTTTTGTGTTTTAAACGTTCCGCAAAAGGGTCTCATTTGTTAAAGTTGCAATTATTAAGGAGGTATTTTGTTCAGTATTCACCCCAAAGAACAAAATATTTTTAGTTAGTAACGATGGCATGATAATGAAATTATATGATAAACTTGAGATATTGTGTCATTTTATACGACTATCACTAAAAAGAGGGCTCTTTTTGTGGAACAAATTTATATGCCAATGGTTGAACGGAGGCAGTAATACAAAATGTGGGACTTTAAGCTATGTATCTTCTCATGTTTGTTTATCATCTGATTTGTGTGTTAGTTACTGTCTTAACCTGTGGTTTTTTTACTCATTTTTTCCCCTTCCCTTTTTTGTAGAGATGGCGGTGAATTGTCCACACGAGATTTGCAAAAAATGGTTCAAGCTTTGCCACAATACAGTGAACAAATTGACAAGCTATCACTCCATGTAGATGTGAGTCTGTATTTTATTTTTTATTTTAAAGATGAAGTACATCTCTTTATATTACTAATGAAAACAATTTTTAACTGCATTTCTGATCAATGATGGAATGTTGCTGAGAAAGATAATGTTTTATTTAGCATTTAGTTTTTGCATGAAGTATCTACAGTGCAGCCACTTTTGTTTTCTGTGAAGGGAAAACCCTATTTGACTAATTAGTTTTTAATGTGTGATTTTTTTTCTCAATGTAATTGAGTGTTGCTTTAAGTTGCACTTTTCTAAGGTGAATGTTTGTGTTTCCTATTGCCATGTCCATTTTCCCTCATCTTTGCTGCATGTTATTGTGCCTGGATGATTTACTGAAAATATGATCTCTCACATTTATTAGAACAACATATGTGTGACATTTTTAGTAGTGTAATTATATTAAAGCCAAATTATTCATTTTTGTGGATAAAAGAATTATTTCATTAGAGAAGAGAGGATCAGAGGAATATCAAAAAGTACCAAGAGGTTGAACATGATGCGGAACAGGAGATGAAAACTACTGGACAGTGCGAAGGATTATTAGTCATTTTTATATATTATTATTTATGGATAAATTAATTGTAATTAGGTTATTTTTAGTTAGATAACATGTATCTTTTAATTATAGTAGGTAGTAATTAAGAGTTCATTTCCTTATTAATTTAGGTGTCCTAAGTTGTATTAAAATTAGGGTTTTATGCATTTTCTATGAAGTGTCATACTGTCAATGACCCCATCGTTGGAATATATTCAATATTGAGAGTTGAATATTAATTTGAGATTGAGGTTTTGTGTTGGGCATAATTCTTCCCCATTCTCCTTAGTTCTTCCTCCCTTATCCCTTCCCTAATCCCTTATAGTCCTTGTTGTGCATCACAACAAAAAGCAACAAGTACAAGCTTTAAGATGTGAAGTGTCAGTTAGAATATGAAAATTCATGTTATTTAGGATAACCTAATAATTCGTGCAATTACTAGACCTGTTTACCTAGAGTTGAAATGCTCTGCTAGTGGTGCATGTTGCTAGAGATTTCCCACTTCATTTGAATTTTCCTTCCCATAGCTCAAGCTTAGAAAAAGAACACTACTATTTCTTGTCAGACAGAAAGTGCTTCATACCTTCTTCAACCAATTTAACTCAGACAACAAGATTTGCTTGATTTATATGTACATACTAATTAACAGTGTTCTAAAAATCGTTAGGCGGACCTTGACGGCGGAGGGGGTGACTAGGCATTTTTTTAGGTGATCTCATTTATTATTTTTCTATTGTATATACTTATTATACTATACAAAACATATAGTATATGTAATTTTTTTTAAATTTTGCATGAAACATTAATAAAAAAATAATATTTGAAGGCTTCACAAATTCATTTACCTATTGTATATACTTATTTTAAGGCTTTACAAATTCATTTATTATTTCTCTATTGTATATACTTATTATACTATACAAAACATATAGTATATGTAATTTTTTTAAATTTTGCATGAAACATTACCAAAAAAATAATATTTTAAGGCTTCACAAATTCATTTACCTATTGTAGAGTTTCAAAGTAAAGATCTGATTGGCGCCTAGCAAAATAAAGGCAGTAGAGGACCGTCTAGCGCCTAGGCAAAGATTAATCGGACCTAGGCAGGGATTTTTAGAACACTGCTAATTAATGAGTTGTCATCAAGGAAATATGTATGCATTACTGAAAGATTGGCAAATTAAGCTCGCCTTAATTTATGCAGATTGCTGCTAAGATTAACAAAATTATCAGGGAGTTGGGGCTTAAAGAATTGGGTCAGCTACAGCAAGATCTTGTTTTTGGTGATGCAGGAACCAAGGAAGTTATCAACTTTTTGCGAACAAAGCCGGTAAGAAATTTACTTTTCAAAATAAATGTGTGTAAATCTGGTATCTTTACGTATATATATGAATTTACTTTTTTGGTATGCAGGATGTGACACGTGAAAATAAGTTACGCCTATTGATGATTTATGCCGCAGTTCACCCTGAGAAGTTTGAGGGCGACAAAATTTCAAAATTGTTAGAGGTATCACTATTTGACTCCCTCCACTCCTTTTTATATGCTCACATTTAAACAATGCAAGTGTCACGAGTTTTATGCACTATAAGTATAATCAATTTTTTCTCATAACCACTTTGCATAATGTTCCCATTTGTGTTTTATAGTTGGTGATGGTGATTGTCTTAGGACTTTCATTTCTTTAGAAATCTCTCTGATTCGGATACTCGTGAGTTGGTTTCTGTTGAATCCGATACAAATTCTTACCTCTCTTGATAAACGAATTTAGGCACCAGCTCTTGTGGTATTTTTTTGTAAGAGCTATTTTTCTTTCTTGTCTGGTTCTCGAGTTTAGTTTCCCTTGGCTTTTGTCATTTGTAAGGCAAAGGTTCTATCCAAAATCATGGCATTTATTTATCTCTGTTTTACAAAGGCTGAATTCTAATGATTTTTATGAGCTGCACAGACCCCACAATCTATATCTTCAAATATGTGTTACATACACACAGATATGTGAGACACACTATCATTTACTTTTGAATTTTCCTGTTGCTTGGGATTTGCCAAACTCGATTTTTGGAGTGTTAAGGGAGGAGTGGGTGTGTCCCGCCTTGGCGGAGGATTTGCTGCTTATATGATTCAGAGGTTTTAGAGGGGAAAAAAGGATGCAAAGATGCTTTAGGAATGTGTTAATATTTTTATTTTTGTGGTGATCTGGACTGATCAGTCCTTGTATGTTTGTAGTGTGTGCGCGCGCGTATATATTTATCTATTTATACTGTACATAATTATATCAGATTGTAACTTTTATTTTTGAACACGTGAGGTTTCCCGATTTCAACTTACTTTATAGTTTCTTTCTATTTGAGTATCATTTAAAAAAGTAAAATGTTTCTTATTACAAATATTTTTGCATATAAATTAGCAAAAATGAATAACTACATATATTTCTACATATATGTGAAAAATATCTGCACTAACCTGCAATGTTATATGCAATATTCACATTAAAAACTTAGAAAGCTCCCGTAATCCATCTTCCAAATGAGGGTAAGTAGGATCATGCTTAGCACGCAACAGTGTATCTTATTTGGGTCGCTTGATATGTAATTCTTTTTCTTTCTTTTATTATTTCTTATAGTTGGCAAGGTTACCCCATGATGACATGAGTGCTGTTTACAATATGAGGTTGCTTGAGGGATCATCAGATACGAAGAAAAGCTCAATTGGACCCTTTACCCTAAAGTTTGATGTTCACAAGGTAAGCATGATCTTACTGGTAAAAATTGCTTTCATGTTTAATGAACTCCACTCCCTAACAATATACTGGCCTTTTCTTTTCTGCATATTTTTAATTTAGAAAAAGCATGCTTTCAGAAAAGACCGTACCGGTGAAGAAGTGACATGGCAACTATCACGCTTTTACCCTATGATAGAGGTAAGCCGCATATTACATTATACCATCTGACTAGCATGGATACACGTTTGGAGAACAGGTACTTTGTCCTGACGTTATAATTATGTTGGATATTGATGTTTCTCAGATATGCTTGTCCAACACTTGGTTGGTCATCCATAATTTGGAATATTTCATTTCTTTCAAACACATGTTAGAGGATTCTTGTATTCCTGAACACTTATGAGTTTGCCTGTCATGAGATGTGTGAGCATAAGGCCATGAATTATGTTGAATTTAAACAAAAGAACTTCTCAGTTAAGCGCCAAGCTTCTCATATTGAATTTACTACTAAAATTGGAAACTGAAAACTAGTAATATCATTACAATGATTATTTATTCTTACATAAATATATGCACCAGCCCATATAGATAATTGTGTGGGGCAGTGTGGACATATATGTTTATGTCCTTTAGTTACCCACATCCCATTTCAGAATTTTTTATATTGATTTGTATTTGTTCTGTTGTATTTTATTCCTTATATATATTCATGCTACGTAGCTTTATAGAATCTGAGATTCTGATTTTTATATGGACCAGAAATATGGATCTCGAATGGAGGCCCTAGGGTCTCAGGTTTCTTGTTATTCCAGCATCTTAGTTGTTAGAATAGATTTGTGAAGAATGATTTTTATCTTTGTTCTTTCTCCTTTTATGTCAGGGTTAGGGGCGGGGCGGGGCGGGGCGGGGCGGGGGATACAATTTTATCTCAGTGCCATTGGCCTCAAAGTGTTACGATTTTCCAATTACAGAATTTAGAGTTGCATATGCTATGATCTATGGTGGGGGTAACTTGAATATTTAATACCCTCAGTGTTGACTAGACCCCAATCTAAGACCGGGCCAAGGAGGTGTATCGTCATATAACTGTGTCAAAATGACATTTGGCTGCCCAAGAATGTGTTGGGCTTTTTCATAAGATTTCAGATAGGAAAAGCCAAATATCACAGAAACACAATTATAATTATTGACAATACACATACTTGGCCTACACATATGGCTGCCTAAAAATGTGTTGTGCCTTCGCAACATTATTATCTTTTTGATTATTGCGTCTACGTTTCTTGACAATCTGGATGGGATAATTTTCTCATGTGAGTTTAGGCAAGCTAAGGACCATAATTTGCATTCAACAATTTTATGTTGGCAGTATGATGTCTTGTTGGATGGTATAAAAACCCTTTGCCATATTTATTTAATGATCTGCACAGATATCCTTGTATTTATAGCTTTCAATCAATGATTTGAGTATTTGACCTTGTTATGGGTTTCTTATTGTTTCCCTCGTTTGCTATCCATAATGGAGCATGAGTTAGAGCCAATAAAAATGTGATGGTACTGGTCAATACCCCCATGGCCTAGAATAATTATTGTTCTCGACTTATCTGAAGAGTAGTTTACATCTGATTTGTGTGTGTATTGATATGTAACTTCTTTCTTAAAAAATATAGCTGATTTATTTTATAATACCTGTAAAAATCATATAGCAAATAGTGAAAGAAATCAATTGTATACTCATAACATTGCAACACAAAGGATGAATGATAGAAAGACAGAAACATATGAGCCTCTCTTCTTCTTCTTTTTTTTTGGGGGGGGGGGGGGGTAATAGATCTCATTGTCTTCTCATCAATAGAATGGAACTAATTTGTTAGATGATGGTAAAAAACTGGACAAAGTGACAATCTTGGGATTCATGGGCTTACACATATATAGTTCATCATTTAACAATTATTTTGGTTAATGAGTACGGACTTAAAAATTTTGCATTTTGCATTTAGGATCATCAACCTATATTGAACTTGTTTGATGCTTAGGAATAGAATAAGTTAGCTGGTGACCTGTTGCCATATTTAGTTAAGATCCTGCTGAAGGAATTGTTACTTGGTGTATCTCATTTTTCAGGAACTAATTGAAAAACTTAGCAAAGGTGAATTACCGAAGAATGATTACTCTTGTATGAATGACCCAAGTCCAACTATCCATGGGACCTCACAGGCTGCATCAACAAGAGTAGGTCAACCTCCAGTTGCTCATTCAATGAGATCAAGACGCACGGCAACATGGGCTAGGCCTCGAAGCTCTGATGATGGGTATTCAAGGTATGCTTGTTGCAGTTTTTCTTTGTTGGATCAAATACTCCAACCTTACCCTGAATTTTCATGCCTGGGAAGGACCATTTGTAGGTTTCACTCACTGCCATAATTTCCAAAAAATGTAACCAATCAACTCAGTTATAGTTAAAATGGAATTTATAAGAGTAACTTTCTCTTTCGTCCCCATGGCTGCTATCAATTTTCTCTGTGCAATTTTTTAGTTCCATTCTTAATCCTTTATGAGTCCCTTTTCTGCTATAGTGATTCAATTTTGAGGCATGCATCTAGTGATTTCAAGAAAATGGGCCAACGCATTTTTGTTTTCATCGTGGGTGGAGCAACTCGATCTGAGGTATTAATTGATACTCAGTATTTCATCTCTGAAACTGTATGGCTGACTTCTATGGCATATAGAGGTTTTAAGTGGTAAATTTTTCTCAGCTGCGAGTTTGTCACAAGTTAACAACGAAGTTGAAGAGGGAGATTGTTTTAGGCTCCTCTAGTATTGACGATCCTCCACAATTTATCACGGTGTGTGACTTGTTACGTTTTTTCTTCTGGAAAGCTTACCGCATTTCAACCTTTTGGGTTTTTAAATAGTAGGCATTAGGATATGTTATCTATGATGCATTGCATTTTCATATTGATAGCAATTCATACAGTAGTTGTTTCTATTTTTCAATGAAATTTATATTCCTCTCTACATCGGTGTCCGGTTGATGTGTTGTTGCAGAAGCTGAAGCTGATGACAGCAAATGAGCTCTCATTGGATGATCTCCAGATTTAGAGACGAGTTATTTATTAAGCTGGAAAAGCAATTACTCTCAGGCTTGCTTTCCCTTTTGTATCTATTACTAGTTCAAATATAGTTTGATTATTTAACATTTTATGTAAAATGTTGGAAAAGAAATATGGTATAATAGGATATTTTCGGTTCATTAGAACAATCTGGGTAGCCAGTTAGTCCTAGGTCCTTAGTTTTTCTATGAATCTAATTCATTTTTTTTTACTGAGACAATCCTGATTTACTGTGTATAACAGTAGATGACTTCACAGATGAGAAAACATTGTACTTGCCCATGTTTTCCTTTCATTTTTATTTATAACACCTTTTTTTGAGTTTTAGTATTTTTATTGGTGATAAATTTTTCGAAATAATGATATTTGTTACAATAATTTTAACCCCACAAATTTTATATTTGAGGGACACTATGGTCCCATTATAGTCATATCTTCTCTTTGTTTTTTCTTAATTATTGTAATATTGTCATTTGTATAACACAAGGAAATGAGCCATGTAGATGAAACAAGCCAATGTGGACCAAATGTATGTAGGGGTGTGTGTGTGTGTGTAGCACTATAGTATCACCAAGTTTTGTAGTTAGTAAATACCTTTTTAATTAAATACATAAAGTTTCCTGAATTAAAAATTGAAAATATGAATGTATGCAGCACATGCCTCAACTTAGAGCCAAACCAATTGAGTGGGAAATACATGCACTCCCACCATAGTCCAATTTTTTTATTGGTATAAGAATTATATATAAAATAAATTTTCTTTGGGAAAATGAGTATTTTCCTCTAAGCCAGAGGAACCATAATTGTGATTTTATTAAATCAATGAATTTGCCATGAAACTCACAAGATACATATCAAAAAAGAAGTAATGTACGGCGACAAAATATGGCTACAAAAAAAATGATACGAAATGATGTAGAAAGAAGAGCTAGTTTCATCAATCTCTTGTAGAAAGAAGAGTTTTTTTAATTAAAAAAAAAAGAAAAAAAAGAAAACACAAATGTAGTATTTATTGAAATAGAAATTTATGTTATTTTCATGTGTATTATTTTCTAAATTTCAAGAGTGGGTGTATTTTGTAGTATACTTAAAATGACAAAAAAAATATCATTAAGAAAATAGCATTACATGAAGTTATTATAAAATCTTAACCGTCCACTATATACATAGACAATTAACAATTATATATAGGGAGATTAATGGAAGAAAATGCATGGTGTCGTTTATATACACAATTGGCCATCGTATAAGTGGTCCAAATACATTAATTATCTCAAAAAGGAAAAATAATTGTGAAGCTTTAATTTTTTGACAGAAAAGTTGATCAATTTCACCTAGCATAACATCCTTCATATACTTCGCAGTCTGGTTTATGTCTAATAAAAAATTTATTTTTTATTTTTTTGGTGTCTTGTCAAAGTATAAATAAGAATACACTGTGGATACACAGACGGACGGGATATGATTATTTTTTCTGTGTGTCAGCATTGTATTGACCAATTGATCAACTTATCATGAAATTAACTTTATGAAATTATTTTTATATAAATAATTTTGTTAAAATATTATTTATAATAACATTTTTCGAGACTTCACTGCTTGAAACTATTGCAATAATAACCTCATTTCATTTCAATAGATGTAAAATTATAAAAGAATAGAGTGTTGGTGTTAATAGAAATTTGAGATATTTAATAGTCTTTAGTCTGAATTTTTTTATTTTCACTAAACACTTTATAAAATTAAAAATAAATAAAAAATCAATTCTTCAAAATTCAGTGGGATCAATTGACCCTACTATTTCAAGGGAAAAGCAGACGTGTTCCCCCACTTAAATTTTAATACATGTCCTTTTATTTAATTTTATAATTAATTAATATTAAGTAATAAATTAATTGTCAAAATTTAAGTGGAGAGATAAGGAAACAGAGAAGTTGAGAACATAAGATCTACTCTCTCCCAAGAGTAGATCTGCCAGTGATGGTAACCGGATTCGATTTAAGCTAAAGGGATCATGAACTAGACAATAATGATATTGACTTAGACTAAATAATTATGAATAATGCTAGATGCATAAATTATTTTATAAACTGTTGATGTGGCATACTCCACCTCAACCTATTGTGTGGGGTCGAAGATTACATTAAAATAATTTATTCATCAATATGTTGAGGTGGAGTATGACACATCAGCAGTTTGTAAAATATTTATAAAATAGTTTGTGTATGTATTATTACTTAATAATTATACAAAAACTTTGCAACAAAAAAAAAGAGAGAAAAAGAATGGTTGTAATTTTCCTATACAAATGCAATATTTTCTCATACTTTTTTACAAATAATTTGACATTTTTGTATTCAAATACAATATTTTATATAAAAAGTTGCATCTATACGTTCTATGAATAATTTTGGATGGTACCCCTATTGCTTTGCTTGGTATAGTATTAAATCCAAAGACATGATGAGCTAGAGTAGGAGGTGGTGTAGGTATATGATTAATCTTTTGGTGGTGGCCCAAAATCGTACAACAAATTTAATAATAAACACTAATCTAATAATTATATATACCAAAACCCACTAATTTTACTGCTAAGTCGTCACTTGGCCCTTAATACATTATTATTGAGATAGATATTTTATTTTTCTCTCTTTTTTTTTGGCTTGGCTTGGCTTGGCTTGGCTTGAGGTTGGGGAGCAAAATGATTAACTAGCCTATTCACAAACTATGTAGCCATATGTTTCTCTCTCTTTCTTTTTTAACTTTGTTTGATTCTCATTAAATCAATCAAGCTCATACTTGATTTTAATCGTTTAAATGGTGTCGTAAGTTGTTCAATTAATCAATACAGTACTAACACGCAGATAAATTATTTCTCAATTTGCGTGTAGATATTGTATTAATCAACTGACCAAAGTTAACTTTATGTTAACCACTCCTGCAAAATATACCAAACTTACTTAGAGTGTGTTTGATTAGCTCTTAACGCCTCTTAATTGGAGTGCCTCTAATTCGGTCAGAGGCAAAACATGTTTGGTAAAAAAAAATTGCCTCTTAATCGATTAGACACAAAATTAAAGCTTAACCATTTAGAGACACATCTGAATGAGTGTTTGATGAGTGTTTAATTATAGTTTTTTAAATAAGAAATTAGAATGCATTTTGAGCTGTTTATGAATAACCATTGTGTTTGAGAATTTTGTAGTTTATATATTTTTTTGTTTTGTTCAGAAAATTAAAATGGTAAAATATTGTTATTTAGATATTTTGAAAAAAAAATTATCAAACAATATTTTTTTATTCAAATACAATTCTATTCAGATACTCTATATTATTCAAACGTCTAAACTGTTCAGATCTTAATATTCAATTTTATCAAACACCACCTTAGCCATGAGTTCAAATTAGTCTCTTTCTTTTTTTTTTGTTCTTCTGCCTATGGTCTTAATAAATCACGAGCTAAATCCACATAAAATACGTATATATGTCATTAGGTTTACCGTTAAAACAAAAATAATATTAAAAAATTAATATTTACACATAATTTTGGGTGTCGGATAGAGAATCCCATGTAAAAAAAATAACACGAAAGCTATGTTTGTTTGCATAAGATTATAATATCAAGACTATTAATCTTAGATTATTAAATTATTTTATAATTTTTAATATAATCTTTACAAACAAACATAACCCAAAAAAATTAAAATTGAATAAATATTAGTTGGTTATAAATAATACATGGTTGGAGTTGGACCCACCACAACTGTATTGATAATAATCAACAAAATACTAGAAAAGAAATCATATAATAATAAATATAAAAATGGGGTTTGGTGAAGAAAACAGAAAGGGGAGACTTTGTGTGTAAATTACAAAGAGTAACAACAACTCACACCAGTGGCCAGTGGTATAGAAATAGAATAGGAAATTGTCATGTGAGCCAACAGTATTACAAAGTGTCTAAAAAAGAAATAAAGTACCTACTACATAGGCAGCATTAAACAAAGTGTAAATGTCTTAATAAAAGTTGTATATTTTTACTCTCTTCGTTTTAAAATTAGAAATACATTCATTTTTTATTTTATTTTTTTCGTTCTAAAATTAAATTTACATGTTATTTTATAAAGTGACATATAATTCTTAACATGTCATTAATTTTACTTTTTAATAAAATCTGCATGTGCATGCCACCACTATTACAATCTAACTAACGTTGAAAAATGTATTTTTAATTTTGAAAAGGGAGGAGTACCTTTTTAATAAAATAAAATAAAAAAATTGGATGGTTTTCTTTTGATTGCTACTTCTTCTTTATCTGCATCAGCAACCACTTGAGGGAACCTGTCCAAAATTTAAAGTGGACCAAAAATAAAATAGTCAACAGTATTATACTTCTTGGCGTATTTATAATGGTACAAATTGTTTCTTAATGCACAAAGCACAACCCGTAAAATCTCGTCCAGCCGTAAACTCGAAGGTCTTGAGTCTTGTTCGGGGGCGGAAGCCTGTTATCGAAAGTCTTGTTCGGAAGCCGAGAGAAAAAAAAGTACAAACCGTAAAGTAAAATTGCTGAACTGTTGGGGTAAACTCATTTTATAAATTGAAAAAAAAAAAATTAACAAAAATGTAGAAAACAAAAAAGGGAGATATTTTTCCAGGTGAGAGGAGGATATATCTGAGCATTGGATGAGAAAAAGATTCTGGTAGAAAGAGCAAATGTAGTCTAATCATTATACCAACTTTTCCTTTTACAAAAAATAAAACATGAGTAGTGGACTAGAGCATATAGCAAAGCAAATATAATGCATTGCATACTCTTCTTCTTCTTCTTCTACTATTTAGAAAACTGGTGAGCAGTCAGTTTACTAAGCTGACAAACAGTGTAACCAACCAACCAACCCCTGCCGACAAGAATCCATGTCTCTCCACTAGATCACCAATTTCACCCCAAAACAAAAGTTGCCTAAGCTTAATACTCTACTACTTGTGTCTATACTATAATCCCTTTCTACTCATTTCCCCCACCAGAAAAAAAAAGTGAACAATAACCATTGAGTTTCATTTTTCCCCTTCCACTTTTTCTTGTGGTGGGTAAGTGAATCAGCAAATACATCAAGTGTGTATTTATGTGTGTGTGTGTGTGTGTGTGTGAGAGAGAGAGAGAGAGAGGGAGAGAGAGAATGTGTAACAATAATGGGATTATAGGAACATGATGCGGGATGAAGTGAACAGTATATAACAGTACCGTTAACTTGTCATGAACTTTTGGATGAGCATGTAGTGAACTGTAGTTATATTGTTTTATTCTTTACATTTTTTTAAAATAAAATATGTGTCGAATCCTCCAAAACCCAAATTCAATTTGACGAATTTTCGTATCCCTATATGACATACCGTGCTTTTTATCAGGGTTAAAATGACCCAATTAGTAGTCTAAAGCAGGACTAGTGGTAGGGCCGGGGTTGTTACACCAAGTATCAAATGGTGTATGAGAATTGTATACTTACTAACAACAGGTTCAAAAATAAACACCCATAACTTTCCGTTATTGGAATAGTACTATTTTAACCAGAAGTGGTTTATGATAGAACCATCCATTCTCAATAACTCACCCTAATAATTCTACTTGCATGCATGTATTTTTACTTGCCTAATTTCATTTTTTCCCCCTACACCTTCAATTGATTTTGATAATCATACATACCTTAAACTTTTGTTATCGAAAGCAGGCATCCAATGCAAGTGCATTAATTGTTATAGCGATGTGCAAACCATAAACACGTGTTAGAAACAAAGAAATCAAAATTACACCAGGCCTAACGATGTGAAAGATTACTTGCAGTTGACATGCATTTTTTGCTATGAGAAATACATTTATCTAAACTTCCATTATTCTTCACACCAACTTTTTTTTTTCCCATATCATTTCACAAAACTGCAGGGGATAAATACAAAGATAAGAGATCGTATGTACAAATATATATACATGAACACAAACGAGGATTGTATAATAAGTAATCAGCTTCATAACAATTTTCATGTATGATAAATACATTATTAAAAAATAAAACAGGAATAAACATGAATTAAAGTAGGACCATTACCTGCTAATTTTAGCTTTTCCCTCTCTCTGAGCTGTCTGGAAGCATCAAAATTAATTCAAATGCGCTGCCAAATCGCTATCAAGCATCTTATGTTTTGCTAAATGCCGACAGTATTTCATCTGCTCCGGGTCCTCTAACAACCTTTTTTGCAATCATGAGGAACATCATCAAATGACTCTGCATGAACATCACAGGCTTCGGAATGTTTTAAAGAGAAGTTATCGAAAGATTATTTAACTTGAGGTCCCTTTTCTCTCTCCATAACAACCAAAATTTTAAGATGACTTCCACTTATTTATTGATGGGGATCCACTCTCTCAAAAACAACAGATACCGCGAGATAGCAATAACAAAAGTGGAGCCAATAAAAGATCATCTCCCATATCCTTTCGAGGTTTTCTTGATCCCTTTTGCAATTAGCAAAATCTGGTTTGTAATCAACAAAACACGTTCCTGCAACCTCTAGTTCGTTGCTGAAAAATAGCTTTGACTTGAAAAATTCCAGTCATGCCCATTTTTGGAACTTTATGCAAAATTCTCTTTGTTCAAGACCTTGCAAACTCTAGTACCAACCAATCATCTTATGATGGCCTTGCCAGTTCAACAATATCATGCTCAAATAGCTCTGCAAAAAAATAAATAAAATGATG
The DNA here is from genome assembly GCA_020205505.1 of Panax japonicus. NCBI lineage: Eukaryota > Viridiplantae > Streptophyta > Magnoliopsida > Apiales > Araliaceae > Panax > Panax japonicus. The sequence continues at coordinate 64,604,736 of CM035110.1, forward strand.
AGTCAAACTGCCAAACAATTTTATTTTTGTTTAGATATATAAGTGCCATACAAAAAATAATTAGCATCGAAATGTATCAAACATTCTGCAGTCAACTAAAAAATTCAATTATTTATGTCTTAGAGCAAAGTTATCAGCAGACAGAACTTGACCTTTTGCAATAGTTTCCTTTGAGCAGAAATAAAATAGTTCAGTTAAGAATAACTTGGTAGACAGCTCAAATAGATCAGTAAAATGCCAAACCCAAAGCATGGTTAGTATAGCTCCTCGTGAACGCTTAACAAACAAAAATAGTTTACAGGTTTCTTTGAATTTGGATAGTAGAAAGTATGCAAAGGCCTTGTATCCACAACTAAGGGAACCAAACACGAAGAAAATGCTAGGGAACAATCTTCTTATAACTCTCCCATGGTTTCATACAGGACATTAAATCAAGAGCTGAAAAAAGGACCATATAGGGGTATTGACAACATTTGTAACGTAGGAAACTACAGAATGCTCAAACAATTGATCTGACAGAAGTCTAATCTTGAGTTGAGCAAGGAATGCACAAAAGTTGTACAACTACAAAGATGCCAGCTGGACTTTGGAATGAGTTAACTAAAACTTGAATATAATAGAATATTGATAGCTTGGACTGTCGAAAGGTGGAGTATACATGGAAAGTTGGTTTACTTAGCAACTTGTCAAATTCTAAACCAACAGCAATCATCAAAAGAGTGATCGATTGTAAATCGTATTGTTGAAGCTATGCTGAATCCGAATATAGAAGAACAATGACAGGAGAACATCAATTCATAATTCCAAGCATGATGAAGGGAGAGACATTTCATCCGTATTCCACGCTGATGAGAAAATAAACACTAATAAAGGTTCGATAGATGTTGATCAACAAGTTTAATTCAATAAACTCTTCAAAAGTGCAGTCCAGAGTATGTTCTTTACGAAAAGGAAGGAAAAAAACACGTTTTTTTTATATATAATTATTATTCACTCCAAATAACCGAAGGAACAAAAATGTTACAACATTTTTCTCGTCTTGGAACTTCTGTTCAACTGCATTTTTGTCTTTACAAACAAGAAGATTATCAACAAACACATAATTCAAAGAGATGAGCATTTGCTCAGAAAGTGTATTTAGAATGTTCCCTTCTGGTGTTTCCTCTCTCCCACCTTTAAATCTTCTAAAGATTAATTAAACAAGTACCAAGTAGAGGAAACAAATTATGAAAAGGAAAAAAATCCTCCAATTTAAAATTCTACAGTAGGGAAAAATTAGGTGGGGAAAGGGGGTAGGAGGAGGAATGCTACACAGAGGATGCATCAACAAAAACCTCATTTAGCACATCATTCTCACCATTTGCCACGGTGAAGAGCTCTGCATCCTTATCTTCATCATGAGAAAAGTCCCGCCTCTCGAGCTTTGAATGGGCAGCAATAAATATCAATTTCTGAGCCCTGTCCATTCCTGCCCTCGAATGTGCATTGGAACTCGCCCATCTCAAGAAAGACAAGTTGCACTTAAACCCAAATGAAGTTGCGTGAAGAAAGATAAGCCTTACTGCAACTTTCCCCAGTAACTTAAACTCACTAAGGTAAGTTTCCCACACAAGCCTGCTACTCTGGGGATTGGCAATTTTCATCTTTCCTGTAATGGGGTCTCTCTGCTTCAACTGTACAGCTTGGGCATATACCGGATCAAGCCCTTCTGTTCTCCATTTCATAAGCTCCATTAGTGCAATGTGAGCCTCCTCCCTAGAAACAAGCCTCGTTATAAGCTTGTCCACATCCTTCTCTTGTTCGGGTGTCAAGCATTTGAATGGGGGTAAGTACTTCCCGCTAGCGTCCCTAATCAGATATAGTGGATCAAGTATAAATGCAGCAGCCCAAGCTGGATGATAATTCTTTTTGAACCTCCTTTCAATCACTCTTTCTACAGGCCCTTCACTAACATGAAATTTTGAACACCAGTCCCTCACTTTTACTCTAAGCTCTTCCCAAAGTGGAAGGCATTGCCCCACACGAGGCCTCTCCAATTCTATTTCCTGAGCCATTCCTTTGATCAGTTTCACTAAGGAATGCACTGCTTCCAATTCATTCCAAAAATGGGGATTCCTCATCATCTCCTCAATATCTCGTGCAAGTGGCTCTTCCATAGACACTATCTTATACGATTCATCGAGCAACACCAACTGAAGTGCCCTAGCAGAGCTCAGTATGTCTTCCACCATAGTGTAGACAGGTCCAAAATCCAATCTTTCATAACCACTAAAAGGCACTCTTAATAGCCCGGCATGACCATATTCCTGTAACTGATACTTGTGAAAACTATTTCGAATTTGAGATCTATCATTAACAAAATTAGCTAGTTTTGAACAATTCTCAGTCACATTCTTGAATAATGGAAGTTCTTTGATTAAGTCCTTAATCAAACTATTGAACCCTTGAAACTGACAAGAAAGGTTAACCATCCAATGATGCTGATTCTCTAAATTCTTCAATGCCTTGGACTTAAACTTGTCAGAAACTATACCTACACACTGTTGCACATTATTCCCACAAATATCCGAAATCGCCACCCATAAAACCTCCTCAGCATACTTAGAAGGCACATACCCACTAGTAAAAACTGCCCTGCGAAACACACTAGTCCCATTGGGAAGATTCAAAGCCAAATAAACCAAATTTTCCTCCCCAACAAGTCCATAATTCTTTGATTTCCATCCATCAGACGCAATCTGAAAGAACATTGCGTCGCGGATTTTAGCTTCGGACTCTGCCTTAGCTTCTGCATATTTAGCATCCAATCTTTCCCCAGCCAATTCTCGTCGTGAAACCGGTGGCAATCCAACTTGGCGAAGAAATGCCTTGAACTTAGGGTGCTCTAAACATGAAAATGAGACTGACCCACAACACTCATAAGCCCAATCAGCAAGAAAATCAAGAGCTGAATCAATTTGAACCTTACTTAAACTTAAACCAGGTGAGGCTTTTGGACTCTTTAGCTTCTTTACACTATCCTCAAACATAGCTAATGCACCCAAATCTTCTTTCCCACCTGACAACACCAAATGATGATGCTGCTGCTGCCCATAAATCCCACCTCCACCACCACCACTGGCAGCAGCCGCCACCGGCGAATACGCAACCTCAACTGAAAATCTTGAAGCATCAACAATAGACAGCGGCTGAACTTGGTATGTTAAAGAATTACTCCCACCGCCTCCTCCTCCGCCACTACCACCTCCACCAGCACGTCCGCCGGAAAAACTAGAATTACGTTTCCGGCTATTGTGGTGCTGCGGCGAAGCTAAACTAAGTGGGGCTGGGGATTGGGCCTGGGCCGGCGACGGAGTGGAGGCCGATGGGGAAATTGGAGAAACAGATGAAATGGGTTTTGGAACCGAATTAAAATTGGGGCAATTGCCTCTTTTGAGATGCTCTGAAGCAGTTCTTGACGGGTTTGAAGCTGAGAAAATGGAATCACAAAGCGAACACCGGAGCTTGACCGCTTTGGGTAAACCCGTATCCAAATTGTGAACAAGAATGGGCTCAAGGTGAGCCCAATACCAAGACCCTTTCCCTGTAATGGCTTTGGCCCGTACCATTACCAATCCTTCATACCTTTTGTGCACTCCTTTTGCAGCCAGCTCCTCTGTGGAAACTAGCGCCGAGTTTGACTCAACGGGTTGCTGAGTTGCTGTGTTGGCTGTGTTGGTTTTGTTATTTGAACCCGCCATTGCAGCAACTAGTAATAAACAAGAAAAATGTGTGATTATAATTTATAAGCAGCTGAATTGAGGGTACAAGTGCAAAAAGGGAAAGTTTCGGGGCGCAAAACAAGAATTAGATATCTTGAGGGGGTATACTGAGATGTTTTGTGGGATTGTTGTAAGTGATTGGTGAGCATTCAGCGGGGGAGGTAGTGGGCGGCGGCCGGAATTTGGAGAAATACCGGCGGTCCATGGCGGACTCCGGTGATCTAGGGGTGGAATGAGGGGTTAAGTGGTGGTGGGTTATCTTCACTATTTGCTAAAAGGCTTTTGAAGGGAAGTTTCTGAGTGATTGGAATTGGGTGGAGAGACTGAAAGAAGAAAGTTTTGATGGAGTTTTCTTTGGAGAGAGAAATGGGGGAGACAAATGTGTTGGTAGTACTGTGGGTTGTGTTATTCTAACAAAACCTTAATTCACGCGCTTGTTTGTTGTCTTGTACTCTTCCTTCTTCCACCATATATTGAATAGAAAGTTCTAAACAAGAATGGCTCCCATGGTGACAACCAGGGATAAATTGATAAAAATGTTTAGCCTTTGATGTGAATAAACACATCAAAGAAGAAATGAATCATGTCCTTGCTAAAAACGAAACTTATTAATAGAGAATACATTAAATTCTGGACGATGAGTTCATTTTATTTCTTATCGAATCAGATATACTTTTTTAAAAATAGATATTATTAAGTCAACATACATGTTGAATGACTTTAACTTTAAAAGTTCTTGATCTAACTGTTTAATTGGACCATCGAGACTCTTATTTAATAATATTTTTGAAAAAATATATTGAGTAACCAAACAACAATTGATTGAATGGCAAAATCCTCATTAACTAAGACTTTTGCTCATGGAAAATAATTGATTTATTGTTTTGGCTTTACTAAAATCAAGTATGTGAATTTTGGGTTTGAGGGGAGAGGGGAGAATGAAACTCACGAGGTGTTTGAGGTTGTGGGTTGGTCATACTTGCTTTTTTTGTGTATGTTTTCATACTTTTTCTTTAATGTTTATTGGGGTCTTGTTGTGGGGACAACGAGAACCTTTTTTGTTGTTTCTTTCTTCTTACTTTTCCACTCCTCGGTATTTTTAGCAATTTAAAATTATACATTTAAAGGATTTTCTATTGTGAGCTAAATTTTGGCTTTCCTTTTGTGCCTTCTTGTACATGTGGGTTGATAAACAAATAAGGAAATGAAAATGAAAATGAAAATGAAAATGAAAATTTTCTTGAGCTAATGTTAAAACAAACCCAGACCAATTATGAATTGTTCATATTGAAAATCAAACCTCCTAACTTATGATTTTGGTGTCAAAAAAGACAGAGGTCATGAATCAAATATTTTATAAAAATATTGATTTCATCTTGATTGTCCAATATGGTCTTACAATTTATTGATAGTTAGCTTATTGCACACCTTGTATCATCTTGAAGAGATGAAATAAAAATATGAAATCAACCTTTAATTATCAAAATGGGGACAATCTTGGTTTGATAAACCGATTTAGTAGTTGAATTGATAAGCTATTTTGGTCGTTTGATCTTCTCATCAAAACTGATTTAGTAGTTGTTTATTATTATTATTATTTTAATATTATGGTCGAGAGACTGACTTGTGTAGCAAAATGTATATACACAGCTGTGCAGTACATAGTAGATAATTTTTTTAGGTTTATAAATATTTTGGTCTATTTCTATAGCCCAAAAAATCCGTTACCATAGCACGACTGTGTACTACACAGCTGTGTATATACATATAGCCATATATATATAAAAAAAATGATTTCGGGGTCCGGATTTTGGACCTGTCCGGAAGTCCGGACAGGATCCATTCTGTATATATATATATATATGTTCGGTTCCAGTTCGGACTCCCGGATCTTGTTAAAATACGAATTTTTTTTTTGCTAATTTTTTTTAAAACAATTAAATAAAAGTAAAAAAAATTATATTTTAATCAGGTCGGGAGTCCGGACCTAATCCTCTGTGTGTGTGTGTGTGTGTGTATATATATATATATATATATGGGAATTCATCCATAGCAACCGGTTGCCATGGACACTGTTATAGCAACCCACTTTTGGATCGTTGATCAACTTATTGGAAGGCTTAGATTGAATGTTATAATTGCCCAGCCGGCACAAGCTTTACCGGCTTTTATTTTAATATATTGCATTGGATGGTCAACTGTTGTCATTTTAATAATTTTAAAATAATTTTTTAATATTAAAATACTCCATCCGACATAGCTTGTACTGCCCGGATAATTCTTTTGAAAACAGTCTAATATTATATATATGTACTACTGCATGCATATCTCCTGCCAACATTGATAATAATATTATAATATATATTGTAATAGTCAAAACATTATAATATTATTATAAAATATTGTATTACTAATAGTAATACAATATATAATATTATAATTTGATATTATAAAATATTGTATTACTAATATTTTTATAATATTATAACATTATTACAAAATATTATTACTTATAATACTTAATATAATATTATTACAAAATATTAGTAATACTTATAATATTATTAATACTTAATATTAGTAATACTTAAAATAATATTATTAATATTAGTAATACTTATAATATTATTACAAAATAATATTATTAATACTTAAATATTACTAATATTATTTTGTAAGTATTATACTATTATTATTATTATAATATTATTAATATTATACTATTATAATATTAATAAAAAAAAAGCAAAATGATATAGTAAAAAAAAACCTCAGCCGTATGAACTTGTACCGGCTTCCGGCTGAGCAAGTGCGAAGGAGATGCATGTTTGGTTGCATTATTATTATTTATTATTATTATTATAAAATATATGCTCCATTTTTAGTTGTATGTAATGTTTGACTGTCTTTAAGTATTACTAATATTAATAATATTATTTTAAGTAATAATATTATAAGTATTACTAATATTAAGTATTAATAATATTATTTTGTAATAATATTATAAGTAGTAATAATATTTGAAGTAATAATACAATATTTTATAATAATATTATAATTTCTTGACTATTACAATATATATTATAATATTATTATCAATGTTGGCAGGAGATATGCATGCAATAGTACATATATATAATATTAGACTGCTTTCAAAAGAATTATCCGGCCGGTACAAGTTGTGCCGGTTGGATTATTTTTTATTATTTTAATATGATTTTAATGTGTTGAGTCATCCCATAAAAAGGAGAAATACATAAAAAAAAAATACCCGACCGGTACAAGCTGTGCTGGCTGGAGTATTTTAATATTAAAAAATTATTTTAAAATTATTAAAATAACAACAGTTGACCATCCAATGTAATATATTAGTAAAATAAAAGCCGATTTTACCGGCTGGGCAATTATGACATTCAATTTAAGCCTTCCAATAAGTTGATCAACAGTCCAAAAGTGGGTTGCTATAACAGTGTCCATGGCAACCGGTTGCTATGGATGGATTCCCTATATATAAGGGTGCTCAAAAAATTCGGTTTTTCGGTTTTTTTACCGAACCGGTACCGGTTTTTTTGGGTTTGATTTTTTCGGTTTCGGTTCTTCGGTTTTTTTTTTATTTTTCGGTTTCGGTAGCGGTACTAAATTTTTAGAATTCGGTAAGAACCGAAGTACCGAAAAAACCGAAATTTATTAACTTTACTCTCTTTAATACTTTAAGTACTTTAACAGTTTAACTCATGTACTCTCTTTCTTATTTATTAACTCTCCTTTCTTCTTCAGTCTTCTCTCTTCTACTGCCTACTGCCTACTGCATACTGCAGCACTGCTTGTTTTAACTTTTGATTATGTGATATTTAATTTGGATATGTAATATGGTTTATTCATGCTTTGGCATTTTTAGTTTATTTGATTTAGTTTTCTTCCCCAAGCAGTTGATGCCTTGATGGTAATGCATTACTTTATCACAGGGAATATGTTGCAGAATGTTATGACTTATGAATACTTTAGTTGTTATATTACTGTGTATAACAGGTGTTATGAATAAATATCTCACAGTTTATGACTTATGATTTTTGAATACAGTGTTACTGTTACTTTAGAATGTTATGAAGTATTCATATCTCACAGCCTCACAGGGAATGTAAACTGATTTGCATCTGTGGAGAATGAGTGTCATCAAGTGTGAATTCTACATCAAAATTATCAAAATACATCAAAATAAGCACATATATTATCAACATTGCAAACAAACAATCCTCCTTTTTGAACAATCCTTGTGGAATTTGAGGTTTAGTTTGGTTTGCATTTATTGTTGAAGAAGATTCTATTTGTTGAATTAAGATCAATCCTTGTTGTTTGCGACTTGTGTGGGAATTAGCTAGGAAATATATAATTTTTTGCATGGACTACGGTAATTGTTCAATGAGAAACTGGGACGTGAAATTTTATTTGTTTCAAGTGTAATTAGATGGAGACTTGTGTGATGCAAAATGAGTATGACTTCAATTGTACATAGGACGTGGTTTTTTGCATGACTTCAATTGTACACAATTGCTTGACTCATAAACACCTGCAGTCTGGACTCTGGCGTGCACACAGTAGCTTAAACTCATAAGGCCATAACTCATAAACAACTTCAATTGATATATAATTGTAGATGATTTCTTAGTTTTAAAAAAAATTGTTAATATATTAAAAAAAATAATTATTATGCATGCGGTATAACCGAAAATCGAACCGAAAAAACCGGTACCGCTTTTATACCGAACCGGTACCGAAACCGGTTTCAGTTCTTGATTTTTCGGTTTTTTCGAATCGGTACCGGTTCGGTTTTTTCGGTATCGGTTCGATTTTTTACCGATGAGCACCCCTACCTATATATATATATATATAGAGTCCGGATCCAGTCCGGGATCCCGGACTCTACTAAAATACGGACCTTTTTTTTTTTTTTTTTTTTTTGCTTTTTTTTTTTGAAACAACAAAAAAAAAAAAAAAAATTTATGGAATTGAAATTTTTCCATAATACAGTGTTTTGGGCGTGATTTGGATGCCTATAACAAAATATGTCTGTACAGTCTGGGCAGACTGTACATACATTGGTTGGGGTAGGTGTTAAAAACACACCCAAAACACTTTATTTTGGAAAAATTTCAGTTCCATAATTTTTTATTTTTTTTTTTAGTTGTTCTACCAAAAAAAAAAAAAAAAAAAAAATTTTTGGGGTCCGGATTTGATCAGGTCCGGGAGTCCGGACCTGATCAATTCTGTATATATATATAAAAGATAGTTCGTGCCTTGCATACGTTCCAAGTTTGAATATACAATTTGAGCAACATTTCAATTTGTCTATACCAATATCATTATTTTTAAAGCAACAAGTAACGTTTATACTAAATACTTTATAGTCCATTAGTATATTACAATTGGTAGCTAGTATAAGTATAGTATAGCAAGTATATCTCAACAGAATAAAGGAGGGAAGTTGCATATTTTTATTATCTAAACGTATATATTAAATATATTATATGCTTTTCATATAGTTAATAAATAAATTGATTTAATTGGATAAAAGAAAGATATTGTAATATTAAGAATTTGGGTTCAAGATTCTTATAATATTTTTTAATTAGTTAATTACTACTCCCTCCGTCCCAAATTAACTGCTCAGTTTTGATTTTTAAGTCAAATTGACTATTTTTAGAATTAATAATTAAGTATATATAAATAAATTTTTAAAATTATAAAAATTAGGATTAGTAATAAATTGTATATGCTTTCTTTTGGTTATAATCTCTTCACCTGTATTTTAGCAAAAATAGTAAAAAGATTAATTTTAAAAATGATCAATTTGACTTTAAAAAGTCAAAATTGAACAATTAATTTGGGACGGAGTGAGTATTTATTAATTAGTTGGGCCAACGGTAAAATGGCAACGGCAACTCAAATTAATCCAAATCTTCTGAAGTTCTTAGAAAATATTATATTTTTTTTGCTATATATATATATTTTTATCTCATTTATAATTTTATACTAATTTTGTTTCTACACAACAAATTCCTTTTACTGCACCATAAAAATTGACAATTTCCATCCAATTAATTTAACGGTCCACCCATGCAGCTAACGGTGATGAAATGAAATGGAAACGTGGGACCCGCACTTCATACCTTGAAAAAAAACTGATACTTCCACTACAATTTTTGATGTAAAACTCACCTTTTAATTAAACCAATAAACAACAATATGTTTTTGATATTTTTTTATATGCGAGACCCTTTCTTTAATTAATAGAAAAAAATTATACTACTAGTTAAAAAGTAAATTCCATATGGGAAAAATATTAAAAATTAATGCGGATTCTCTATCCATCCTCTCATTCTCTCACTTTTAACACTGTTAAATAAATCGGAGAAATTAAAAATTCTGAGTTGTGAATTTACTTATTTATTTATATGCTCTATATCCACGTAAGCAGTCTAGATTTTACATGTCCAAAAATTACTTCTTCTTTTTCATTCATTTTTACAGTTGAAATTAATTATTTTATAAAAACTCGTCTCATCATACGTGGAGGATATTTCAATATTTCAGGGAAAGAAGTAGTTAAATCTGGAGCCACAAGCAGTGAGACGCATAGATACAGTTTGATTTTTGAGCATACTGACAAATAACACAAGTTTAGATTCCACACTATGACACTGAATATTCAAACTAAACATCACAATTTCTAAAAAAACAAAACAAGAAAAAACTAGTTCCTCGCCACCAGCCAATAAAGTAAAGCTTCCTATATTACCAGGCCAGGCCAGGCCAGGCTAGGCTAGCGCAGTAGGTGAAACTACAACAAATGATTTAAGAGAGTCGACACAAGTGAGAAGCATACCACTGATATCAACAATCTTGAGAAGGATTCTCAAGTCCCACGCACGAGCTAGTCAGATTTAAGATTTAGAGCAGAGATGTGTGGGGCTTGAATTTGTTCGCCATTGCTTTTCGTTCCCTCTTTCAACTTTGATTAATTAAAACAAGAAAGGAATGATTAGAATAAATGATAGCCAACTTGGTAGAGTATTTCCAGTTTACCACAAACTAAATGAAAGACATGAAAAGGTGCAAGTCTCTTTAATTTCAAGTGGTCCACATGACTAACCACAAGCAACCATATAAAGTTTACCCCAAGGGGAATTGTATCAAATATATACTACAAGGGCTCGATCAAAAACCTCATTGCAACTTGGCTTTTAACACCTTCACTAAAAGTATGTGTCTATGGGATAACATTATTTTGGTTACATAATCGGTAATCCTGGATAACCTTTGTTTGGTTACATGGTATGGGATGGCTAAAGTAATCAAAATGAAGCATTAGCTAAATTTATGTAGTCCTATGGTTATTTGACATTAGAATAAATGGGTATCAAGTAAGAAACTACTTGTATACCCTCCATGTAAACGAGTCAACATCCATTGGACTAAGGATATTAGAACCCGCTATCCCTCACTAGTTATCCCATTCCCACCTCCACCCACCAAATAAGTAATACCCCCATTTTGGGTACTTTGTATACCTTCTACATCAATCGTAACCTTTTAGCTGTTTACCGACATGTAACTTATTATAACTTCATACTAATAGTCCAATCCTCCATTCTTATATAGAAATCAAGCGAGCCCTAACAGAAAGTAATGTCCAGAAATTTCCTAAATTCACTATTGCTCTAACCATATATACAAGGAAAACAAGAATTGAACTGGTTATAAGTCGGTCATGGTCATGCAAACCTATTCTAGGCGTGCATCCCAAACCCATTACAAATAGAAGATGAGGAAGAAATGGTAACCAGTGTTCAATGGTTAAAGAAAAGTGGTGGTGTTACCTGGCGAAGGAGTCCCTTTTGATACCGGTAGCCCTATTGAGATCAAGCAAGAAGCATTACAACATTAGCATAAATGTTCGTGTCAAACAAATGATATACCAATAAAACTGAAATGTGCACTAACCTTGTCAGTTCCATAGATGTAATCACAGTAAGTGAACACCGAAGAGAAGTTGCTCTGGCTTTGTCCACCAACATAATGATGATAATCGTGGTAGTCCGCGCCACCGTAAAACGGAATATATTTTGTCAGAGTCCAAGGAAACTCATACCTGTTTGTAGACAACACCAAGTACGTCCATATTAAAAGTTTAATTTAAAGAACAAACAAGGAAAACAGGAAGGGGGAGGAAAAGAAAAAAGAATGCATACTTTTTTGCGGAGTACAGCTAGATACCAAAGTGAATAAAGAGAAAAGACAACCAAAAGTATTCGCGAGCTACAAAAAAAAGTTTCCACTGAACATATCATTCTCAGTTTCGTCAGGCAGGGAGCCTATGAATTTTGGAGAAACACTAAATTTGAGTACATATTTAAATTTCCTTTAATAAGAAGAGGCGTAATGCATATCCAGTTTTATCCGAAGTTCCCAGTTATTTCAGCATGGAGCTTATCTTTTTCCGACAATTGCCATTACTAGATGCTTTTCACTAGTGCCAAAATTGGTAATGCGGTGAAGTGAGACGGCTACAATTTGTATTCCTTTATCTTACAAACTGTATATGCCTGTCCAGAGAGATGGGGATACGCTTCTTCATTAGTAAATTTTACCCAAGTCATACATGCATAATTATATATTCAATTCCTATATGAACTTATGGAGAAAAAATTACTATCTTAATGAAATAATTGAAAATTTGCTAATAAGAAAATAGAAAAATAAAATAACAATGAAAGGGGAATACAATAAAGTTGGAGAAAACACAATATTTTGCACAGTTACTCAACTCAACAATGCCTTTTACCCCAGACAAGCTGGGGTAACCTAAAAATGAATCCACTATGATGTACTACAAGAAAGGCAAGGATAAAAAAGAGGGAAAAACGGAGGAAACAGGAAAAGAATAATAATAAAAAAAAGAATGGAAATACATACACACAAATATAAAAAGTTAAAAATAAAAACAAAGGAAAAATGACAAATGTGAGTAAAAAGAAATGAATAGAAAGAAAAACCCTGCTCAGCATACGATATTGCCAATTGCTCTCCTCCACTCACTACTAATAGAGGCCATGTCCTTAGTTACATTTGCACTATTAAAAAAAATCAATTTAAATTTAATTAATGACTTGAGCTGCCAGTGAGTAGCAACAAATATTTCCAGTGTTTCAGCAACTCAAATTTCTAAACAAAGGTATCAAAGTTCAATTTTGTAGATGATGTATTTAGAATCTAATGTCTTCATATGGTTCTAGTAATTAGGATTTTAAGACCACCTAGGAAATCTTCAAGTCACCATTAGAAGTTTCTCTCATGAAATTCTCATTCACCCAAATTACATAAAATTCCTATAATAAGCAGCAAGTAAAACAACATATCTCTCTACAATGTAATCAAGATAAGTTTACTTTTGTGACCAAGGTATACTGACCAAAAACCAAGATAAGCATTGTACACATACATGTCATTAAACACTAATGGTGGTCCAATTTCAACACATTTAAGATCACTTTGTGTTGAGAGAGTGTGTGCTTAACATGATTATATAATCAATACACAGCAGCTCTCCCTTCCAACCAAAAAAAAAAGAACGCAATATATACTTTTTATTAGATATACAAATTACTTCCTGAAAATTGCTAGACTTGGAAGATGAAGCTCAGCAAAATTTATACTACATACCAACAGTTAATACATTTGACTGAAGAAACTTCAAAAGGCATGGGGTCAGTTTCCACCCTCCTCCCTCTCTCCTTTTCCGAAGAGTATTAACAACTAATTATATACCAGCAAGGTGACAAATAATAACCTCTGAAATGAGGAATCAAGTGAATATGGTTGGGCCTGGGGACAGATAATTCGAAGGACACAAACAAATTCTTAGCCATTTCTGCACACACATAATAAAATTCTTAGCCATTTCTCTCTACACACACTCCCCACCCCCCCACCCCCTTTTCCTTTACTGAACAGTCATGTTGAAAAAAAAGAACCGCGGGCCAAAAACGAAATAAACTCCACTTTCCTTCTCCACAACTTTAAAACAGAATGAACTTTAGTCTTTTGTTTTATTCGATCATGCAGGTTCTGATTGGAATATACAATTATACATGTATAACTGTACGTATTTATGCTTTTGGGTTTATTAATCAGCAAGAGAATTCCCAAATCCTTTAAACTGCAGCCTCATAAGAAGATGTACCCCATTCCCAATCAAAAAACTAAATTTAAGAGTATATAATCCAATAAAGGGGAATTATAAATTTTCCAACATATGCACAAATCTCTGAGTAAAGAAAACAGTCTTCAATGAAGTTGAAACCACTACAATACAAAAACTTACATGCCCATAAAAATCAGGCAAAAAATAAAATTTGAGGCTTCCATTTGCTTCAATTGGAAAAAATTCAGAAAAACAATTTCATTATAAACAGCTTGTGACATTTTCTGGAAATGACTGACCTAATTCAAAAGTTCAAGTAGTTCTCCAGAAAACAAGGTGGGTTGAGCATTGACACAAAAAATGATTTCAGCTGACCAATTTCATTCTCGTACCAGGATCTCAATTTGTTTTATTACCCCTCAAAGAAATAAAGAAAACAAGACATAAAACAATTAAGAGGCAAAAACACCCTCACCAGTCCTAATCTACTGTTACTGATCCCGCCAATTAAATTCACTTTATGAACAGAAAACAAAAGTGCATGTAATTTGGCACACATCATCTGGTCAAAATTAGCTAAAGCAAGAAAATGACACTTACTAAGTAAAGCAAATCTTAAAAGAAAAGTAGGGTTTAACAAAGCATGCGTACCCACTGTGGGTCTCAATAGCCTCAATCTGTCTCATCGCAATCCACAACCAGAACGTAATCATATGCCCTGGAACCATGGCGGGCCCGAGAAAGGAGGGAATCCCGAGGATCAAAACCTCCGCCCAATGCGCGTACGGCGCCGCAAACCCTATCGGGGCCGTGTATTCATGGTGAACCTTATGAATTTTGTCATACCCCCATTTGCAATGCAGAATCCTATGGATCCAATAGTTCGTATAATCCTCCACAACAAAATACACAGCCAATTGGGCTACAATTTCAAATATGGACGGCAAGGGCAAGCTCGTCCTAATCCCAATCATCTGCAAATCACAAGACAAAATCAAATCGTATCAATTAGATCCCCAAAACAAAAATTGGCAGAAATTAAGCTAATTAGTGATCTATAATTAGTTTAATTACTTGGATTGAAGGATATGAGACGAGTTGGAGAGGGCCGACGACAAGTATGAACATACGCATGACGTCCTTGTAGCATCGGAATGAATCGGAGTAAGAGAGCTTGATTTTGGGTTGAATTTTGTAAAGTTGGGTGTCTTTGTAGATGATTTCAATGAGGAGATAGTACAGGGGAACAAGAGAGAATATGAGGAAGAGGAAGAGGATGTTGTGGCAATAGAGAAAATAGTCAGATTTGGTAGCGGAGTAATTGAACCATAGGGTTTCAGCTGCCGTTAGGGTTCGGCCGACGGCGTTTTCCGCCTCTTGGAGGGTTTTGTATGGCAGCATTGGCGGCGGCGGCGGTGCGGTGTTGGTGGGGGTATTGGGAGGAGGAGGAAAAGAAAGAGGGATCCCACACTTGAAAATGTGTGAGTGAGAGTGAGTTGTATTTTATTGGCAGATTGTTGGTTAAAATATGCGGGAAAAAACAGACGGGGAGATTTTTAAACGGCGAGGAGAGAGAAAGAGGAGACTGTGACGGACAAGTTATACACGCTAGCTGAGTATTTAGTCGGAAAACTTCACCTGTTTTTTGATATTTTTACATAAAAATTACATTTATAAATTTTATATCAACAATTTTTAGTTATACATTTATAACGACACTTGTGACGCTCTCAAAACAGGTATATATTAATCATCTTGAGTCGTCAAATACATGACACAAAATTTAAATACAACTAACTATACAACTGTCGTGTAAAATACGACAAAACATAAGCTGAGAGTTTAAACAAGAATATTATCATCTAGACAATATCAACACTTAATGGAGTCCTCATTATAATTATTATCACTGTTAACGCCAAGTTTCGCCGGCGCGTCCAATCACAGAATCCACGCGCTAGAACCTGCATAGTAACAGATCATACAGAAGCTTGACGGCTTGTGCCGCCGGGGGATAGCTCCGGTGTGAGAATGAGTACAGGCCGTTACAAGGATAAACAATAGAGACTATGTATTTAGTGCTCAAAAGTAGGTATTACCTCATAATGTTAACCTAGGCCTTGTATTTATAGAGCTCACCACCTTAGAATCCTTCTCCCAGTCGGATTAAGACTCCTAGTGCATGGTAGTTACCATAACTCGGGTCCAACACAATCTCCTTAAAAGGTGCAAGTAGAATCCAATCTTACCACTACCTTTGGAGTTACCTTATATGCGTGTGAATAGGTACCTGGACTTTGCACGCAGGAGAGCCCACTGTGCAGGCCCAATCGGTCCTATAATCTGGTCTGGGCTTCGGCCCCAAGGACTCGAAGACCCGACCCCAAATCATCACAAGACTGGGTTCGGCCCTGACCCAGAAGGACTCAGATGCCGACCCGAACACCTCCAACATCTTTATGAGCTTCAACCCATCGGTCTCTCAAACCCTTCCGACAGAAAGCCTTCGGCCCAAATGAAGGTCGGTAAAACGCTCCCGAACATTGCCCCCCAGTCTCTGGTTATAACATATTTATGATTAGAGACTTGGAAGGTCACGACAGCTAATGATGAGATGTCTAGGGAAGTCCAACGGTCTGTTATAGATATTTGAAACGTTGCACGCCTTTTAACGCCTGGACCCACCTTAAGCATTTATTAGCCGCCCTGGGGTTCCGCGTCGTACACCTTATAAAAACCCCACTTCCCCTTCCTTATCCCCTTTACTGACTCTTCCTTCTCAACCCTCTGATTTCAAATTTTCCGGTCAAGGCGATTTCCGGCGATATACTGCTCTTCCGTATCCACCATTTTCCCCTACTCATTCATCGTTTAAGTGCTATTGTTGCTCATTTCCTTCCTATAGACTTCTCATTTTCATTTCTCTAGACAAAAAATGGCCGATTCCAGCCTTATTCCAGCCACTGAGCCTATCACCGTCACCACCGGCGACTTCCTGGAGGTCATACTGCCGGACACCCCCACTGACACCACTCATTTGACCCTTCCTGGTTCAATAGATGCTGAGTCTAGGATTCGAGATGCCTACCGCTCCTCCGAGGAGTTCTCTCATCTTCATATTCGCTCTACCCTCACATCCTCCCAGATTTCCGATATTCGAACTCTCTTCAAAATACCCGAAGAATACCAGCTCAGGATCCCTCAGCCCGATGAGAAGATGTTCTGGAGGCCCGAGGGTGAATGGGTGGCCGTTCTCTTGTACGTCTTGAAGTACGGGGTTCAGTTCCCTCTGCACGATTTCATCTCTTCCTTTTTGACCTTCGTGGGAATCGGGTTCGCGCAACTCGTGCCGAACTCGTATATCCAGCCGGTCTCTTTTATTGCCGTCTGTCAAGAGGTGGGCCTCACTCCCGGGCTCGACCTTTTCTTTGCTCTGTTCACCCTCGGCGGGTCGAAATAGCCCGGGCTTTGTCAACTCACCAAACGCCCCAACCGTACAGTCCCAATCAAGACCCCTTCCAGCAACAAGGGATGGCATGAACAGTGGTTCTACGCCAAAGGATCCGACCTCCAACTCCTTCCCTCCTGGGCCCATCCAGCCGACCAGGCGGCCAAGATTTCTAAGTTCCAGACGGGTCGGGCCGAGGCCTTCAAGACATTCTACGCCCAATGGAAGAAAACCCAATGGAACGTGGGGCTTCTAATGGACGAATCCTGGTTGTACAAACACGGCTGTGAGTACCTTCTTTGTTTCTATTTTTTATCTCCTTTTTTGTTAAGCATTACGTGCCCTAATTCCTTTTTCTATGTGCAGTGACCATTTTCAAGCTCGAAGGCGTTGCCGACTCCTTCATCCCTACTAACATTACTTCTGGGTTCATCCGACCCCCCGTGACCGACGATGCCGCTGAGGAGGATACGGTCCCGATCAGTGAGCTGTCACTGGGATCCCCCTCGGGGCCCGAGCCCCCGAAGACACAAAAAGGGGCGCTGAAGATGAGCCGCGCGGAGAAGGCGGCTTTAATGAAGAAATCCAAGAAGCCCTCCAAACCGGCCATCAAGGCGCCTGTAAAAGTTCTTCCACCCCCCGTGCCGAAGCCGTCTCTACCACCACCTCCTCCTCCGACCGAGGTCATCGAGGATTCGGGGGAAGCTGAAGATGTTCCTCCCGAACCCCAATCTAAAAGGCCTCGATTGTCAGAGGATCTCGATCGTCCGGCCGGTCAGATGGTGGCCCCTGGCCCGGATCATGCTACCACTCCTCCTTCAGGGCCCAGCTCCTCCCAAGGATCACCGACCACTTGTTGGCCCAAGAGCCCATCGGATGTCTTCCCTTTCACCCTCTTTGATCACTTCAAACTCCCCGGTGACGACGAGCGGTTTAAAGGGTATTCATCGGATCAGTTCTTGGTGACCTACATTCGAGCTCAGACCCAGGTAATTCTTTTCTTTATTGATTTGATTGCTGCTAATAAGTATAACCCTTACTTCTTGTACTGATGTATATGTTCGCTGCAGGCCAACGCCATCCTATCCAGAGCCATCCCTCCCCTTGCCAGATCTACAAAGAAAGAGATTCAGCTGGGGACGGAAATAGAGCTGCTTGAGGCTGATGTTTGGGGGCTGCGATCCGAGCTGAAGAAGGAACAAGAGTCCCTTGTGGAAACACAAGTCCGGGCGGTCTTGGCCGAGGATCGGGTCAAGGAGCTGGAGCAGGAGCACAGCTCGCTTCTGGCAGAGAGGGATCATCTGCTTCGGGAGGTCAAGGATTGGGAGAATACTATTGACAGTATTACACTCAAATTCTCGGGTATGCACGACAAGCTGATGTACCTGATTAAGGATAACAACGCTTTGACCGCTACAGTCGATGCATTCCCTGAAAAAGTTGTCGAGGCCTGACAGCAGGCCATCGCCGAATATGAAGAGTCTGAAGCTTTGAACGATAAAGTCCTAGCCCAATTTGGTGAAGGGTATGAGACTTATCGGGAAAAGGCTAGGGCCAAGCTGATGGCTGCTGGGATCGATTCCTCGATCCTTGACTCTTCGGACGACGAGTCTGAAGACGATCCTCCTGCCGAATAGATATGTATGAAGTTTTTTTTTTTTTGTACTTTTGCCCGAATCGTAAGCGATCGGGTTGTAAAAAGAATTTGTAAGTATAAACAAGATACAATTTTTGGCCCATGAATGTTTGTTGTCAGTTTTACTTAGAACTAATCTCGATCAGTTATGTTCATCCGAACTTTCTAATCGGATTGCCCTTAGAGTTTATCTGATACTGAAGGGTCCGACAGTTATACCCGGGACTTATCTCGATCAGTGGTATCTTTTCGAACCTCTTGATCGGATAGTACCCGAGATCTGTTCTGTATTGAATTCTCGGTCAGTTATGCTCGGGACTTATATCGATCAGTGGTATCTTTTCGAGCCTCTTGATCGAATAATGCCCGAATCGTGTCTGTTCGAGTAGTAATGAAACGCATGAATATAGATAAGAACTTTCATTTATATCATTTAACTTGAATCGGTTACATAGATAAAAGTAAGAACAACACAACTATTACTGGTAAAATTTTCTAAGTCTTTCAGCATGCCATGTATTCTTTAACTTGAACCGAATAGCTTGTTGGACCTTGAACCCTTCTGGACTTGTCAGAATGACCCCTGCTCCACTGACGTCTGAAGTTGACGACCCATCCACGTATAAAGTTCACGAGGTCTGATCCGGTTGTGCTTCGGCTACTATGTTCATCTCCGGCTCTATGAAAGAGCACTCTACTACAAAATCTGCCAGCGCCTGCCCTTTGATTGCCGTTCAGGGATGATACTCTATAGCAAATTGTGTTAATTCTATCGCCCACGCGGCCAACCGACCTGACACCTCGGGTTTATGTAGAATCTTTTTCAAAGGCTGATTTGTGTAGACCACTATCACCCGACCCTGGAAATAGTGCCTGAGTTTCCTGCTAGCAATTATGAGAGCGTAAGTGAACTTTTCCAGGTTCGGGTATCTCGTCTCTGCGTCCCTAAGAACATGGCTGACGTAGTACACCGGGAACTGCTTACCTCCCTTATCCCTCACCAGTGCCACCCCTACTGCCATCGGGCTGGCAGCTAAGTATAAGTATAAAGGTTCAGAGGCATCCGGTTTCATTAACAATGGTGCCGAACCCAAATACCTTTTGATCTCTTGGAACGCGTCTTCGCATTCCGAAGTCCACTGGAAGCTTTTGTCATTTTTTGGACCCTTGAGAGTGTCGAAAAAGAGGAGGCACCTTTCAGCTGACCTTGACATGAATCTCCGAAGGGCCGCGATTCGCCCCGTTAGCCTTTGGACATCTTTGTATGTCTTTGGAGATGTCATGTCTAAGATTGCCGAGATTTTTTCTGGATTGGCTTCGATTCCCCTTTTACTGACCAGATATCCCAGAAATTTCCCTGAACCCAATCCGAAGGTACATTTGGTCGGGTTTAGCCTCAGATTATGTTGTCTTACCGTCTCGAAGCAGTCTGCTAAATCTTCCAGATGATCCCGGACTGACATGCTTTAGACGATCATGTCGTCCACGTACACTTCCATACTCCGCCCCAGCTGTTTTCTGAATACGAAGTTCATCATCCGTTGGTAGGTTTCCCCTGCGTTCAGCAGTCCGAAGGTCATCTTCCGATACGCGTATATTGCCCGATAAGTGATGAAGCTAGTCTTCGGGATATCCTCCTTATGCATCGAGATTTGGTGATACCCCGAGAAAACGTCCATGAAACTTAGCATTCCATACCCTGAAGTGGCATCAATCAGCTGGTCTATGTTGGGTAAGGGATAAAAGTCTTTAGGGCATGCCTTGTTCAGGTCCGTGTAGTCGATGTACATCCCCCACTTCCCATTTTGCTTCTGAACCAATACCACATTCGCCAGCCATTCGGGATAGTCGGTCTCGAAGATGAACCCTGCCTCTAACAGTTTAGCAACCTCTTCGTCTATGATCTTCTGTCTTTTCGGGGCAAAGATCCTTCTTTTCTGTATCACTGCTTCTTCTTTGGGTCGGTATGAAGCCTATGCAGTGCTACTGATCTGCTTACCCCGGGCATGTCACTGGGTTCCCAAGCAAAGATGTCGGTGTATACCCTAAGCAATTCCACCAGGCCTGTTCGCAGCTGTTCGGTTAACCCTGCCCCAATCTTGATTAGTTTGTCTGGATTCCCTGGTATTAACTCGACGTCCTCCGTATCTTCGGCTGGTAGTGCCATGGAATCGGTACTTCCCTCTGTGAACGGCTCTAACTCAATGGTCATTGTCTGTTTCTGTTTACTGACCCCGACTCCTGAAGATATTAAAGTATTCCGATAACACCTTCGGGCAATATCAAGATCTCCTTTTACCTCCCCTATCCCGTTCGGTGTCAGAAACTTTATTTTGAAGTGGGGTATAGATGTTACAGCCTGCAGTGCTGCTAGAGTAGGCCTCCCCAAGATGGCGTTGTAAGCCGAATCCACTTGTACCATAAAAAACTTTACCATAATTTCTGTATGCTAAGGGGCTGTACCGAATCGGACTGGCAGTTCTATCGTGCCCGACATTTGAACCGGGTCCCCACTGAAACCGTATAATGGGCCTTCGCCTCCCAATTCCATCTTCTTTCCTCCCAACTCCATCCTCTGGTAGGCATGTGTATAGAGTATGTCGACTGAGGACCCGTTATCAATCATCATTCGCTTCATGTCAACCGACCCGACCTGAGTTGTTATAACAAGTGCCCCGTCATGCGGTCCGATGTGATCGGTAGGGTAGTCGTCATCTGAGAAGGAGATGGTCGTGCCTGAATATGGCCTGTCCTTCCTGGGCGAGGAGCCGGCTAGTGACAGTACGGCTTCGAGATGCCCACTCCTTTTTCTACCGGTTACACGCCCTACCGACCCGCCCGATATCACATCAATAACTCCTCGGGCTTGGGGGTTCGGTTGCGGCTGTGCTTCTCAGGGGGTTCTCTGATGTCCTCTTGGGGAGCCTCCGATCCTTCTCTGCCGACTACATACCGTACCAACTGCCCATTATGTACATTCTTTTCTATCAAGTCTTTCAAGTTACTGCAATCTTCTGTCGTGTGACCTCGGCTTTGGTGGTACGCACAATATTTGTTCCGACCCCGTTTTCCTGGCTTGGTGATCGTTTGGCATGGTTCAAAAAAGGGCTTGCTCCGTATCTCCTCCAGTATCTTTGCCCGATCCGTGGTGAGCTCAGTGTACACTTTGTTGACATTTTTGTTTGGGAAGGGTGGCCTTCCACTGCCCGACCCTCCTCCATTATAATTCCTCTTGCTGTAACTGTCCGATTTACCCTGGATGTCGGATTTCTGATAACTCTGTTTGTCCCGATCTCTGGACTTGTCGTATGACTGGGACTGTGGTTTGAAATTCCCCATCGCCTCCTCAATTGCTATGTGACCCTCGGCTCTGTGGAGCGCTTCTGTTAAATCTGCCGGAGGGTTGATCACCAAGTCCTTCATCAGTTTTTTGGATTTCCCGATGTCTAGCCCGGTTGTGAAGAATCCCAAGGCTTGTGGGGAGTTCAACTCTGCCACCGACCCCACAGCCTCTCGGAACCGTTTAACGTACTGCCCCAGGCTCTCATCTGATCTCTGCCTGAACTGCATGAGGGACGCTGTGATCTTTCCCCGTCTCTTATTACTCCCGAACCGAGCATAAAACTTTTCCCGAAGGTCCTTCCACGAGCTTATTGACCCTGACGCCAGGGTTCCCATCCATTCTCGGGCGCTCTTTTTTCAGGGTGGTGGCGAACATGTGACACTTGGCCGCATCAGAATGGCCGTAGTACGTCATCATCCTATCATACCCATCAGAATGGTCATAAGGATCTCCCAGCCCGTCGTAAGTCTCCATTGGGGGCATCTTCCTTTTGGGGTCGGCTGTCTCCTGATTGATTTCCACAGAGAAGGGGGACCCTATACAGGCCGAGGGCTCCCCCGTTGGGCTTTTGGCCAATAGAAGCTTTTCCAACTCCGCTACCCTTTGGGCGAGGGGGTCGGACTCTCCTTCATGAGGGGACGATCGGGGTCTGTCCCTCTCACGTTCGGGAATCTCGTCTCCCCTCCCCTTTCCGGACTTGCATGGGTGTTCTGATCGGCGGCCTACTGAACGGCTCCTCCTCCGGCTTCGGCCGTCCCTCGGACGGCTCCGGTATCTACTCCTCTCCCTATCAGCCTCTCGCCTTCGGGGAGACCGAGACCGGCTATGGTGCCTACGCCTCTTGGAGGATGCCTCCTGTTCCCCGGCCATGTTGGCCATCTGCAATTCGAGCTCCCCCTGTTGAAGACGTAGGGCTATCATGTCGTCTTTGTTTTGCTACATCTTTTTCTGCAGGATGAATTCTCGTTGATCTCGACTACCTAGTGTACGACTCTTTTCATGCATTTCCAACGCCCGTGGGTTAGCTTCGTCTATCCGGCTAGCCTGGTTGGGGGTACGTTGGCTTTCATGAAAGAGCCGCTTCCTGGGGGAGCCAGCCGGCTCCCTCTGATCGTCATGGATTCTGGAACCCAGTCTGTCCTTCACCGACCCTCTCACCAGAATGGTCTGGTGCGACTTGGCCTTTTCCCGATCGGAAACTTCATATTCCACACTCGCCATCGTTTCTCACCGGAAAAGAATCTGATTGTGATTGTTTAAGCACAAAAGCACTCCTTCTAGCGCCAATGTTAACGCCAAGTTTCGCCGGCGCGTCCAATCACAGAATCCACGCGCTAGAACCTGCACAGTAACAGATCACACAGAAGCTTGACGACTTGTGCCGCCGGGGGATAGCTCCGGTGTGAGAATGAGTACAGGCCGTTACAAGGATAAACAATGGAGGCTATGTATTTAGTGCTCAAAAGTAGGTATTACCTCATAATGTTAACCTAGGCCTTGTATTTATAGAGCTCACCACCTTAGAATCCTTCTCCCAGTCGGATTAGGACTCCTAGTGCATGGTAGTTACCATAACTCGGGTCTAACACAATCTCCTTAAAAGGTGCAAGTAGAATCCAATCTTACCACTACCTTTGGAGTTACCTTATATGCGTGTGAATAGGTACCCGGACTCTGCACGCAGGAGAGCCCACTGTGCAGGCCCAATCGGTCCTATAATCTGGTCTGGGCTTTGGCCCCAAGGACTCGAAGACCCGACCCCAAATCATCACAAGACTGGGTTCGGCCCTGACCCAGAAGGACTCAGATGCCGACCCGAACACCTCCAACATCTTTACGGGCTTCAACCCATCGGTCTCTCAAACCCTTCCGACAGAAAGCCTTCGGCCCAAATGAAGGTCGGTAAAACGCTCCCGAACAATCACATTATTCCGTAGAATAGTGAGGACTACTAAATCCATTTATCCTGGACCATCACTCTATTTCCTGACTCGTCCCAGCTATATTCTCATTTCTTGAAGAGAACAATAAAAGAAATGGTGAGCTCAATTAGCCCAGTAAAAAATATTATGACTAAAATAATGCAGAATAAATTATCATTAGACTTCAACAGTATAATAACTGATAGAATACAATAGACAACAAGTTTTAGATCAACAACTGCAGCGGAAATAAGCAATCCATTAGAAGAGTCAAGTAGAGCATAAAATCTACTATCTTCTGTGATTTAAAAAAAAAGTGTTTCATCTCCCTGCATTACGGGCCAAGGATATTCATTAAATCATCAATGGTCATGACTATACCGAATAATCACTGGTCATAATCATACCAAAAACTGTCCATCAATGCACTGCAGGCCACTAAGGACTTTTACCACATCATTTATAACATTACAGGTCATGATTATATCGAATGATCCCTGGTCATAATCATACCAAGTCCATCTATGCACGTAAGCCAAAGATGACTTTCATCACAATATAAGCATGAGGATGATGACAACAATGACATAATAATTCAATAAAACAAGTTCAATGATAAATTTTAATGATTTATAATTTAATTTATCCAAAAATCAATAACGTCCAAATTGTCAACATGATACTGCTTTGTAGAGTAAAATTCAAGAATAATATTCTTGTACCAAAAATAATTTGGACAATTTTTTTTTAGTGAATAGTATCCCATAAATAGTACTTCGGGAATAGTACCCCTTGAATAATACTCTGAATACCAGAGTGAATAGTAATTAGATGAATAGTGACCCGTGAATAGTAACTCGTTAAAAAATACAAAATAAAATGATATTCCATGACGAGTACAAAAGAAATGATATCTCATACGAATATAATAGAATATACGAAACTGCAAATGAATTTTCACCCGCCATGCGGTAATCCATGTAGACAGATTATTTTTATAATTTAATAAAGAATGAATACGAAGGATCATTCACTATGCCTGCGGTAATCCACATAGACAGGTTATTCCAATAGAATAATAAAGAATGGAATAACAACATAATTCACCAGGCATGCGATAGACTGCACAAACATGTTATTCCAACAGAATAATACAGAATGGAACCAGGTCATGCGTAATACGCACAGATAGAATATTCCAACAGAATAATAAAGAACAAAACCAGGTCATGCGTAATCCGCACATACACGATATTCCAATAGAATAATAAAGAATAGAATAACAACAGAATTCACCAGGTATGCGATAGACCGCACAGACATGTTATTCCAACAAAATAATAAAGTATGGAACCAGGTCATGCATAATCTAACACACATGATATTCTAGTAGAATAATAAAGAATAGAATAACAACAGAATTCACCAGGCATGCGATAGACCGCACAGACAGGTTATTCCAACAGAATAATAAAGAATGGAACCAGGTCATGCGTAATCCGCACTGATAGGATATTCCAACAGAATAATAAAGAATGGAATAACAACAGAATTTCACCATATATGCGGTACTTCGCATAGACATGTTATTCCAACATAATAATAAAGAATGGAATAACAGAAGAATTTCACCATGTATGCGGTACTTCGCATAGACAGGTTATTTCAACATAATAATAAAGAATGGAATAACAAAAGCTCTCTTCATGAATACGAAAGAAATAATACCCCCTACCTTAGAAAAAACTGGATATTGAAATAGTGAGGTAGGAAACTTCTCTTCTTCTTTCTCTCTATAATAATTACTCTATAGCTTTAGTGAATTGGTGAGAAATGAAGGAAGAATGAGCTTCTATTTATAAAAAAATATAGTTTCGATAATTGCACGTTCTGGCGCTTAGAATATTACAGTATAATACTTTCATCTTTTCTTTTATTTTTAATTTAGTCCTGCAAGTATTATCAAACTTTCACCACCTCCTTTAATAGTAAATCATGTGAATCAATAGTTCTAGATATGTGAAAATATGAATTACAGTATAGTACCTTCATCTATACCTCTATTTTTAACTTAGTCATACAAGTATTATCAATCTTGCACCAACTCTCTTAATAGTACAAGAATGTGAATCAATAGTATACACATGTGAATAAATAGTTATAATCATGTGAATTAATAGCAATTAATTGCTCATTTATTCAATTAATTACCCGACTGGTCAGTATAACTTCCAGACATCAATTAATATCGAAATAAATGTCAATTTCCGCTAACACTAATAATTCCAACACAATGGAACTATCAATTTCATCTTTAATCAACACGAACTTATTAATTATTAATATTATAACTCACAATATTTAACAACCAGGTCGTTCCCAAGAAAGAGGGGGCTTTCCGATAAGGATTTCTCCTTATTGGCGCACAATTAGATGACCAAACCTCTCCTTAACAGAACTTCTAGACATTGTAAATATTGCAATTTAATAATATGAATAACTTTGTCGTCTCAATTATTGATTTAATAATATATCATATTATGTAGATGATACTGTGAGAATAATTGAATCAATAATATGAGAGATATGATGCAAGCAATTACTATAGCAATAATTGAGTATAACTGAGTGACTTCTCACGTAAGTATCAATAATCAATACCGTGTCCTACTATGCAACCACGCGTATTACTGTACTTTTACTACCGAGTAGTTCAACAGTTTTAACGGTAACACTTCTGTCGTTATTTTTATAAAAAGATAATTATGTCATTTTCTTACTACGATAATACTTCCGTTGTGGGGTCCACCAATGATTATGTCGTCGTAAAAATATTATCTGTTAAAACGAATATTCCCCGACCAATCGAATATTTTATAATTACTTGCATACTTTGCAAAATTTATAAATATTACCCACAACTATAACATTATATCAAATCCACACCATAATATTTAAAAAAATATTTCGAGAAATTTGAATCTTTATACATAAAATTTGGGGTCTCACAATCTCCCCTCTTTATGAAATTTCGCCCTCGAAATTTACGTACGTACCTGATATGCTGAATAGGTGAGGATACCTTGACTTTATTTCAGATTCTAACTCTTGAGGTATAACCTTTGAGTGTTGAATAGGATCCTTCTTATCCAAGATTTTAACATGTATCTTCTCATACATTAAATCTTCTACTATCTCGTCTAGTTCCAATTCAATAATGTAGTTCGGGTCATCCTACATATTTACGTAACATTGATACGTGAAAAACGTTATGAACACGCGATATACTTGGCGGTAAACGAGCCTATAGGCCACAGTTCCTACTCGATCGAGGATTTCAAATAGACCAATAAAATTAAGGGTTGAGATTTCCTCTCTTCATCGAGTCTTGCTTCTAGAATAAGGCCCTCTTGAACCTTCTTCTTCACATTCATCAGCTCCGGGTGTGTAGCTTGAGCGGCCTTTAACTTTATCGATTAAAGTCTATTCTACTCGTATATTTGATATCACCACGTGGGTCCCTAGAGTCTTTAACTCTATCCTCGTCATTTGCAAGTTATACGAAATGGGTTTTTGTGTTAACAATGTCACACTCGTAACCGCATACGATCTTCTACTCAACGCGTCAGCTACCACGTTCTCTCTTCCACAATGATATTGAATGATATGATCGTAATCTTCAACAGCTCGAGCCAACATCTTTGGCGTATGATACATTCATTTTAGTTGAAGAAATGTTTGAGGGTTTTAGAAATGGGTTTTGTACTGGGGTCAATACAAAATTCGATTTCACGCTCTAGGGTTAGGCTAAGAAGTCTTCAAGAATACGCTAAGAAATTTATTAACGATAGAAAAAAAACTGTGACTCTCATCCCAAGACTTGGATAACATGTCACATTGATATCTATCAACTTGCCGCCGTTATTCACGGCTTCCCTTACAGAAAGTCTGGCTTCGGTGCATTCCACATAAGGAAGTCACCAGCGAAAGGCTCATGGCTCTTTACTTATGTCTTAATATAATAGTGATTGACTTTAGTGGTTTGGTTGCTTGAATTCACATAACAGGTTGGTTAGGAATATGAAAGCTAACAACCTTACGAAACGCATGATGAGTAGTTAACCAATCGATTCCTAAAATCACATCAAAGACAAGTATTTTCAAAGAGATAAGATCGATAAGTAACGTGAAAGTGTCGATTTGAATCAACAAGATTTATAAATAGTGGAGGTAACGAAGGTTTCTAATAATGAAGTTTCAACCAATAAGTCAAAGTCTAACTTCTCCGGGGTCAAATTTAAACATTGAGAGCAAGCAGGAGAGATAAAAGAATGGGTAGAACTGGTATCTAATAAGGTATAAATTTCGCAAAAATTTATAATTAACTAACCCGTGCTAACTTTGTTTGGGTCACTCTCTTTTTGAGAAGTCACAAAAAATTGCTCTTCCTGAAATCACCAGTAAAACCCCAAATTTTACGAATAAAGATTTAATTTTCTCGAAATATTTTTTTGAATATTATGGTGTGGATTAGAGATAATGTTATAGTTGTGGGTAGTATTTATAAATTTTGCAAAATACGCAAGTTGTTATATAATATTCGATTGGTCAGGGAATATTAGTTTTAATAGAGAATATTCGTACGACGACACACTTATTGGTGGACCCCCATAACAAAATTATTGTCGAATTGAAAAAATGACAAAAATATTTTATGAAAATAAACTGCAGGAAGTTTTACCGTTAATTATTGAAACACCCGATGTTAAAAGTACAAGAATACGCGTGGTTGAATAGTAGCACACGATATTGATTATTGATGCTTACGTGAGAAGTCACTCAGTTTTGTTCAATTATTGCTACAGTAATTATTGCATAGTATCTCACATTATTTGATTCAATTATTATCGATATTTTATCAATATTTGAGATGACAGAGTTATAATATTATTATTTGCAATATTAACGATGTCTAGAAGTTCTGCCAAGGAGAGGTTTGGTCACCTAATTGCGCGCCAATAGGGAAAAATCCTTATTGGAAATCCCCCTCTTTCCTCGGAACGACCTGGTCAATTAATATTGTGAATTATAATAATGATGATAAATGTTGTTAAATATATTGAGATGTCTTTTTATGAAGTCACGGAAGTTTATATATATATATTATATATATATATAAATTTTATTTTATTAGTATTATTAATGCAATAAAACAGAAAAACTTTTTATATAAAACAGAATACTTTTATAAAGTTATTTGTTTTATTAGACTATAAATAGAATATATTATATTCTATTATGCATAGTATTTTGCATAGTAAATTTTTTTATATAAAATAGAATACTTTATAAAGTTATTTATTTTATTAGACTATAAATAGAATATATTATATTTTATTATGCATAGTGCCTACATAGTGTTTGCATAGTAAAATCTTTTTATATAAAATAGAATACTTTTATAAAATTATTCGTTTTATTAGATTATAAATAGAATATATTATATTTTATTTAAAAGATTTTGTTTTATTAGAATATTTTATTAATACTGCATAGTAAATCAATATGGACCGTCCGTTTAAAAGTAAATTAATCTGGACCGTTCATGAATTAGTTACTATTAAGTCCATTCTCCTATAAATAGAAGCTCATTCCTTCATTATTTCTTACGAATTCACTGAAACTCTAGAGAGAGAAATTATAGAGAGGAAGAAAAAAGTATTCTGCTATTTCACTACTCCTATATCCAGTTTCTTCTAAGGTAAGAGATATTATTTATTGTACTCGTAAGGGGTATTATTTTATTTGTATTCATGAAGATAATTATTTTCTTTCAATACTCGTAAGGGGTATTATTTCTTTCGTATTCATGAAGAGAACTTCAGTTATTCCATTCTTTATTATTCTGTTGGAATAACCTGTATACGCGGACTACCCAATACTCGGTGAAATTCTTCTGTTATTCCATTCATTATTATTATGTTGGAATAACCTGTCTATGCGATGTACCGCATACATGATGAAATTCTTCTGTTATTCCATTCTTTATTATTCTGTTGGAACATCCTGTCTGTATGTTTACGTATGACCTAGTTCAATTATTTATTATTCTGTTGGAACATCCTGTCGGTGCGAATTTTGCCTGACCTGGTTCCGTTATTTATTATTCTGTTGGAATATCCTATCTGTGCGTTTACGCATGACCTGGTTCCGTTATTTATTATTCTATTAGAATAACTTGTCTGTGCGGTCTATCCCATGCCTGGTGTAAGACCCCAACTTATTATGAATAAAATTAAATTTTCTCTATTTATTATCTTGAAATAATAAGGAGTTAATTTCATATAATACTTTGGTTATGGGTGAAATGTGCAAATTTTATAAAATAAGCAAATGGTTAAAAAATATTCATTTTTGTCGGGGAATATTCGTTTAGTCGTGAAATATTCTTGTTGTCGGGGAATATTCGTACGACGGCGCAGCCATTCGGGGGACTCATAACCGAATAACTGTCGGATGAAGAAAACGACAAGTTTGAGTTTTTATAAATAACGACGTTGTTGTTACCGTTAACACTGTTGGAATATCCGGTGGTTAAAATATAATAATACACGTGGTTGCACAGTAGCACACGATACTGCACATTTTGAATTATTGATTCTTATGTAAGAAGGCCCTACTCAATAATTAGTTACAGTAATTACTGGTCAATATTTTATTTTATTGATTCAATAATTGCTGCGTTGATATTTTATATTATTGTGGTTTCAATAACTGTCATTGCACAGTATTTCTCATTATCAGATCAATAATTCATATTATTTGAATAATATTATTAGATACCATTATTGACAATGTCTAGAAAGTTCTGTCTAAGGAGAGGTTTGGTCACCTAATTGTGCGCCAGTAAGGAGAAATCCTTATCGAAAAATCCCCTCTTTCCTGGGAACGGTCTGGTTGTCATAATTGTGATTCTGTAATATTATTTGTGAATAATTAATTATTGATTTATATGATAAGGAAATATTTATTTTATGTGGATATAATTGATGGATATATTTATTTTATGTGAATATAATTGAAGGAATTAATGTTGAGGTACTTTTGTCGGAATAGAGGTATTAAAAATTAAATCACTGTTCTTGAGATATATTGTGTGAGTTATAATTTTTAATCTGACCGTTGTATCGTTGTGATTTTTGGATATGTTATATATATAAGTTGAGTATATGTCCACAAATTTTGAACCGTTAAAAATGAACGTATGATTTGTTACGAATTTTAAGAGGTGACTGATTCGAAAATTAGGTTTATAAATAATTTTGGTAGAAAATTCTAGAATTGAGTGGGCCCCACTTGTGGTTAGTGAAGAAATGTGCTGAATTTTATTTCAAATGTGGTGGGTGGCTATAGTAGCAGGTAAAACCATCAGGTAGCAGGTCAAGTCTGCTTCAGCGTGATAGCATTTTCATATAAATAGGTGCTTAGGTTAGAATTAAAAATCACACAAGAAACATAAGCTTTCTCT
The DNA here is from genome assembly GCA_020205505.1 of Panax japonicus. Taxonomy (NCBI): domain Eukaryota; kingdom Viridiplantae; phylum Streptophyta; class Magnoliopsida; order Apiales; family Araliaceae; genus Panax; species Panax japonicus. The sequence continues at coordinate 64,636,575 of CM035110.1, forward strand.
CTTCTCTCTCTATATTATCGAGCGTATTTTGTGAGTATTTAGATACTTTGAGAGTTGCTATTCAGTATAAGTTTCATTCAGTATCACATCCGACCTTTCATTCTGAAGTACTGTTTCTCTGAGGTAAGGGATGTTATTTTCTTCTTGAATAATATTATTTTCTTCAATATCATTATGCTGAGATATTGTTATGAATTTTATTGTGGAATTTCTACCTTTTGTGTCGGAGTTACTATTCACGTATACGACACTATTCACAAATACGGCACTATTTACCAAAAAATGAAATTCTCTTTTCTTTATCCAAGATGTCTTTTATGGTTACTATCTTTGATTGTATCCATGTTTTGATCTTTATTTTGAATTCTACTTCACACTTGGTTATTATGGAGTATTATTGAATTTGGATAAACCGAAATATGAATCCCTAATATTTGTCTTTCTGTCTCACTGGATTAGTTCTCTAAAATGTTTTTCATCATCCTCAATCCTTAATGGTGATACTTGATGAATATCTTTGGCCTGTAGTGCAAAGATGAATGATTACCTGATGAATATCTTTGGCCCGTAGTGCAAAGATGAACAGGTGTTGAGATGAACATGACCAACTGGTGATACAAATGAATATCTTTGGCCCGTAGTGCAAAGATGAATATTTGATGCAAGATTTATATTGATTGATATTACAAGGATAAATATTGATGATGGACTTTTAAATTCATTGATGATAGTAGATTTCATTCTCTACTTAACTCTTCTAATGAATTGTTGTTTTCGCTGCAGTTGTTGATCTAAAATTTGTTGTCTATTGTATTCTATCAGAATTTTCTCTGTTGAAGACTTATGATAATTTGTTGTATATTATCTTAGTCATAATATTCTTTACTGGGCTAATTGAGCTTACCCTTTACCTTTTTGTTCCATTTTTCTTCTCAGAATGTGAGAACATAACAGAAATCAGTCGGGGTATAGAGTAATGGTCCTAGACAGTTGTTTTAGCAGTCCTCACAATTTTTGTAAAATAGTGCATTAATAATTATAATGAGAATTTATTTGAGTGTGGATATTGTCTAGAAGACAATATTTGTATTTAAACTCACAGTATGTGTTGTCGTATTTTGCTCGACAATTATACTAATGATGTTGTAGTTGTTTATGTACCATGTATTTGGCGACTCAGAATGGGTTGGATGGAATTGACCTATTTTGGGGGCGTCACACCTGGTGATTTCTTTTGTTATTCCATTCTTTATTATACTCAGTTGGTTAAAGTTTTGGCTTTTATACTCCATGAAATTAATGGAATATCCTTGATATTTGCGCTTCATCTAGTATCTTTTCATGGAAATATTCTTCTAAGCATTCTTGAGTTTTACCCCACAAAGCAGTACTTATGTTGACAATTTGGATGTTATTGGTTTCTGGATAAATTAATTCTTGAACTTGTTTTTATTGAATTCTTATATCATTGTCATCATCCTCATGTTTATATTATGTTGAAAGTCATCTGTGGCCTGTAGTGCATAGATGGACTTGGTATGATTATGACCAGAGATTATTCGGTATAATCATGACCGTAATGTTACAAATGATATGGTAAAAGTCCTCATTGGCCCGTAGTGCATTGATGGACAGTTGTTGGCATGATCATGACTATTGATGAATACACGAATATCCTTGGCCGTAGTGCATGGATAATTTGTGGTCGTGATACTAATGCATATTCTTGGCCGTAGTGCATGGATGATATGAATTATTTATTAAGCTGAGTCTCAGCGATAAAAGTGATGAAAAACCTTTTTAAATCATAAAAGATAGTAGACTTTATTCTCTACTTGACTCTTCTATTGAATTGCTTATTCTGCTGCAGTTAAACTAGATGTCTATTGTATTTTATCAGTTTAACATTGTTGAAAACTAATGATAATTTATTCTGCATTATCTTGGTCATAATATTTCTTACTGGGCTAGTTGAGCTCACCCTTTCTTTCATTATTCTCTTCAGGAAATGAGAATATAGCTGAGACTAGTCGGGGAACGGAGTGACGGTCCAGACGATAACATTAGTAGTCCTCACTATTCTGTTAAATAGTGTGATAATAAATGTAATGAGGACTCCATTGAGTGTGGATATTATCTAGAAGACAATATTTGTATTAAAACTCGCAGCATATGTTTTGTCGTATTTTACATGACTGTTGAATAATTAAGTTGTATTTGAATTTTGTACCATGTATTTGGCGACTCAAGATGGGTGATTCATACCTATTTTTGGGGCATCACAATTTTATGTATTTGGCTACTCAAGATGGGTGATGTATACCTATTTTGGGGGCGTCACTCCACCGAATTTGTTTTATCTGTATCCGCCTTTGGTGCCACCGTTCCAGTTGGACTTGATTTCGCTACAGGACAAAATTGAGCTATGTGACCGTCTTTTCCACAACTAAAATGTTCCTTGGAAGGCTGTGAACACTTTGGACTTATGTGTTCCTCCTCTCCGCATCTGTAGCATCTAACTGGCGGTCGTTCTCCTCCCCTAGAATTTGTTGCTGGTGTTGGTGCTGCTGCCAACGTCTTCCCATCATCGTTAAATCTTCTCTTCTTGAATTTTCCACTTCTATTATCTTGGTCATGATTACCACCGAAGTGGTTACCATTATTGGCATGATAATTTCTCCCATGATGGTTATCATTGTTACAATGGTCGTTGGCACCGGTACGATTATTATCGTGTTGTTAGTCGTTACCTTTTGGTTGTGTTGACTCATTATCGCGCTCCAATAACTGAGCCCTATTCACAACATCAGAATATAAATAAAGATTATGAGAAATGAGGTATTGACGTATTTCGGGTTTCAAACCTCTTAGAAATATTCGCGTTATTCGCCCCTCATTATCAACCAAATGGGATGAAAATCAGGACAACTCCGCAAATTTAACCTTGTATTGCGACACGGTCATATTGTTTTGCTCCAACTTGATAAACTCCACCTCCTTCATGTGACGAATACTTTCGGGAAAGTACTTGTCGTTGAACAACTCTTGGAACTTCTCCCAAGATATATTGAGTGCATCAGGCTGGGTACGCTTTATAGATTCCCACCAGTAATCTGTCTCTTCACGCAAAATAAAGGTGGCAAATGGAACCTTTTGCTCCTCAATGGTCGTGACTATACCGAATAATCCCTAGTCATAATCATACCAAAAACTGTCCATCAATGCACTACAGGCCACTGAGGACTTTTACCACATCATTTATAACATTACAGGTCATGATTATACTGAATGATCCCTGATCGTAATCATACCAAGTCTATCTATGCACGTAAGCCAAATATGACTTTCATCATAATATAAGCATGAGGATGATGACAATGACATAATAATTCAATAAAACAAGTTCAAGGATAAATTTTAATGATTTATAATTTAATTTATCCAGAAATCAATAACGTCCAAATTATCAACATGATACTGTCAGGAATAAACATGTGAATGATATTCTTATTTATATATGATTTGATTATGATATATATATGAATGAATATGCAAGTATGCTTGCATTAAGAAAAACTGTAAAGTCCTTTGATAGATAATAGAAACATATGTGCAAGGACTTAGAATGAATTGATCAAATATGTTAGGTTGATCCTACATAAGCAAAATAACTTTATAAAGTCCTTAAAGAGAAATGATGTACAAGGACTATAAATATAGAAAGATAAAGCATGTTAGATTAATCTTATGATGTAATAGATAGACTTGTCTAATCGTCGAGCACTACACCAAAAATCATAGTCTGCCAGGAGAGTCTAGGAAAACTCGAGAGCTATCAAGGCAGAATCGTAGTCTTCAAGATAGTAGATCTCGGAGTTCGTTGACTTTCAGGAGAGATGAGGAAGGATCGTAGTGTGTCGAGGAGAACTTCCTCAGGGGCGTAGCCTGCTGAGGAAGTCATGTTCAGAATCGTAGAGACAGCTTGCCTACGAGCCGATCGAGTATATGCCAAAGCTAAGTCAAGAATCGTAGACTACACTCAGAGTCGTAGAGTCTACTAATCATACCAGAGGAAGAGATAGTAGTCGAGCAAGATCAGATGCAGATAACAAGCACAACGATAGAAATCGTAGAGTGTCAAGATCTGATCTCGGAGTCGTAAAGTCTGCACAGCCAAAGCTGAATCGTAGAGTGAAGAACTAAGACTTCAATAGATGTGCTCACAATGCCAAGACAGAATCGTAGAGAAAATACGATTCTCAATGAATGAGCACTCCTATAATATCCAAAGGAATGAAGCCTCTGGTTGGCACTGCATAGATACGTCCCACCTGAAGGAAACCAAAGAGCACTCAATGAATGGCATGCAAGCTAATAGAAGACCTAAGCACCAACCCAATCAGCATCAAGATTGAGTTGTGAAGCCATTCGAGATGAAGTCTTCCATATGATGATCATAAGAAGACTTCAGTAACTGACTAAGGAAAGTCAGCATATGCAGTAGCTGTCAAGTAGAAAGATGACAACATTTTTGGAAGCAACCAAGATCATAGTTTTTGCTAAGCGAAGAAGGAACTGATGTAGTACACATCGAGATACTAGTCAGCCTCTGAAGAACAAGGCTAAAGTGATTAAGCATTGGGTCAGTCCATTGATGATAAGTGAATGAGAGATCACAAGGAGAAAGCGAGCTGGACATGCCACAAATCTAAAGTGTCTTGTTATTCAGAATAGGCTAGAGAAAGGAATCAAGCCATCAGTATCTGAGAACAGTCGAGGCAAACAAAAGTGATGAAGCACTGCACGAAAAGATAAAGAGGTGTTCTATACTAGAGATTAAGTGAACACTCCTCAAGATCGTAGTGTTGACTCTTCATGTCAATAAGACACTACGATCAGGTCCAAGAAGAAGTGCATCAGAATCATAGAGTTCGAACAACTAAGGATTGAAGCATTGGCAATGGTTCCATCTGAAGGTTGGCATTCAGACAAAAGCTTATTGAGAGCATCGATGCAAGGACAACCTCTGATCGAGAAATCATAAAGGTGAAATAAAGTCGCCGACCTGCCCAAGATATCAAAGTAACATATCTGATAGGGTAGGTGAAACAACAGACTGCAGTGTCAGGAAGTCAGAAAAAGATGTCATGTCACGTCTGCAATCTGCACCAAATAACTCGAGATCTGTGAGGCAATTTGAATAGCTTTCAACGGCTACTTTCCAACGGAAAGATTGGGAAGTAGTATAAATCAACAGAGCTTTAAAGATCAAGAGCTGCTGATGATTATCATGTTATAGAATCGTTGAGTTGGTGAATGCTATTGTTGATTCTACGAGTTCCATCAAAGATCAACAGAACAAGTCTCAGTGACAGTGAGACTACCAAGGTGGAAGTGAAACAACTTTAAAGAAGAACTCAAACAGATCAAAGCTTCACTCAATAAAGATGAGAATGCCACTAAAGATGACAGCCAAGCTGAGAGCCGAGAAGGTCAAGAAGATAGCATTCGGGAAAGTGGCTGAGTACAAAGAAGATCAAGAGAGCCAATCTACGAATCACCATGAATCGAAAGCTGAAACTGAACAAGTGCAGAACCATGTCTGCAAAGTATTCAAGAAGGGTTCAGGGATTTCTAAGTGCCAGACGAAGTCTACTAAAAGTACAGAAACTTAGCAAACCCAGATGGTGATGGTGCACAACTGATATCAGATGAAGATGAGCAGAAAAGAATGAAAATCAGCTGCACCAAAGAAGATGTGGTCCAGACTCGAAGCAGAAAGCAAAGAGGACCACACCAAGCTGCTAAGTACAAAAGATGTTCAGAGCCTAATGACATCTTAGCAGCTCAGCACCACCACCAACAACAACTACAACAACAAGAAGCCAGGGCCTGAGGGGTCCTTGTCCGGAGGGACTAAATGAAGTTCCAAGCTTGTTAGGCTTGAAGAGTTCCTAGAGAAATAGAGAAGTTCCAAGGCTGCTAGCCTTGAAGAATTCTTAGTGAACTGAAGTCCCAAGGCTGCTGGCCTTGAAGGAATCTTAGTGATTCAGGGTGCTGCCCTTCCTTAGTGGAAATCCTGCTAGTTGAAAGCAGAAGAGTGAATTAGGAGCTTGAGTCTCTGAACCACTTAAAATCCCTTGTGTCTTTTACTTTATGTCATTTACATTATGTACATTAACTGCTATAACTGTTATGTATGTTTTAACTGCTTACCATTGAACTAACTCTACAAATAATGTATGTATGATTATGAATATATCAATGAAGGGGATCATTTACTTATTCCGCTATGCTTGGAAAGATTCTTATGTTTGTCTTATGCTAAATTATTAGCAATACAAAATAAACCAGAAAAGTATTTAAATTGAAAAAAGATCTATTCACCCCACCTCTAGATCTATTGTGCTTACTGGGAACTAACAATTGGTATCAGAGTAGGTTCTCATGCTATATTCAAAAGCAAATCGCTTTGAGTCTGATCCTAGGTACAAACATTGTTCTAAACTTAGTTTAGTAGTAAGTCACTTGTTATATGCAGATGAGCTCACACGTTGGAAATATTGTGTACAGATAAATGTGTATATACACCTGAAGCTGCTCAGATTGCTCCATACTCTCGATTGCCATATCAACAAGACCAATCCTTGCTCGCAGTCAATCTTGTTGTTTGAAGACCAGGCTAGAAAGCTCAAATGACATCAACAGAAAAGAGTCAAACTTCCACCAGCCTGAAGAGATGAAAAGGCCATACATGCTAAGAAATGTTTTATTCAGAGAAGAATCTCTCAAACATGTATCTGGCCAACCAGCAGCTGGATGTAAGCCTTGTAAACTCAAGGATATTAAAGAACTTACAAATGTTGACACTCTCTTAGCTTGTGTCTTCAAGACCACGACTGATTGACTGAAGATCAACTGGAGCAACCGGCTGTCAGAAGCAAATGAGAAAACATGCACATCAATGCCAAAACTCAGTATATCTAAGATAAATGACTGTTAAGTAACTCACAACAAAAAGGTACGATTTCTCGCTAACATAGACATGAACATTATATCTGCACCTTACTCATGAATTATAACAGTTTTCCTTCAAGTATTCATAATCTATCTAAAAAGGTGAAGAGAGAAAGTACACTGATGATAGAAACTCAAATGTCTACAAACTTTCTCTCCATCCAAGTTTTAGGTTAAAGATGATAACTTGAAAGAGACCTAAAATGGTTTTAAGAGCCTCACAAGTCGATTGAATGTGAAGAAATCTTCGTTGATGGGTTAATGTTCTTTGTACATCCTATGGTCTAAGTGTTTAATGACACACAGAGTATGATCAGATCTATAAGAGAATCTTAAAGATTCATAAAAATTGATCACCTCCATGAATCAACCCGATGCTAATAAATCGTAGAGCTGATTCTCACTCTATGAACATTTAAACTCTATGATCATAACTTAGCATATGATGAAACCATCAAGGAAAAGAGTTTTTTTTTATTAAAATAACAAATTTCTCTCACACTCACCACCATGCATCTCAAAATATTATCTAAATGAAGTATATGCCTGAATACGACTGATGGTGGTCAATGTGATGATTATTCAAGTATGAGGAACAGAGGTTTGGTAAACTAACCTAGCAGGACCCATTTGACCATGGGTACCAAAAATTAGAAATGAATAACCTGCAGGTACTTGGTCTATCTGACCACACTAAGGAATGTTAAAGCAAAAGACTTCAGTCAAGAAGAGTCAACTAGCAGAAGGCTTAGGACTGTTCAAAAATAATTCTGACAAAATTCCTATATGTCAAAGCCTGTCCTTAAAGACCTGCTGAGCTAATCTAAATGAAGCTCAAATGGCTGCATATCTTTATATGAAAGTAGGCCACTCAACCAGAGATGAAAAATGGTCTTAGATGCTCAAGCATGCAAAACTTGTTCTCAAGGAAGCTTACATCAGAGGACTATCGAGCATCAAACATCAGGAACTTAGTACGCGAGCAGAACTCCACGAGCACAAGCTGATAAGGAAGACTACGTTTGTAGTGCTATCAAAGGATCGTAGAATGATCAACCCTGAAGATACTCATTTCTACGATATAAGAAGATTTAATGACTTTTGTCAGAAGGAGATATGCAGGGATGCTTCCTTATGTACATAAGGAAAAAGGAATCACACCTCACTAAAAAGACAACATCAACCATGGGGGAGCAGTGATCTGTTAAGAAACAACAGTACTGAAATGTTTTATGAAGTAATGTACCAGCTACAGAGTCCCAAAACTTTGTGGCTGATGAATCAAATGAAGATTCATAGTCAGTAGGAACGTCTCAAAACGTACTATTGATAACCTATCAGCCACCCAATTCAAAATTGTAGAGTTCCTATAATCAAACATATGATCGTAGTGTAAAAGCAAGAAGACACCACGATCACAGTAAATGCAATTGTCTAAAAGTTGATAAAGGACCTCCTCACCAGAAAAGGTCAAAAGAGATATCAGTGCAAATTACTCCTAAATCAAATTCATCTAAAAAGTACCTCTGGGACAAACCTGACCCTTAGCTCACTCTAAGAGGTTGGCCCTTCTTGAGCTACCTTATCCCAGAAGAATTGCTTAATCATGTTCATCTCAAGAATCAAGACAGTCAACGATCGTAGAGTAAAGTTTGAGAGAACTCAACGATCGTGATGTAACCTCAATGATCGTAGTGCAACCTCAGCAATCGTAGAAACAGACTCGACGATCGTAGTCTTACAAGAGGCTACTCTTAACTTATGAGGAGTTGGAACATGACAATTTCTCAAGCATTTAGATAATAGGAGAAAAGTTCGAATAATGATTAGAAAGATGTCTTGCTGAAGGAAAGTGCCCAAGGCTTCATAAAGCACAACAGTGGATGAGCCGAGGAGGTTCAAAATGAGAAGTAATGTCAAAACCATCCACTGCAACATCTTTTAGAGAGTTGATCGATGAGTCAACAAAGGAAAACGTAGAGTCAATAGTTGTCCTATCATGCTACTCTACGAACTCAAGAGGTCAAAGGTCAACCCACGTCAATTAAATGTCTAATATTCTAAAAGAGACATCTAACTGACAAGTTAATGGGGAGTTACAGCTAGTTACTGGGAATCGTGCAACCAATGACTGGTTGACACATCACAGAGTTTGCAGAGTCAGAAGGAACTGCCATAAAGACAAATTCAAAATCTGCAAACAGTTATCCTAACCTATCTAATATCTCTCCCTCCTATTTTCAAACCCTAAAATTCTCTTTGAAGCCAAACCACTCAAATTTGCAGAGTCTAAATCACAATCAGCCATACTCTATAAATCTCCCTGAATCAATATCCATATTCCTCGAATCATTCAAATGGAAGATTGGCGAGTAATCACTAGCATTCAGCTCGGAACCAAGTCATTTGAGAAATCCGAAAAGAAGTTCAGAGACATTCTTGAACTTATGAAGAAAGCTGGATTCTCAGAATATCTTGAGGCAAGCACTCGAGTATACACTGAACTAGTTAAGGAATTCTACTCAAATGCAACCATAAATGCTGGAACTCTTTCAACCAAGGTTAAAGGTCAGTCTCTAAAACTGAAATTAGCCGATATCAATCAATGCTTAGGTTTTCTTGACCTAGGACTAAAAAACCTTGATGAGATTGACACTGAGAAAACAAAGGAGATTATGGGGTACCAAAGAAACCCTAGTCAGAAGGACCTGAAGAAAAAGGAGTTTCCAGAGGAATTCGAGTTCCTTGAAGAGATAGTAGGCAAATGTATACTATACAAAGATACTGCACATGACACTGTGCTCGATCAACAACTGAAGATTATGTCTGCAATAATTCTGAAGAAACGAATAAACTTTGGAGCTATCCTGTTTGATCAAATCTCAAAATGGGTGGAAAAGGCTGAGTTGAAGAAGTCTTCAGAAAAATCACTTACAAAGGTGTTTCATGGAAGACTGTTCAGTATTGTGATGAAGAAGAAACTGGGAAGCAAGATCAAAGATGATGAGGGAGAACCTCTAAATGTTCACAAAGTAATGTCTCTACCATTGTTTGTGAATTGGAAGAAAAACCCAAAGGAGAATAGAAGGCTAACTATAGCATGGGCAACATAAAGAACTCTGCTAAGAAAAGAAAGGTAAAAGAGGTGGAAAGTTCTGAATTTGATGACTTTGTATGCGAGACCCCAAATTTTATGAATAAAGATTTAAATTTCACAATTTTTTTAATATTATGGTATGGATTTGATATAATGTTATAGTTATGGGTAGTATTTATAAATTTTACAAAGTATGCAAGTTGTTATAAAATATTCCTTTGGTCGGGGAATATTCTTTTTGTCAGAGAATATTCGTACGACGGCTTAATCATTGGTGGACCCCACAACGGAAGTACTGTTGTAGTTAGAAAATGAAAAAAATATTTTATGAAAATAACGGCGGAGGTTTTACCGTTAAAACTGTTGAATTACTCAGTAGTAAAAGTACAGTAATACGCGTGGTTGCATAGTAGCACACGGTATTGGTTATTGATGTAAGACCCCAACTTATTATAAATAAAATTGAATTTTCTCAATTTATTATTTTGAAATAGTAAGGATTGATTTGATTAATGTGGATATTTATGGGTAAAATACGCAAATATTTCAAATAAGCAAGTGGTTATGAAATATTCGTTTGGTCGTGGAATATTCTTGCTGTCGGGGAATATTCGTACGACGGCGCAGCCTTGTGTGGGCCCCATAACGGAAAGCGATTGGATGAAGAAAACGACAAGAATAAGTTGGTTATAAATAACGGCGTAGTTGTTACCGTTAATACTGTTGGAATACCAGGTGGTTAAAACACAGTAGCACACGGTATTACACCAATTATTGATTCTTACGTAAGAAGGCACTAATCAATAATTGTTATAGTAATTACTGTTCAGTATTTTATTTTATTGATTCAATAATTGTTGCGTTGATATTTTATATTATTGTTGTTTCAATAATTATCACTACACAGTATTTTCTATTATCGGAGCAATAATTTATATTATCTGAATAATATTATTGGATAACATTATTGGCAATGTCTAGAAAATTCTATCTAAAGAGAGGTTAGGTCATCTAATTGCGCGCTAGTAAGGAGAGATCCTTATTGGAAAGCCCCCTCTATCCTGGGAACTGTCTGGTTGTCAGTATTGTGATTCTATAATATTATCCGTGAATAATTAATTATTGATTTATATGATGAGAAAAATATTGATTTTATGTGGAGAAAATTTTTAATGTGATAATTGTTGAAAATTAATATTTTATCTTTTTTGATAAAATAATTCAATTAAATATATTATTTTAATAATATATTGATGGTGATATTTTTACAATGAATGTGGGATATATGAGTATATGAGGAGGAAGAGTATTTTTGTGGCATTAAATAATTAACACATGTTTTGTGTGTCGGTAGACCCCATTTCTTGACTGAAATTTGATAATAGCTTGTAAAATCGCCCGTTTGTGAATTTCGGTCAATTTTTGTTTGGAATTTAGAAAAACTTTCTTCTGCAAAGTTGTAGATAATGGAATTTCCTATGGAAAAGACATGAGGTTTGAATTTTTCTGATTAAAGGGCTATTTATTGTGAATTATTGAAGTTTTGGAGTTCCGAAATAATTAATTTTTGGAAGTTTAAAATATTTTAAGTAGCAAAAACGTTTTTGGGATGTTGGCACATGTTTTGGCTGATGATTTTGGTCTGGTGTGGTGTGCGCAGGAATATAATTTGAAAATATTAATAATTTATTAAATTTTCTGCTTTGGTGTTCTAAGCATTTTCCTATAAATAGAATGCTTAAGTTAGAATTGAAAATCACACCAGAAATTAAAGATTTCTCTCTCTTTCTCTCTCGATATATTGAGCGTATTCTTGTTAGTATTTTAATACTTTGAGTGTTGCTATACGGTGCAAGTTCAAGTCATAGCCTATATTCGGTATTTCAGCTAAAAGTACTATTTTTTCGAGGTAAGAGATATTTTTTTTTCAAATGATATTATTTCTTTCAATATCATTATGCCGAAGTATTGATCTAAAATTTTAATCAAATTTGGAACTTTTTGTGTTGGGATTATTATTCACGTATACGGCACTATTCACGAATACAGCACTATTCACAGAAAAATCAAAATTTTATTTTTTGTCCAAAATATCTATTATGGATACTAGCTTTGATTGTATCCATGTTTTGATCATTCTTAAATTTTACTCCACTATGATTATTTATGAGGTATTTTTGGACATGAATTAACTGAAATACGAATCTTTAATATTTATTCTTTTGTTTCACTGGATTCGTTTTCTTTAAAATATTTTTTTATCATCCCCAGTCCTAAATGATGCTATTATTGAATATCTTTAACATGTAGTGCAAAGATAAATGATTTTATAATGAATATCTTTGGCCCGTTGTGCAAAGATGAACATGTGTTGAGATGAACATGCCCGACTGATGAATATCTTTGGCCTGTAGTGCAAAGATGAATATTTGATTCAAGATGTGTATTGATTGATGTTACAGGGATAAAATATTGTTGATGGACTTTTAAATTCATAGATAATAGTAGATTTCATTCTCTACGTAACTCTTCTATGAATTATTATTTCCGCTGCGAATATTGATCTGAAACTTATTGTCTATTGTATTTTATCAGATTTTTTCATATTGAAGATTAACGATAATTTTTTCTATATTATCTTAGTCATAATATTATTTACTGGGCTAGTTGAGCTCACCCTTTTCCTTGTTGTTCTATTTTTCTTCTCAGGAGGCGAGAATGTAGCGAGTACTAGTCGGGGTATGGAATGATGATTCTAGAAGTTGTTTAGTAGTCCTCACCATTTTTATATAATAATGTATCAATAATTGTGATGAGGATTTATTTGGGTATAGATATTGTCTAGAAGATAATATTTGTATTTAAACTCACAGTTTTTATGATGTATTAATAAAGTTGTAGTTGTTTCTGTACCATGTTATTGACAACCTAAAATGGGTGATGTATACCTATTTTGGGGGCGTCACAATTGATGCTTATGTGATAAGTCACTCAATTATACTCAATTATTGCTACAGTAATTGCTGCATCATATCTCTCATATTATTGATTCGATTATTGCCACAGTATCATCTGCATTATATTATATATTATTAAATCAATAATTGAGACGACAAAGTTATTCATATTATTAAATTACAATATTTATAATGTCTAGAAGTTCTATCAAGGAGAGATTTGGTCATCTAATTGCGCGCCAATAAGGATAAATCCTTATTAAAAAGCCCCGTCTTTCTTGGGAATGACCTGGTTGTTAAATATTGTGAGTTATAATGTTAATGATGAATAAGTTCGTGTTGATTAAAGATGAATTTGATAGTTCCATTGTGTTGGAATTATTTTTTTAGTAGAAATTGACATTTATTTCGATAATAATTGATGTCTGGAGATTATATTGTTTAATCGGGTATTCAGGGCACTTTTCGTGTCGGAGTACTATTCACGAGTTACTATTTATGAGTTACTATTCACGAGTTACTATTGAGTCACATTTACTTACTATTAGGGGAGTTAGTGCAAGATTGATGATACTTGCATAACTAAGTTAAAAATGGAGGTATGGATGGAGGTAGTATACTGTAATTAATTTTTTCACATGTTTAGAACTACTGAGTCACATGATTTACTATTAAGGGAGGTGGTGCAAGTTTAATAATACTTGGATGACTGAATTAAAAATGAAAGAAAAGTTGGAGGTATTGTATTGTAATTTTTTGAGGCCCAAAATGTGTAATTATCGAAACTATATTTTCCTATAAATAGAAGATCATTCTTCCTTCATTTCTCACCAATTCACTAATGCTATAGAGAATTTATTATAGAGAAAAAATATAGAGAGAAAGAAGAAGAGAAGTTTGCTACCTCTCTACTCCAGTATCCAGCTTTATTCTAAGGTAAGGGATATTATTTGTTGTATTCGTAAGGGGTATTATTCTTTCGTATTCATAAAGAGAATAATTTTCTTTCACTACCCGTAAGAGTTGTTATTCCATTCTTTATTATTATGTTGGAATAACCTGTATATGCGAAGTACCACATACATGGTGAAATTATTCTGTTATTTAATTCCTTATTATTATGTTGGAATAACCTGTTTATGCGAAGTATCGCATACATGGTGAAATTTTGTTGTTATTTCTTTCTTTATTATTCTGTCGAAATATCCTGTCTGTGCATTTTCGCCGGACCTATTTCCATTATTTATTATTCTGTCGGAATATCCTGTCTGTGCGTTTACGCCGGACCTGGTTCCATTATTTATTATTCTGTTGGAATATCCTGTCGGTGCAAATTTTTCCTGACCTGGTTCCGTTCTTTATTATTCTGTTGGAATATCCTGTCGGTGCGGATCACACCTGACCTGATTCCATTCTTTATTATTCTGTTAGGAATAACCTGTCTGTGCGATCTCTATCGCATGCATGGTGAATCCTTCTGTTATTCCATTCTTTATTATTCTGTTAGAATAACCCGTCTATGTGGATTATGAAGAAAGTAATAATAAAAGCAAGGGATTGATGAAAACCATGGGTATATGTAGTATTAGTAAGTGTTATGATAAGTTATGTTGGTTAATATGTGAAAACATGAAAGTTTCTTAGAAATCACAAAGGATTGAAAAAACAGATTTTGGTAAAAATAGAACATGAAATTCAATTGACCATATCTCCTATGATATTTCAAATTTTTGAGTATGGTCAAGTTCTATAGTTAGATCTATAAGTTTCCTAACTTATCCAAGTGGAATCATTGGAAAAGTTGATGTAGATTTTCGTGTGGACTGATTTTAGCAAAGCACGAAAAAGTTAAAAATGGGAAAAAGCTACTACCCAGATTTTTAAAAGGGCATTTTCGGCCACTTAATTTATGAGAAAAATTCCGGCCTTTTGGGACATGAAAGTATATGGTATAAAGAACCTCCTGTCCAAAAATGAGCTCATTCCGACTTAAAATGAGCAAGTTATGACCATTTCAATATTTAGGTTTTTCCGACAAAAAACGTTATAACCGGAGTTCTATAACTCCGATGACCATGAAATTTAAACTGGAAGCTAATGTTAACATTTATAAGATCCTGCCAAGATTTGGGAATTTTTGGAGTTAAACTTGAGGTAGCTAATTTCTTAAGGAATTAATTAGAAATTAATTTTTGAAAAATAGTAAATTAATTTTAAAAATTCTGAGAAAAATATATGTTCATTATGGGACTATATTCTGCTAAATCCCAGAAAAGAAATATTTTTGGAACTGATTTGGTATTTTTCATGTAAATGATCTAGTTATGAGTAAATGGATAAAATATGTTATGTAAAGTAACAAAGTTGGAAAATGGGATTTTATGGCTTGGAAATCCTATATAAGGTATATGCAGATTTTTGATGAGGGATTTGATCATTGGTGATGAAATCTTATGAGTATGACATTCTTGAATGATTAATTGCATTATTTGATAAAATGTAAATAATTTAAATAAATTGTTTATAAGTTTAAGAAGTGATTAAAATATTGTTATGATATTAATAATATTAGATTATGAATTTATTATGTGATTGATAATATTTGGATAAATTTAAAGTCTTTAATATTTATCCTATTTTAGTTTGATTAATGCTTATATCATTGTCATCATCCTCATGCTTATATGGTGATGAAAGTTATCTTTGGCTTACGTGCGAAGATGGACTGTTGATTATTGAATTGTATATCTTTGGCTTACGTGCAAAGATGGATTGTTGATTATTGGTTTTATTGTTGTATATCTTTGGCTTACGTGCAGAGATGGACTTGGTATGATTATGACCAGGGATTATTCGGTATAGTCATGACCATTGATAATTTAATGAATGTCCTTGGCCCATAGAGCAGGGATGATTCGATGATGTGGTTTATTTACTAAGCTGAGTCTCAGCGATAAAAATTGATAAAAACATTTTAAATCATAGAAGATAGTAGATTTTATTCTCTACTTGACTTTTCTAATGGATTGCTTGTTCCGCTGCAGTTAAACTTTATGTCTATTATATTTATCAGTTTAACATTGTTGAAGACTAATGATAATTTATTCTATATTATCTTAGTCATAATATTTCTTACTGGGCTAGTTGAGTTCACCCTTTCTTTCACTGTTCTCTTCAGAAAATGAGAATATAGCTGGGACTAGTCGGGAAACGGAGTGATGGTCCGAGATGGAGTATTAGTAGTCCTCACTATTCTATAAAATAATGTGATAATAAATGTAATAAGGACTCCATTGAGTGTGGATATTGTTTAGATGACAATATTCATGTTTAAACTCTTAGTTTATGTTTTGTCGTATTTTACACGATAGTTGTATTATTAAGTTGTATTTGTATTTTTGTACCATGTATTTGGCGACTCAGGATGGGTGATGTATACCTATTTTGGGGGTGTCACACTGTACCAGCAGTAACCACACCAGCCCGAAAGAAATTCAAAAGTGTGAGGAAAACTGAGGCCCCATCAAGAAGTCTCTCCACCAAAGATAAGGAGGAAGATGAAAAGGTCTCAACTGCAGACCACAAAGAGGAGAAGTAACAGACTATCTCAAGGGCCATCCAGAAAGAAAGCTAATGTGGTAAACAAACAAGTTCCAATTCCCCAAGGAAACACATCTAACAAAGAAGAGGACGTAGAGTCAAAAGAAAAGAAGGGAAGTGATGATCTCAAGACTGAGTCCCCGGAGAACAGATCCAACAATGAAGGTGGAGCTGGATCCATGAAAGAAGATGTAAACTCTGCTGATAAAGAAGAATATATAAGCCCTATGGCCAATTCTCAGAGTATTTACTTTGAAGTTGAAGAAAAGCTGCAAGATGACCCATCTGAATCTCCAAATGCAAATGCTCCAACAAGCTCTCATAATGGATCAAAAGATGATGAGATCAAAAAAGGAATACATGTCCCTGCTAATGATGAAAATCATAGAAGCTTGCCTGATAACTCTAAGGCCTCAGAGTTTGAAGGAGAATAAGAATCTGACTTTCCCATAGCTGAACCTCCAAGGAGAAGGAAAAGCTACAGACTACTGGCTAAATTTGCCTCTAACAAGAAAAGTGATCACTCTACTGCAGTTATTGAAGTAAGTGACGATGAATCCATGGAAAATACTGCTGAAGAAGGTTCTAAAAATTAAATTCTACAAGGAGACTTCACTGATGAATCTGATGAAGGAAGTCAGCAAGATTCTTGATCAAAAAGGGAAGAAATAGAGAAAAATTCTGATTCTGCACCTCAGGAATCAGAGGAACCAGAATACTATCATGTTCTCTCTCCAGCCAAAATTAGCAGAAGAATTGTAGTGTAAGTCCTTGATGAACCACCAGCTGAACCAGCATCAAGTTGAATAAATCATGGAAATGAACAACTTTGAGTTGTGAGAATGACTACAGATGAAGTGCTTCATAACTGGAAGAATATGGAGTTAGATTGCACAACTATATTATACAATTCTGAAGATCTTTTGATTAGGTGGTTCTTCCCATAGATGTCATGGTTAAAGGCACATACTGAGAGAGATGAGAGTTACTTCAGCTGGTGCTACTCTCAGTTTCCAAATTTGGAACTTGTGTCACAAAACTTCCCAAGGGTAAAGAAGTTTGCAACCATAATGATCAACGATTAGCCCCACTACAAAGTCTATCAACATACTGAAAGTCACTATATTCCTTATGATCGTAGAGTGGACTCTGATGGAAAAAGGAATATGGCCAAGACACTCTACCACTGATGATGATCAAGTCCAGAACAAGATGTCTCCATCTGCTCAAGCACTGTTGACCAACATTCCTTCATCCTCCAAAAACAATTGGTACTCAACGATCTTTTAGATTATCAACACCTTTGAAAATCTGTCCAAAGATGAAAATCGTAGAGTCCAATCTAGTGTTCAACGAGAGACTGTTCAACCAGATGATCAAATTTCTATGGATAAGGAGCTAACGAAAAACTCTGATGAACTGATTGAGAAGATTTCTCTAATTCATGAAGAATCAAAGAAGATGACAACAGCTAAAAATAATTCAGTCCAAGATAGACTTCAAGCAACGATGGCTGAAGTATCTCTCAAAATCAAAGAGAGAGATCACATCTATCTGAAGGACATACATGATCAAAAGGCTGAAGCTCTACGAGCGCAAAAGGAAATGAAGAACAATTCCAAGCACTCTTTGACAAGATTGACAACATGAATCAGTCCTTCTCTATGCAACTTGAGTTAAGCCAACAAGAACTCAAGATTGAAGTTGGTAACTTCTCTTATCTAATGGAGCAGCTTATGTCTAACATGGAATAGCTCTCTCAAGTGATTAATGACAAAAAGGGGGAGAAAAAGAGGCATAGAAAAAGGCAAGTAAGAGGCATTCAAGAAAAGTCAAGGAGAGCAGGAGCAAATAAGAAAGGAAGACAAAGAAGAAGAAAGTAGAAAAAGAAGATGGTTCATCATCTGAGGGGGAGACAAAGGATGATGAGCCTAAGACTGAGGGGGAGCCAGAAGAGCCTAAGACTGAGGGGGAGCCAGAAGAAGAGGAGGAGGAGCAAACAATTCAATGGATGAGTAGTTGATCAACAGACATCCTGGAAACATACATGGAGCCAAAGAGGTACATCTCTAACTAGTTAGGTATGTTCTGGATCCAGGATTTAAAATGTCATAGTGTATTAAATTCTGTATTATTATAAATGACATTCATGATCATCTGTTTTAGAAATACAACAGCTCACTATATATAAGATTCATTCATAACATGCATATGCACTTATTGTTTTTGTCATAATCAAATAGGGGGAGATTGTCAGGAATAAACATGTGAATGATATTCCTATTTATATATGATTTGATTATGATATATATATATATATATATATATATATATATATATATATATATATATATATATATATATATATATATATGAATGAATATGAAAGTATGCTTACATTAAGAAAAGCTGTAAAGTCCTTTGATAGATAATAGAAACATATGTGGAAGGACTTAGAATGAATTGATCAAATATGTTAGGTTGATCCTATATAAGCAAAATAGCTTTGTAAAGTCCTTAAAGAGAAATGATGTACAAGGACTATAAATATAGGAAGATAAAGCATGCTACACTCAGAGTCTTAGAGTCTACTAATCATACCAGAGGCAGAGATCGTAGTCGAGCAAGATCAGATGCAGACAACAAGCACAACGATAGAAATCGTAGAGTGTCAAGATCAGATCTCGGAGTCATAGTGTCTACACAGGCAAAGCTGAATCATAGAGTGCAGAACTAAGACCTCAACAGATGTGCTCACAATGCCAAGAAAGAATTTTAGAGCAAATACGATTCTTAACGAATGAGCACTCCCATAATATCCAAAGGAATGAAGCCTCTGGTTGGCACTGCATAGATACGTCCCACCTAAAGGAAACCAGAGAGCACTCAACGAATGACAAGAAAGGTAACAGAAGACCTAAGCACCAACCCAATCAGCATCAAGATTGAGTTGTGAAGCCATTCGAGATGAAGTCTTCCGCAAGATGATCATAAGAAGACTTCAGTAGCTGACTAAGGAAAGTTAGCATATGCAGTAGCTGTCAAGTAGAAAGATGACAACGATCTTGGAAGCAAACAAGATCGCAGTGTTTGATAAATGAAGAAGGAACTGATGTAGTACACACCGAGATACTGGTCAGCCTCTGAAGAACAAGGCTAAAGTGATTAAGCATTGGGTCAGTCCATTGATGATACGTGAACAGTAGATCATATGGAGAAAGTGAGTTGGACACGCCACAAATCTAAAGTGTCTTGTTATTCAGAAGAGGACAGAGCAAGGAATCAAGCCATCAGTATCTGAGAACAGTCGAGGCAAACAAAAGTGATGAAGCACTGCACGAAAAGATGAAGAGGTGTTCCATACTAGAGATTAAGTGAACACTCCTCGAGATCGTAGTGTTGACTCTACATGTCAATAAGACACTACGATCAGGTCCAAGAAGAAGTGCATCATAATCATAGAGTTCGAACAACTAAGGATTGAAGCATTGGCAACGGTTCCATCTGAAGGTTGGCATTCAGACAAAAGCTTATTGAGAGCATCGATGCAAGGACAACCTCTGATCGAGAAATCATAAAGGTGAAATAAAGTCGTCGACCTGCCCAAGATATCAAAGTAACATATCTGATAGGGTAGGTGAAACAACAGACTGCAGTGTCAGGAAGTCAGAAAAAGATGTCATGTCACATCTGCAATCTGCACCAAATAACTCGAGATCTGTGAGGCAATTTGAATAGCTTTCAACGGCTACTTTCCAACGGAAAGATTGGAAAGTAGTATAAATCAATAGAGCTTTAAAGATCAAGAGCTGCTGATGATTATCATGTTATAGAATCGTTGAGTTGGTGAATGCTATTGTTGACTCTACGAGTTCCATCAAAGATCAACAGAACAAGTCTCAGTGACAGTGAGACTACCAAGGTGGAAGTGAAACAACTTTAAAGAAGAACTCAAACTGATCAAAGCTTCACTCAACAAAGATGAAAATGCCACTAAAGATGGCAGCCAAGCTGAGAGCCGAGAAAGCCAAGAAGATAGCATTCAAGAAAGTGGCTGAGTACAAAGAAGATCAAGAGATCCACTCTACGAATCCCCATGAACCGAAAGCTGAAACTGAACAAGTGCAGAACCATGTCTGCAAAGTATTCAAGAAGGGTTCAGGGATTGCTAAGTGCCAGATGAAGTCTACTAAAAGTACATAAACTTAGCAAACCCAGATGGTGATGGTGCACAACTGATACCAGATGAAGATGAGCAGAAAAGAATGAAGATCAGCTGCACCAAAGAAGATGTGGTCCAGACACAAAGTAGAAAGCAAAGAGGACCACACCAAGCTGCTAAGTACAAAAGATGTTCAGAGCCTAATGACATCTTAGCAGCTCAGCACCACCAACAACAACAACAACAACAAGAAGAAGCCTGGGCCTGAGGGGTTCTTGTCTGGAGGGACTAAATGAAGTTCCAAGCTTGCTGGGCTTGAAGAGTTCTTGGGGAACTAGAGAAGTTCCAAGGCTGATGGCCTTGAAGAGTTCTTAGTGAACTGAAGTCCCAAGGTTGTTGGCCTTGAAGGAATCTTAGTGATTCAGGGTGCTGCCCTTCCTTAGTGAAAATTCTGCTAGTTGAAAGCAGAAGAGTGGATTAGAAGCTTGAGTCTCTGAACCACTTAAAACCCCTTGTGTCTTTTACTTTATGTCATTTATATTATGTACATTAACTGCTATAACTGCTATGCATGTTTTAACTGCTTACCACTGAACTAACTCTACGAACAATGTATGTATGATTATGAATATATCAATGAAGGAGATCGTTTACTTATTCTGCTGTGCTTGAAAAGATTCTTATGTTTGTAATGTGCTAAATTATTAGCAATACAAAATAAATCAAAAAAGTATTTAAATTGAAAAAAGATCTATTCAACCCCCCCTCCCCCTTTTAGATCTATTGTGCTTACTGGGAACTAATAGATACTCCTTTGTAGAGTAAAATTCAAGAATAATATTCTTGTACCAAAAATAATTTGGACAAAAAAGAAATATATTTTCAGGTGAATAGTACTTCAGGAATAGTACCCCGTGAATAGTACCCCGAATACCCGAGTGAATAATATTAGAGTGAATAGTAACTAGTAAAAAAATACCAAATAAAATGATATTCCATGATGAGTACAAAAGAAATGATATTTCATACAAGTATAATAGAATATATGAAACTGCAAATGGATTTTCACCCGCCATGCGGTAATCCACAAAGACAGATCATTTACACAATTTAATAAAGAAGGAATACGAAGGATCATTCACCATGCCTGCGGTAATGCACATAGACAGGTTATTCCAACAGAATAATAAATAATGGAATAACAACAGAATTCACCAGGCTTACGATAGACCGCACAGACAGGTTATTCCAACAGAATAATAAAGAATGGAACCAGGTCATGCATAATACGCACAGACAGGATATTCCAACAAAATAATAAAGAACGAAACCAGGTCATGCGTAATCCGCACAGACAGGATATTCCAATAGAATAATAAAGAATGAAATAACAACAGAATTCACCAGGCATGCGATAGAACGCACATACATGTTATTCCAATAGAATAATAAAGAATGAAACTAGGTCATACGTAATCCGCACAGACAGGATATTCTAACAGAATAATAAAGAATGAAATAACAACAGAATTCACCAGGCATGCGATAGACCGCACAGACAGATTATTCCAACAGAATAATAAAGAATGGAACTAGGTCATGCGTAATCCGCACAGACAGAATATTCGAACAGAATAATAAAGAATGGAATAACAACAGAATTTCACCATGTATGCGGTACTTCACATAGACAAGTTATTCCAACATAATAATAAAGAATGGAATAATAAAAGAATTTTACCATGTATACGGTACTTTGCACAGATAGGTTATTCTAACATAATAATAAAGAATGGAGTAACGGAATAATTTTACCATGTATGTGGTACATCGCATAGACATGTTATTCTAACATAATAATAAAGAATGGAATAACAGAAGCTCTCTTCATGAATACAAAAGAAATAATACCCCTTACCTTAGAAAAAACTGGATACTGGAATAGTGAGGTAGCAGACTTCTCTTCTTCTTTCTCTCTATAATTTCTCTTAATAATAATTGCTCTATAGCTTTAGTGAATTTGTGAGAAATAAAGGAAGAATGAACTTCTATTTATAAGAAAATAAAGTTTTGATAATTGCACGTTTTGGGACTCAAAATATTACAATATAATACCTTCCTATTTTTATTTATTTTTAATTTAGTCCTGCAAGTATTATCAAACTTGCACCACCTCCCCTAATATTAAATCATGTGAATCAATAGTAAATCATGTGAATCAAAAGTTTTAGACATGTAAAAATATGAATTACAGTATAGTACATCCATCTATAGCTCTATTTTTAACTTAGTCATGCAAGTATTATCAATCTTGCACCAACTCCCCTAATAGTACAAGAATGTGAATCAATAGTACATACATGTGAACGAATAGTTATAATCATGTGAATTAATAGCAATTAATTGCTCATTTATCCGATTAATTACCCGAATGGTCAATATAACTTTCAGACATCAATTAATATCGAAATAAATGTCAATTTCCACTAACACTAATAATTCCAACACAATAGAACTATCAATTTCATCTTTAATCAACACAAACTTATTCATTATTAATATTATAACTCACAATATTTAACAACCAGGTCGTTTCCAGGAAAGATGAGGCTTTCCGATAAGGATTTCTCCTTATTGGCGCTCAATTAGATAACCAAACCTCTCCTTAACAGAACTTTTAGACATTGTAAATATTGTAATTTAATAATATGAATAACTTTTTCGTCTCAATTATTGATTTAATAATATATTATATTATGCAGATGATACTGTGACAATAATTGAATTAATAATATGAGAGATATGATGCAACAATTACTGTAGCAATAATTGAGTATAACTGAGTGACTTCTCACGTAAGCATCAATAATCAATACCGTGTGCTACTATGCAACCACGTGTGTTACTGTACTTTTACTACCGAGTAGTTCAACAATTTTAACGGTAACACTTCTGCCGTTATTTTTATAAAAAGATAATCCTGTCATTTTCTTACTACGACAATACTTCCATTGTGAGGTCCATCAATGATTGTGCCGTCGTACGAATATTCCCTGTTAAAACGAATATTCCCCGACCAATCAAATATTTTATAACAACTTGCATACTTTGCAAAATTTATAAATATTATCCACAACTATAACATTATATCAAATTCACATCATAATATTTAAAAAAATATTCGAGAAATTTGAATCTTTATTCATAAAATTTGGGGTCTCACAACACTTTTTATATGAAAATGTCAATTTCTTATTTAATTTTGTCGTTAAATGGAAATTAAAATTTATAGATTTAGCTCCCTCCATTATACATTTCCTTCAATTTCATCTACATATATTAATTATTTCATCTTAGTAATTTTATTAACAATCAAAAAAATGTTAATAAATAGATGATGATATTAAGATCATTTCTACGAAAAAATATAATTATAAAAAATAATTTTATAGTTGATAGTTTTAAAAAAAATTAAATAAAATATCCACATGTTCATTAAATGATGAAAATGTATTGGATTACTTTTATTTTTGAAACAACTATATTGTTCAATATTATAAGTTGATTGAGTGAGGTTGATTCCAATTATACCATCTAAAATTATGGGTTAAGTTCAGATGACCACCTTGGTTTAAGCATTTTCCCACTTAACCACCTGTAGTCAGTAAAACTACATCTAAACTCCTGACTTTTTGAGTTGAAGTGAAAACGTCACCTTTTCCATCCAACTTAACCGTGCGTGTATGTTACACGCCAAAAAAAACGTGAGATGGTACTGAAACAGTCAAAAAAAAGACAAGTAAATCTCCAAAATACCCCATTCTTTTTCCTCAAACCACAATCTTCTTAATCATTTCTCACTCCTCAAACCGTGCGTCCTCTCTCTCTCTCATTTATCTCTCATTTCAAGCAAAAGATTCATAGAGATTTTTTGGAAGAAAATGGAGATTCAGTCTGTGCGGTAGTTGTAAACACTAAGATTGGGGCTGATTAGAAGCTGATTGAGTCGCTGCCCAGGTTAGAGATTGTGTTGAGTTACAGTGTGGGTTTGGATAAAATCTTATATAAACCTAAACCCCAATTCTTCCATTCCACACCACATAACCATCAAATCCTCTGATTTTGATATTCACAATCTAGGGTTTTATAAAGTTTTAATTTTCCAGCAAGGAAGGATGAGGAAATTCAGAAATTGGTTACCCACAACTTCAATTTCATTACACAGTACATCAATTAGTATGGGTAAGCAACTTTTATCAGTTTTTCACCATATTTGGCTTTCATTCTTCAATTTGGGGCATTGTGAGTTAATTTGCACACCAAGTGTTTGAGATATTGCCCAAGAGCAAGTTTGGAGGGAAGGGTTTGAATTTGAATACCTAGAAAGGAGAATCATCAAACGTTGATACCTAGGGGATGATACAATTAAAGGCTAACCATTATCTTCCATTTGATCATCTCTTTGATTCCTCTATATCATTCACTAAATCCACTAATCTCATCTCCTCCACCTTGAGATTAAGTCTGAAAGATCTTGCATACTCGTGGTGTAAGACCCCAACTTTTATGAATAAAGAATAATTTCTCTCGAAATATATTTTTGAATATTATGGTGTGGATATAATATAATGTTATAGTTGTGGGTAATATTTAAAAAATTTTCAAAGTAAGCAAGTGGTTATATAATATTCGATTGGTCGGGGAATATTTTTTTTAACAGGGAATATTCGTACGACGACACAATCATTGGTGGACCCCACAACGGAAGTATTGTCGTAGTTAGAAAACAACATAATTATCTTTTTATAAAAATAACGGCGAAAGTATTACCGTTAAAACTGTTGAACTACCCGATAGTAAAAGTACAGTAATACGCGTGGTTGCATAGTAGCACACGGTATTGATTATTGATGCCTACGTGAGAAGTCACTCAATTATTTCTACAGTAATTGCTGTATCATATCTCTCATATTATTGATTCAATTATTGTCACAGTATCATCTGCATAATATGTTATATTACTAAATCAATAATTGAGACGAAAAAGTTATTCATATTATTAAATTGCAATATTTACAATGTCTAGAAGTTCTGTCAAGGAGAGGTTTGATCATCTAATTTCACACCAATAAGGAAAAATCCTTATCGGAAAGCCCCCTCTTTACTGGGAACGACCTGGTTATTAAGTATTGTGAGTTATAATATTAATGATGAATAAGTTCGTGTTGATTAAAGATAAAATTGAGAGTTCCATTGTGTTGGTGGAAATTGACATTTATTTCGATATTAATTGATGTCTGGAAGTTATACTGACCATTCGGGTAATTAATCAGATAAATGAGCAATTAATTGCTATTAATTCACATGTGTGTACTATTGATTCACATTCTTGTACTATTGATTCACATTCACATGTGTGTAAGATTGATAATACTTGCATGACTAAGTTAAATATGGAGGTATAGATGGAGGTACTATAATGTAATTCGTATTTTCACATGATTATAACTATTAATTTACATGATTGAACTGTTGATTCACATTATTTACTATTAGGGGAGGTGGTACAAGTTTGATAATACTTGAAGGACTAAATTAAAAATGAAAGAAAAGTTAAAGGTATTATACTGTAATATTTCGAGCCCCAAAACGTGCAATTATCGAAACTATATTTTCCTATAAATAGAAGCTCATTCTTCCTTCATTTCTCACCAATTCACTAAAGCTTTAGATAAATTATTATAGAGAAAAATTATAGAGAAAAAGAAGAAGAGAAGTCTGCTACCGCACTATTCCAATATCTTGTTCCTTCTAAGGTAAGGGGTATTATTTCTTTCGTATTCATGAAGAGAGCTATTATTATTCCATTCCTTATTATCCTGTTGGAATAACCTATATACGCGAAGTACCGCATACATGGTGAAATTCTTCTGTTATTCCATTCTTTATTATTCTGTTAGAATAACTTGTCTGTGCGATCTATCGTATGTATAGTGAATTCTGTTGTTATTCCATTCTTTATTATTCTGTTGGAATATCCTGTCTGTGCGGTTTATGCATGACCTAGTTCCATTCTTTATTATTCTGTTGGAATATCCTGTCTGTGCGGTTTACGCATGACCTGGTTCCATTCTTTATTATTCTGTTGGAATATCATGTCTGTGCGGATTACGCATGACCTGGTTCCATTCTTTATTATTCTGTTGGGAATAACCTGTCTGTGCGGTCTATCGCATGCATGATGAATTCTTCTATTATTCCATTCTTTATTATTCTGTTAGAATGACCTGTCTATGTGGATTACCGCAAGCATGGTGAATGATCCTTTATATTCATTCCTTATTAAATTGTGGAAATGATTTGTCTACGTGGATTACCGCGTGGTGGGCGAAAATCCATTTACAGTTTCATATATTCTATTATACTCAGTTGGTTAAAGTTTTGACTTCTATACTCCATGAAATTAGTAGAATATCCTGGATATTTGCGCTTCATCCAGTATCTTTTCATGAAAATATTGTTCTAAGCATTCTTGAATTTTACTCCACAAAGAAGTATCATGTTGATAATTTGGACGTTATTGATATCAGGATAAATTAACTTATAAATCTTCAAAATTTATTCTTGAACTTGTTTTATTGAATTATTATGTCTTTGTCATCATCCTCATGCTTATATTGTGATGAAAGTTATCTTTGGCTTACGTGCATTGATGGACTCAGTATGATTATTACCAGGGATCATTCGGTATAATCATGACCTGTAATGTTATAAATGATGTTGTAAAAGTCCTTAGTGGCCTGTAGTTCATTGATGGACAATTTTGGGTATGATTATGACCAGGGATTATTCGGTATAGTCATGACCATTGATGATTTAATGAATATCCTTGGCCCATAGTGTAGGGATGATTAGACGATGCAGTTTATTTATTAAGCTGAGTCTCAGCGATAAAAATTGATAAAAACATTTTAAATCATAGAAGATAGTAGATATCATGCTTTACTTGACTCTTCTAATGGATTGCTTATTCCGCTGCAGTTAAACTTGATGTCTATTGTATTTTATCAGTTTAACATTGTTGAAGACTAATGATAATTTATTCTGCATTATCTTAGTCATAATATTTCTTACCGGGCTAGTTGAGCTCACCCTTTGCTTTAATTGTTCTCTTCAGAAAATGAGAATATAGCTGGGACTAGTCGGGGAACGAAGTGACGGTCCAGATGATAGCATTAGTAGTCCTCACTATTCTGTTAAATAGTGTGATAATAAATGTAATGAGAACTCCATTGAGTGTAGATATTGTTTAAATGGCAATATTTGTATTAAAACTCACAACATATGTTTTATCGTATTTTACACGACTGTTGTATAATTAAGTTGTATTTGAATTTTGTACCATGTATTTAGCGACTCAAGATGGGTGATGTATACCTATTTTTGGGGTGTCACACGTCGAGCCTCCACTTTTTCTCCTCAAACTTCCACCTTGAAGGATTACAAACAGAGCCTTCCTCCATTTTTACTGATGTCAATCTTAATGCCTTCTGTTGACTGCCTATAACTTCAATGATTAGAGGCCATTGAATACCTGCTCCCATGTCGAAATCTACTATGTGTATCGACAAACTCAATGGAAGAAAAAGCTGGAAAATATGAGTTTGTGGAATTTGTGGGGGAATTTTTAGTGGTGGTGATTGAAGGGGTTGTACTTTATGTTTAGTTTACTTGATTGTATAATTCTAATTTGATTGATTAGTTGGGTCTAATTGGTATTTGTTTTGGCAGATTTTTCAACTCAAAGTTGATGGGGGTGGGTTTTAGGTTGATAGCAGAGTCTTTAGCCTGGTATTTTGTTTGAGGTATTTTTTTCCTCCTTATTTGAATGGGGGAGTGTGGTCAAGGTTAGGCTTGTTTTTACCCAATGTTGGAGTTGCTGGTCTAATTGAGAATTTCTCGTCTAGGCTTAAATATGCCCTACCAGCTCCTCCGCCACAATCTAGTCAAGTGAAACCTCCTACTTCTATTGCTTCTGAATTAAATGGAAAGCAGGATCATCTTACATAACAGCAAGGATGGAAAAAGAATCATACCAGATTCTCCAAATGACTGCAGTAAACCTCCTCCTCTGATATAATTTGTTTAGTGGATAGGCTTTCGTTACAAAAGAAACATTGCATAAATTCTACCATCATGATCAGATCATATTGTTATGGGAGCCAGGTACTTGGACTTGTTTGTATAGCAAACTGTACAGTTTTATTTCCTCTCTCTCACGGGAGGGGGGTGATAGAGGTTTCGGATAAAATGTTAGAAAGAGAAAAATATATAACAGGGTAAAATATATGGAGGGTAATTAAGTTTTTAGCCAAATCAAGTAACGGAGTTAAGATGGAAAGCATTTTTTTCACTTTAACTCAAAAAGTCGAGAGTTTAAATGTAGCTTTACTAACTACAGGTGATTAAGTGGAAAAACGCTTAAACCCCAAGTGGTCATCTGAACTTAACCTTAAAATTATTAAAATATGGTGTATTGGATATAACTTGAAAGAATGTGTAATATGAAAGTAGTATGCATACAAACTAATCATATTTGATGATAAGAATATAATTTGTAAACAATCTCATTCATTTATTAATAAAAGTATTTATTTATTAAAGTCATTTAATTATCTACATGGTGTTGTTATTTAATATGTGATAAACTCATAGTTTTAAACAATACTTTTAGAATCATGATGAGATTATGTTAATGAGATCTAAATTTTTAGATAGCTTAAAAACTAAAATATTCTCAATCATTGGATTACTAAAAAAAGGATTACTGAATCCGGATAAATTGATACATACGTTGCTTGCTCATTAAATTGAATGAGGATGACTGGTCTCATGATCATTAATTTGTGTACAGACACTAAAGCAAGTACGTAGGTGTTTGTTTGAGAATAAGTTCACTGAACGTAGCTCGCTAAGGAATACCTAATGGAGTATTTTACTTGTATATTAATAAGAATTCTTGAAGTGAGAGTAGTACACGTGATACTTAAACTTGAGATCGTTATAGTATCTTGATAAATTATACTTTAACATGTCCCTTAAGACGACCCTTAGGGTATATCAAAGTGTATGTTTGAGTGAAATATGTTATATATATAGAAATAATGAATGATCAATAAAGAATCTACCGCTTCTAGTAAAAGGAGAGAATGTCTTATATATGTGATTCAATAAATGACAACTCAGTAATCCTTGGGCAATTCAGAATGAAATTAGAAAAGAGTTTCTAATTTGCATTATTTGGAGTTGTGCATTTGTGAATCGAAATACATATAATTAAATAAAATAAGACTTAACGGTAATTCAATGTCTTATATTTAACTGAGACATTGTATGGTGAAAGGATTGAATTGTACGGTAACTATTTACTCAAAGGTTCTTTTATTATTAATGTTGAAATCTATATTATCTGAAAAGTCGTCGATCGCTAAGAAGACTTATCATTATTATAGAATAAATGTTATTTATTTAAATAAATAAAGAATTATTCTAATTGATTTATTCGCAACCAGTTTAATATGGAGAATCTAAGGGGTCACACCATAAAATAAAATATTTATTTAAGAAAAAAATGACATAATCGTAATAATAAGTTAAGAGTATTTAATTTAATCTATGGTGATAGAATAAATTAAATAGTTTAATATTTATTATTTAATATTTTAAAATATTAAATATAAATTAATAAGAATAGTCTTATTATTATTATTACTATTATTATTAAGTTAATTCTTAAAGGGATTTGAAAATTAATTAATAAAAGTACTATCAATTATTTTTAATTAGATTAGGAGCCTAATTAATTAAAGGAGTTTATTTAATTAAATCAAAACCCTATTCTAAATGGTTTAGGAGGTTGCCTATATCTATAAATAAGGTATTATTATGGATTAAAGATAAACATTTTATTCCAAGAGTTGGGAAATTACACATAATTCTATAAAGATAAAATCTACAGTTTTGTCAAACACCCATCTTCTTGAATACTTATTCTTCCTTTGTGGATTACCTCTAGATGCCAAAGCATTGGGAGGGGTAGAGTAGGGGTAGGGTGGGTGGGGGTGGGGTTAGGGTGGGTGGGGCAGGGTGGGGTTAGGGGTTGGAGTAGGGGAGTAAGGGTGGGGTGGGGTGGAGTGGGGCGTAAGGGGTTGGCGGGGAGTTTTGCATAATCAATAAATATTATTTTTTGGGTTGGAGTTGGAGTTGAAGTTGGGGTTGGGGTTAGGGGTGTGCAAAAAAACTTGTTTTTTCGATTTTTGAATGAACCGGCCAGTTCGGTATAAAAATCAAGCGGTTCGTTACTGGTACAAAAAATCGGTACGTACCGGTTAAACGGTACCAGTTTCGGTTCCTTATTTTCTTGGTTCGGTATAAACCGGACCGGACCAGTCTGTATCCGTTTTCTAATTTTTATTATTATTAATAAATAAATAATAATAATAAAATAATGATAATAATAATAATAATAATAATAATAAAATAATAATAATAAAACTAATAATTATATTAATTTTTGGTAAAAACCGGTATTGAACCGGTACTGCCGGTTCAGTATACCGGTCTAACTGGTATCGGTATCGGTATCAAGATTTGAACGGTTTCGGTACCAGTTTGGTTCAGTACCAATCCGATTTCATCCGGTAAAAATCAGTTAAACACACCTAGTTGGGGTTGGGGTGGAGGTCGAGGGATGGGACGTAGGAGGCGATGATATGTTTTTTTGGGTGACCATTGAATAATATAGTCGTAGTAATTTTTTGGACACAGGTTTCTAGTGGTCCAAAAACTTAAAGGAAGGGATTTGGTATCTCTGCTAGTCTATTTTATGATAAAATTTAAATTATTATATTTTAATTAAATTATCTCGTTAATTCATAACAAACTTACTACATCCACTAATCACTACTTTTTTTCTTTCACTTTTCATCGTCATTCTCTCATATTTTTCGGGTTTTATTCAAATATTTTAATTTTTTTCTTAATTACACACAGTGTGTGTCACATAGACTAGTATATATAAAATAAAATTTAAAAGTGATATTTGTACTATAAATGTATTTGGATATTACGTCCCTTTTATTGTCAATACAAAACGAACTCTTTATTGTTTGAAAATTTGGATTATGAATCATATTGAGCCATATGACGTTGACTTGTACACATGACACGTTGACATGTCAATTTAACACATTTGGACTAAAATATTATGATACCCCCAAAACAGGTATACATCACACATCTTGAGTCGCCAGATACATGGTATATAAATTCAAATACAACTTAATTATACAACAGTCGTATAAAATACGACAAAATATAGCTGAGAGTTTAAACAAGAATATTGTCATCTAGACAATATCCACACTCAATGGTGTCCTCATTACAATTATTATCATATTATTTAGTAGAATAGCGAGGACTACTAAAGCTATTTATCCTGGACCATCACTTCATTCCTCGACTCATCCCAGCTATATTCTCATTTCCTGAAGAGAACAATGAAAGAAAGGGTGAGCTCAACTAGCGCAGTAAGAAATATTATGACTAAGATAATGCAGAATAAATTATCCTTAGCCTTCAACAGTATAACAACTGATAGAATACAATAGACAACAAGTTTTAGATCAACAACTGTAATAGAAATAAGTAATCCATTTTGTAAGACCCCAACTTTTATGAATAAAGATTAATTTCTCTCGAAATATATTTTTGAATATTATGGTGTGGATATAATATAATGTTATAGTTGTGGGTAATCATTACAAATTTTGCAAAGTAAGCAAGTGGTTATATAATATTCGATTGGTCGGAGAATATTGGTTTTAACAGAAAATATTTGTACGACGGCACAATCATTGGTGGACCCCACAACAGAAGTATTGTCGTAGTTAGAAAATAACATAATTATCTTTTTATAAATATAACGGCGAAAGTTTTACCGTTAAACTGTTGAACTACCCGGTAGTAAAAGTATAGTAATATGCGTTGTTGCATAGTAGTACACGGTATTGATTATTGATGCTTATGTGAGAAGTCACTCAGTTATAGTCAATTATTGCTACAGTAATTACTGCATCATATCTCTCATATTATTGATTTAATTATTATCACAGTATCATCTGCATAATATGTTATATTATTAAATCAATAATTAAGACGAAAAAGTTATTCATATTATTAAATTGCAATATTTACAATGTCTAGAAGTTCTGTCAATGAGAGGTTTGGTTATCTAATTGCGCGCCAATAAGGAGAAATCCTTAACGGAAAGCCCCCACTTTCCTGGGAATGACATGGTTGTTAAATATTATGAGTTATAATATTAATGATGAATAAGTTCATGTTGATTAGAGATGAAATTGATAGTTCCATTGTGTTGGAATTATTAGTGTAAGTGGAAATCGACCTTTATTTCGATATTAATTATTGTCTGGAAGTTTTACTGACCAGTCGGGTAATTAATCGTATAAATGAGAAATTAATTATTATTAATTCACATGATTATAACTATTAGTTAAATGTGTGTACTATTGATTCACATTCTTGTACTATTAAGGGAGTTGGTGCAAGATTGATAATATACTTGCATGACTAAGTTAAAAATGGAGGTATAGATGGAGGTATTATACTGTAATTCGTATTTTCACATGATTATAACTATTGATTCACATGATAGAACTATTGATTCAGAGTATTTACTATTAGGGGAGTTGGTGTAAGTTTGATAATACTGCAGGACTAAATTAAAAATGAAGAAAAAGAAGAAGATATTGTACTGTAATATTTCGAGCCCCAACACGTGCAATTATCAAAACTATATTTTACTATAAATAGAAGCTCGTTCTTCCTTCATTTCTCACCAATTCACTAAAGCTTTAGAGCAATTATTATAGAGAGAAATTATAGAGAGAAAGAAGAAGAGAAGTCTGCTACCTCACTATTCCAATATCTAGTTCCTTCTAAGGTAATGGGTATTATTTCTTTCGTATTCATGAAGTGAGCTATTGTTATTCCATTACTTATTATTCTGTTGGAATATCTCATCTGTGTAGTTTACGCATGACCTGGTTTCATTCTTTATTATTCTGTTAGAATATCCTATCTGTGCGGTTTACGCATAACCTGATTTCATTCTTTATTATTCTGTTGGAATATCCTATCTGTACGGATTACGCATGACCTGGTTCCATTCTTTATTATTCTATTGGAATATCCTGTCTGTGCGGATTACGCAAGACCTGGTTCCATTCTTTATTATTCTGTTGGGAATAACCTGTCAGTGCGGTTTATCACATGCATGGTGAATTCTTCTGTTATTCCATTCTTTAATATTCTGTTGGAATAACCTGTCTATGTGGATTACCGCAAGCATGGTGAATGATCCTTCATATTCATTTCTTATTAAATTGTAGAAATGATCTGTATACGTGAATTACCGCATGGTGGGCGAAAATCCATTTACAGTTTCATATATTCTATTATACTAAGTTGGTTAAAGTTTTGACTTCTATACTCCATGAAATTAGTCGAATATCCTGGATATTTGCGCTTCATCTAGTATCTTTTCATGGAAATATTCTTCTGAGCATTCTTGAATTTTGCACCACAAAGAAGTATAATGTTGACAATTTGGACGTTATTGATTTCAGGATAAATTAACTTATAAATCTTTAAAATTTATTCTTGAACTTTTTTTAATGAATTATTATGTCATTGTCATCATCCTCATGCTTATATTGTGATGAAAGTCATCTTTGGCTTACGTGCATAGATGGACTAGATATGATTATAACCAGGGATCATTCGGTATAATCATGACATGTAATGTTATAAATGATATGGTAAAAGTTCTCAGTGGCCTGTAGTGCATTGATGGACAGTTTTTGGTATGATTATGACCATGGATTATTCGGTATAGTCATGACCATTGATGATTTAATGAATATCCTTGGCCCATAGTGCAGAGATGATTAGATGATGTGGTTTATTTATTAAGCTGAGTCTCAATGATAAAAATTGATGAAAACATTTTAAATCATAGAAGATAGTAGGTATTATGCTCTACTTGACTCTTCTAATGGATTTCTTATTTCGCTGCCGTTAAACATGATGTCTATTGTATTTTATCAGTTTAACATTGTTGAAGACTAATGATAATTTATTCCTCATTATCTTAGTCATAATATTTCGTACAGGGCTAGTTGAGCTCACCCTTTTGTTTTCATTGTTCTCTTCAGGAAATGAGAACGTTGCCGAGACTAGTCGGGGAACGGAGTGATGGTCGGAGATGGTGTATTATTAGTCCTCAGTATTCTATAAAATAGTGTGACAATAATTGTAATGAGGACTCTATTTGAGAGTGGATATTTTCTAGAAGGCGATATTCCTGTTTAAACTCACAGCATATGTTTTGTCGTATTTTACACGATTGTTGTATAATTAAGTTGTATTTGAATTTTGTAACATGTATTTGGCGACTCAAAATGGGTGATGTATACCTATTTTGGGGGCTTCACAGTTGGTATCAAAGCTTAGGGATATGATCCCTAGCTGAGATGTGAAACAAGAACTAGGAGGGGAGAGACGGAGAATTCCTTCGCTAGTATGACCTACCTAAGTTTATTTGGTATTTAATTGGTTGGTTAGAGTATATGAATAATATGTGACATGTCAATTAACCCTTGTTTTGTGGCAGTATTTAAAAATGACATCCAAAAATGTGGAGATAAGCAATGATGCACATGAGACCGTGGAGTCACCACAGATTAATACCCAGGATAATGTGCAACAAGAAGACAATAATCCTCATGTAAATAATAACACCGATGAAATGGTGAACGATGGGATGGTCAGAGGCTTTATGCAATTCATGCAACATCAGGTGAGAGCGGCTCCTGTCAAAAATACAGGTGGAAACACTGACAACTCTTGGACGATCACCGCTAAGCAGTTCAAGGACCTGGGACCACCGAAGTTTTTTGGAGGGCCAAAACCACTTAAGGCAGAGACGTGGATAAAGCAGATTAACAAGATATTTGATGTCTTAGGATGCTCCGAGGAGCAAAAGGTTCCCTTTGCCACCTTCATGTTGTGTGCAGAGGCAGATTATTGGTGGGAAACTGTAAAGCGTACTCAACCTGCCGCACTGAAGATGTCTTGGGAGAAGTTCCAAAAGTTGTTCAACGACAAGTACTTTCCTGAAAGTTTTCGTCACATGAAGGAGGTAGAGTTAATCAAGCTTGAGTAAAACAATATGACTATAACACAGTACGAAGCTACGTT
Organism: Panax japonicus; assembly: GCA_020205505.1. Taxonomy (NCBI): domain Eukaryota; kingdom Viridiplantae; phylum Streptophyta; class Magnoliopsida; order Apiales; family Araliaceae; genus Panax; species Panax japonicus. The sequence continues at coordinate 64,672,750 of CM035110.1, forward strand.
TGCCGAGTTATCTCGATTTGCGTCCCACTTGGTTGATAATGAGGAGAGAATGACGCGGATGTTTCTAAGAGGTTTGAAACCCGAGATACGTCAATACCTTATCTCTAATAAACTATGTTTGTATTCAAATGTTATGAATAGGGCTCAGTTATTAGAGCGCGATAATGAGTCAACCTAACCAAGAGAGAGCAACCGACAAGTCGATAATACCAGTGGTAGCAGTCATCAAAGCGGTGACAACAAACGTGGAGGGAATCAACATGCCAAAAATGATAATCACTTCGGTGGTAATTATGGCCATAACAATAAGAGTGGACATTTCAAGAAGAGGAGATTCAACAAGGATGGAAAGACGTCAGCACCAGCACCTATTGTAAAGGAATGAGAATGACTGCCGATCGTATATTACAAATGCGAAAGGGAGGGACATATCAGTCCAAACTGCGTGATGCAGTCCAAAGAAGGTCACCTAGCCCTATTTTGTCGTGCACCAAAGTCAAGTCCAGCTGGGATGGAGGCATCAAAGGGTGTCCCAGACAAGGCAAAACCGGTAGTTCAAGGGAGAGCATTTGTCGTAACCTCCCAAAAAGTGAGGAATCCGAACGAGGTGATCACGGGTAAGTTAACATAAACTCTAACGAAGTTTATACTTTATTTGATACCGGTTCTACCCATTCCTTTATTTCTCCTACTTGTGCTCAACGTTTAAATTTGACTCCGGAGAAATTAGACTTTGACTTATCTGTTGAAACTCCGTTGGGAGAAACCCTCATTACATCCATGGTTTATAAGTCTTGTTTGATTCAAATCGGTAATCGCACGTTACCTGTCGATCTTTTTTCTTTGAAAATACTTGCATTTGATGTGATTTTAGGGATTGATTGGTTAAGTACTCATCATGCTAAAATTGATTATTTTCGTAAGGTTGTTAGCTTTCATATTCCTAACCAACCTATTATACGAATTCAAGCAATCAAACCACTAAAATCAATAACTGTCATATCAAGCCATAAATCTATTCGTTTATTAAAAAATGAATGTCAAACTTTCTTAGCCCATGTCACAGATTTAAATAAAAATACGTCAGATTTGAATGATATTTCTATTGTTAAAAAATTCCCTGACGTATTACCTAAAGAACTTCTTAGCTTACCCCCAGAGCATAAAATTGAATTTTGTATCGACCTTGAAACCGGTACAAAACCCATTTCCAAAGCCCCATATCGAATGGCTCCTATTGAACTTCAGGAGTTAAAAACTCAATTACAGGAATTGTTAGACATCGGTTTCATTCGTCCTAGTACGTCTCCTTGGGGTGCTCCAATTCTATTCGTGAAAAAGAAAGATGGAAGTATGCGACTTTATATTGATTACGGGAATTGAATCATGTTACCATCAAAAATAGGTACCTGTTACCTCGCATTGATGACTTGTTTGAACAGTTGCAAGGAGCCAAATTCTTTTCAAAGATTTATCTTCGTTCTGGATATCATTAGTTGAAGATTAAAACTGATGACATTCCAAAGACTGCTTTCAGAACTCAGTACGGAAATTATGTGTGACGCCCCCAAAATAGGTCCAATCCATCCAACCTATTCTGAGTCGCCAAATACATGGTACAGAAAGCAACTACAACTTTATTACTACAATTTTTGTGCAAAATACAACAACACATATATTGTGAGTTTTAATACCAACTGTGACTCATGTCCCAACTATGGACAACACCTCACATTGATACATTACATAAAGGTATAGTCAATAACTGTTTTAGAAATTAAAATCTTTGGGAAATGCTCAAGGAAACCTTCGTACATGGATATCCATACGTCTAGGTTATGATAGATATCATATGTCCTGAGAATTATCCTTGGTTGATCCAATAAACCCCAAAGAAAAATGAGAAGATTACTATCATGTTCTTTTTAATGGTGAGTCATCTCTTGACATATAACTGTCTCCACCGTCTGCAATTGAACATTATGTTTCAACCAAACTCCAAGTTCATATAGGTAGTGCTCGTAGATATACTCAGCAAGTGGATGTGCACAACCTTGTCTTATGATAACATGAGGTTGTATGTAATTAGACATCTTGTATGATAGTGACAAAACATCCTTCCAAAGTTGGGTTCGTCTCACCCTATTTGGTTCACCAAAATTAAATATCAAATGACGTATACAATACAATACACTTATCTAAAGTTCTCAATAAAATTATTTCCATACTATTTAGGGAGAACCTCAACAGCTATTGACCACCGTTCTATTTTCCTGTTACCCCCGCTCGACCCGGCTATACTCTTGTTACCAGAAAGGAATTATAAAGTAAAATGGTGAGCACAAATAGCCCAATAAAGAATATCATGACTAAAGATAATTAAATTATCAATAGCCTTCGTCAGTAATAAATCAGAGATTTAGAACATATGGTAGATTATAAAACTTTTCAACCATAGTTGCAGCAGAACGAGCAATCCATTAGAAGAGTCAAATAGACCATAAAGTCTATTATCTTCTCCATGTTAAAAGTCCACCAACAAAGTTTTAACCCTGTAACCTCAATCAACAAATCCTGTTCACAGTCATGTGAATAACTCATAATCATAATTGTAGTTCTAAATTCCTCTTCTCATCCAAGACGAAGATAATTTTCATCGCATATTTTTACCTGAAACATCAAAGATCATGGTTATACCAAATCACAGTTCATGTTCCTAATCATACTAATAAGTTCATCTTTGCACTACGGGCTAAAGATTTTCATTAACAGTTCATCTTTGCACTACAGGCCAAAGATATTCAGCAACAGGTCATCTTTGCACTACCGGCCAAAGATATTCAATAACAGGTCATCTTTGCAATACAAGCCAAAGATATTCATTAATAGTTCATCTTTACATTACAGGCCAAAGATATTCAGCAACAGGTCATCTTTGTACTACGGGCCAAAGATATTAATATCTCAAAGAAATATATAATCATTTCAAAATTTATATGAACAATAATTATAACCATGTTGATCAATTCACCTTTTCCCTTAAGCTAAAGATATTCAATTATAAATTCAATGGTCATGATCATACCAGTCAACAATTCATCTTTGCACTACTGGCCAAAGAGAACCCATAGTCATGATCATACCAATAATCTACCCATCTTTACACTCAAGTTAAAGAGAAATTTCATCACCAAGATTATAAAATTATTATATATGATAATAAAAACAATATAATTAACATATAGATTTAATCTCAAGAGTAAGATTCGTAAATAAATAATTTTATAACACATTAATCCAAATGTTATAAATCACTTAATAATCTCATAATCTAATATTATTAATATTGCCACAATATCTTAACCATTTCTTAAACTTATAAATAATTTATTTTAATTGTTTACACTTTATTAATTAATGCATTTAATCATCCTAAAATGCCAAACTCATAAGATTTCATCACCAATAACCAAAACCTTTATCAAAAGTCTGCATATACCTTATATAGGATTTCCAAGCCAAAAAATCCTATTTTCCAATTTTGTTACTTCACATAACCTATTTAATTCATTTACTCATAACTAGTCCATTTTCATGAAAAATACCAAATCAGTACAAACAAATTTTCTTTTCTGGATTTTATCAGAATATAGTCTCATATTGAACATATATTTTTTTCGGAAATTTTAAAATTCATTTATTATTTTTCATATGGCCAAAACTGCCGAATATTTAGATATTTATCATAAATCGTACTTTTGTCCAAAATTTCCAAAATTTACAGAGTATACTTCTATTATATACATGTACTCCCAATAAAAATTTCACCAATTTTGTAGCTAACCACAAGGAGTTATAAGGGTTTACTTTTAAAATAGTCTTTTCTTATAAAAATCCATAACTCCTAATCTATACATCCAAAAATTATCATTTTTGGACACAATCAAGAAAACTCATCTAATTATCATTTAAAAATTTTCCAAAATTTTTGAAGTTCCGGAAAAATTACGAAACTGAAAAATATAATAACCCTTAAAATCCCTTACCTCAAAAGAACAGTACTTCTGACTGGAATATCGGATGTAAAGCCGAAGGAAACTTGCACTGAATAGCAACTCTCAAAGTATCTAAATACTTATAAAAATATGCTCAACAATACAGAGAGAAAGAAAACTTGTTTCTGATGTGATTTTCAATTCTAACTTAAGCGCCTATTTATAGAAAAATGCTAAAACGCCAAAGTAGACTAAATTAATAAAATAATATATTATTTTTTCTTCTGCGCCACCCCTTTGAATGAGCTGATCAGCAGCCTTCTTTGAAAAAGAATTCTCTACAACTTTGTAGCTTTAAGTTTTTCCAAATTCCAGACAGAAAATATCCGAAATCCACAAACGGATGATTTTCAACACCTCTTAAAATTCATAATAAATCATACATTAATTTTTAGCGGTTCAAAATTTGTGGACATATATTCAACTTATATATGTATAACATATCAAAAAATCACAACGATCCAACGGTCGGATCAAAATTATTACTCACGCAATAGAGCTTTAAGAACACTAATTATATTTTTAATACCTTTATTCTGACAAAAATACTGATAAAATACCTCAATATTAATTCCTTTATTTATAACCATATAAAATAAATAAATCCATCATTTATATCCACATCAAATAAATATTTTTTTATCATATAAATTAATAATTAATTATTCACAAATAATATTACAGAATCACAATAATAACAACCAGGCAGTTCCCAAGAAAGAGGGGACTTTCCAATAATGATTTCTCCTTACTGGCGCGCAATTAGGTGACCAAACCTCTCCTTGACAGAACTTTCTAGACATTACCAATAATGTTATCTAATAATATTATTCAAATAATATGAATTATTGATGGAAAATACTGTACCATGACAATTATTGAAATAACAATAATATAAAATATCAACGCAACAATTATTGAATCAATAAAGTAAAATATTAAACAGTAATTACTGTAACAATTATTGAGTAGTGCCTTCTTACGTAAGAATCAATAATTCAAAAAAATACTATGCAATACCGTGTACTACTGTGCAACCACGCGTATTACTGTATTTTAACCACCAGGTATTCCAACAATGTTAACGGTAACAACTACGCCATTATTTATAAAAACTCAAACTTGTCATTTTTTTCATCCGACAGTATTCTGTTATGGGGCCCATAAACGGTTGCGCCGTTGTACGAATATTCTCCGACAACAAGAATATTCCACAACCAAACGAATATTTCCTGACAACAAGTATTTTATAGCCACTAGCTTATTTTGAAAAAAATTCATATATCACCCTTAACTTTACTCTTTATCAATTTAACCGTTTACTGAATAATAATTATAAGAAAATTTAAATAATTTTATTTCATAAAATTCAGGGTCTTACATTATGAATTCCTAGTCATGTCTTTTGGATTGACTAATGCTCTTGCTGCCTTCATGGACATAATAAACCTAGTATTCAAAGAATATTTGGATCACTTTGTGGTCGTCTTTATTGATGACATCCTAATATACTCCAAAACCCATGAAGACCATGAGCAACACTTGAAGCTGATACTCCAAAAGCTTCGTGAAAACAAGCTTTATGCCAAGTTGAAGAAATGCGAGTTCTGGCTTGAGGAAGTTGCATTCCTTGGACACGTAATATCAAATCATAGAATATCTGTTGACTCGGCAAAGATTGAAGCAATTCAAAGTTGGGAGCAACCTAAGTTAGTGACCAAAGTACGTAGCTTTCTCGGCTTAGCTGGTTATTATCGGAGATTCGTAGAAGGGTTTTCTCGAATCGCTACTCCATTGACGCATTTGACTCAAAAAGATACAAAGTTCGGTTAGAGCGAGGAATGTGAGAAGAGTTTTTAAGAACTCGAGAAGAGACTCACTTCAGCACCTGTACTGACAATTCCATCTGGCTCGGAGGGATTTGTCATCTACAGTGATGCTTCAGGCAAAGGGTTAGGATGTGTTCTCATGCAACATGGGAAAGTCATAGCATATGCCTCACGACAACTCAAAGAATATGAGAGGAATTATCCTACTCATGATCTAGAGTTAGCCACCGTCGTTTTTGCGCTTAAGATTTGGAGGCATTACCTTTATGAAGAAAAGGTGGAGATCTATACGGATCATAAAAGCCTCAAATATTTCTTCACTCAAAAGGAACTCAACATGCGGCAACGACGATGGCTTGAGTTGTTGAAAAATTATGATCATACCATCCAATACCATCCTGGAAAAACGAACGTAGTAGCTGACGCATTGAGTAGAAGATCATATGCGGGCACGAGTGCAATGTTGTCAACACAAAGGCCCATTTTGTATGACTTGGAAAGAATGGAAATAGACTTAAAGACTCCAGGGACCCATGTGATGATGGCGAATATATGAGTGGAACCGACTTTAATCGATAAAGTTAAAGCTGCTCAAGCTACAGACCTAGAGCTGATTCGTATGAGGAAGAAAGTACAAGAAGGTGATATTCTAGAAGCAAGAATCGATGAATAAGGAATACTTCGAGTCAACTCCAGACTTTATGTACCTAACGATTCTGACTTGAAATATAAAATTAAGATGGAGGCACACAACACACCATTTGCAATCCATCTTGGGAATACCAAAATGTATCGTGGTCTTCGACATACATTTTGGTGGTGTAATATGAAGAGAGAGATAGCGGAGTTTATCTCAAGGTGTCTAACTTGTCAACTAGTCAAGGCGGAGCATCAAGTGCCAAAAGGTCCAGTGCAACCACTTGAAATTCCAGAATGGAAGTGGGAGCATATTACCATGGATTTCGTTACTGGTTTTCCCAAGGTTTCTCAAGGCATAGATGCGATTTGGGTCATTGTTGATAGATTGACCAAGTCTGCTAATTTCTTAGAGATACGAGAAACTTATACACTTGAACGTCTTGCTAGTATGTATATAAACGAGATTGTAAGATTGCATGGTATGCCAGTATCCATAGTTTTTAATCGAGACCCAAGATTCACTTCAAGGTTTTGAGTTAGTTTGTAAAAAGCTATGGGCATGAATTTACGATTTAGTTCGGCATATCATCCTCAAACGAACGGGCAGTCGGAAAGGACTATTCAAACTCTTGAAGATTTATTAAGACTCTGTTTCCTTGACTTCAAGGGAAGTTGGGACAAGTTCTTACCATTGGTGGAGTTTTTCTATAACAATAGTTATCAAACAAGTATTGGCATGGCTCCATTTGAGGCGTTGTATGGAAGAAAGTGTCGTTCTCCAGTATGATGAGATGAGGTGGGTGAAGCAAAATTGTTGGGACCAGATTTGGTACGTATTACTATGGAAAAGATTCAAACAATCCAACAACGTATAAAAACCTCACAAGATCGACAAAAGAGCTATGTTGATCTTCATCGAAAGGACGTGGAATTTAATAATGGAGATCATGTGTTGTTACGTGTTACTCCATGGAAAGGAATTACGAGATTTAGAAAGAGAGGAAAACTCGATCCTCGATTCATTGGCCCATTTTTATTCATCAATCGAGTAGGAACTGTGGCTTATAGACTCGCCTTACCGCCTAGTATGTCTCGTGTTCATAGAGTTTTCCATATATCTATGTTACGTAAATATGTGAAAGACCCGAACCACATTATTGAATTAGAACTAGATGAGATAGAGGAAGATTTAACGTATGAAGAGTTACCTGTTAAAATCTTGGATAAGAAGGATCATATTCTACGCTCCAAGGTTATACTTCTAGTCAAAGTTTTGTGGTAAAACCACGATGTGGAAGAAATGACCTGGGAGTTTGAATCTGAGATGAAGTCATGATATCCTCACCTCTTCGATATATCAGGCACATACCCAAATTTCGAGGACGAAATTTCATAAGAAGTGGAGGTTTTAATACCCCAACTTTTATGAATAAATATTAATTTATCTCGAAATATATTTTTGAATATTATGGTGTGGATATAATATAATGTTATAGTTGTGGGTAATATTTACAAATTTTGCAATGTAAGCAAGTGGTTATATAATATTCTATTGGTCGGAGAATATTCAATTTAACAGGGAATATTCGTACGACGACACAATCATTGGTGGACCCCACAACGGAAATCGTAGTTAGAAAACGACATAATTATCTTTTTATAAAAATAACGGCGAAAGTTTTACCGTTAAACTATTGAACTACCCGGTAGTAAAATGGGAGCTGTCGTTTACACTCCTAAATTAACCTCACTTTCACTTCACAATTTATAATAATTAGCACAGTAATAAGTAAGGATCGATCCCACAGAGAGTAAAGTTATTTTATAATTATACTACTATTTCAACAGAAAATAAAGATGGGGTTTTTTTTTTGAAAATTACTTTTAAACTAAGAGAACAAAAATGAATGATTTAACCAAATATGTAAAAACTTCAGTTCTGCAGTTCAGTTTCACCAAGTACAGCAATCAATTAATCAAGTAATTATTATTTTTCCTTCAATGAAATTATTAGCCCTAGATAACAATAAGCTCTGCTATCCGAAACTCTCCTTAGATTATCACTGTATGAAACAAGCTCTCCACCAGATTCTAACTAGCATACAACCTAGAATAAGCTCTCTAGATTTAATATGATAGAAGCATTAAGAAATAGAGAATTAGGCTAATCCAAGCAACAAATACATAAGCTCGATTTGTTTAACTTGTTTTCTAATAATCTTAGCAATAAACAAAAGCTTGTCCACAATTATTATTACCAAGTTGTTACTTGTGATGAAGAGAGATATCAATTACACGTAATATCAATCTTAATCTAACATATGATAATGATCAAATTAACTCAATTGGCCATATTAAATTAATTAAATCAATTAGCATGCAATCAATGAATACAGATTATCAGAAGAAATTTCACATAAGAAGGAATAAATAATAATACTCAATTAATTAATTACTTGTAACAAGGATTCACCTCCCTTTAGAACTGAATAAAAAGAACTAGCCTGACATGCTCTTGAGCCTTCACTCCAATAGAGGATAGTTGAATGTTGAATAATTGAATGAATAAAACCATGACTCTCATCCTCTATTTATAGTGCTAGACAAAGTCCTAAATCCTATAGGATGTAGAAATCCAAATCCTAAAAGGAATTACAAATCATAACTAGTTTCCATAAAGAAATAGAATTCAATTTGGAAATAAATCTTAATCTAAAGGAAATCCTAAAGCTAATAGAAATATCAATCCAATTCCATGTAGAAGTCTACCAAAATCTGCGTTTAGAAACTTTCCAAAAATCCAAGATTTCCTGATTTTCCCGCTCAAATTCGCTGGGGCGAATTTTCATTTCCTGTTGCGACGTCCTTTGGCAAAACGAGCATAACTTTTGATCCAGGAGGAGTTACGGGGCCTGCTACCTATCAAAACGAAGATATCGACGAGATCTACAACTTTAATTCTTTGAGAATCGACAGAATCGCTCTGCATCAAGGTCGAAATCTGGCTCCAAGTGGCTGCTGTGTAAATTACAACTTCCAAACTTTGAGGTTCAACGTTCGTTTAGTAAAAATATATAACTTTTTCATATGAACTCCGATTGGGACGATTCAAGATGTTCCGGAAAGCTAAAGAAGAGCTCTACAATAAAATTCAAGTCCCAAGCCAAGAACATGCATCCAACTTAATGCTAAAAATCCTGCAATTTTTACTTTTTCCTTATTTCAGCTCCAATTCTTCCTGAAATCATTAAACAACTTAATAAGCTCATATACACATGAAACATGCAATAAAACTAAATATAATGGAATCAAAATAAATGAATAATATGCATTCATCAAATTCCCCCACACTTAGCCTTTTACACGTCCTCGTGTAAACCAAAAGTTTGATTTCCAAAAAAAATTCTATTCAACCATAGTGTCAAAAGATTTCAAGATACAAATAATGACTATCAACACTAAATTCGCAGAAATCTAATCAACGCCTTATCAATTAACTCACAATTACCAACTTTATCAATTCACCAATGAATTTCATTAAATCAAATTGTAGCCACATAAGTAACTTTCCCAAAATCATCATACTTACTCAACTTAGTTACCATGGAGCAAAAACCGTGCACACTGACTCATAACCTAGAACAAATTTTTCTTACTTTTTAATTTTTTTTCATAGAACCTTCTTTTTAGCACAGATGAATGTATTTTCATGCTTTTTCTTTTTTCGTATTTTTTTTTCTTTTTTTTTTTCTTGACATGTGCAATGTCTCCTTTTCTTAGGCTTTTCAGAGTTACCCATTAGCGAACTTTCCACCAACGACTCCCAAACCAGATGATCTTAGGGCGCTAGGTGTAGAGACACCCCTAAGGGCTTACTTATTCAAGTAACAAAGGCCACAAAAGTTGACTAGTCAAGCTGCTTTTATCCATCGCACTTTTCAGCGTGAATACCGATGCTTCCCGAGGCTTAGATACCCAGTTATTTCGCACAATGGACATTGAAGCAGATTTTCAATTTTCTTGTTTTTTTTTTCTCTTTTTTTTTTCATTCATCTTTTTTTTCACATGGTTCTGCAACAACATAAGCAAGTTAAACAGTTCTAAGTCATGAAATCAGTGCACATAGACAACTCCACAAATAACTTAGCCTAATAAACATGCTTCTTATATTCAAGTACTCATGTATCACAAATTCAATTCAAATCAATTACTATGGATCATGACTTAGTTGTTATCATTCATTAACAAATTAAGCATCAAACAGATTCTGAATTTTAGCATCAATTTTCAATCTTTGACTTTAACCTTCGAACACATAAGCAAATAGAACCATGGAACCCAAGTTTTCAGTTTTTTTTTTTCAATTTTTTTTTCAACTTCCCATCAAAATTGGATTTTTTATTTCTACATAAAATAAAACCTACATCTCCCCCCTACACTCAAACCTTACATTGTCCCCAATGTAAGAAAATCATGCAAAGAAGAAAATACTACTAGCTAACATGCAATAAAAAAAAAACTAAAAAGTGAAGGGATAGAAAATTCAAATCTGAGATCTTGGGTTGCCTCCCAAGTAGCTGCCCTTGTTTAACGTCTTCAGCTAGACGTCATGTCTCTTTTCTCAACCAGCATCAATAAATTCTATAACCTTCATCATCGGTAGATTCAACCTTCTTTTTGCCTTCCTCGTGGGCTTAGTTCCGTTATCCAACAAAATTCGATACTTTTCTGAATATTTTGGTAACGAGTGTAAGGCAGCCACAGTTTCCTTCAATTCCTGATGCCATTCTATCTCGTTTTCAATGTCCATGTCCAAACTATTGGTGATAGCAACCTCCAAGTTATCCTTATGCAGATGTTCAAAAGTTTCCTGCACTAAGGAGTCAATCACATCAATCTCAAAAACATGATTCACATCACTAGGATATCTCATGGCATCATAGATGTTAAACTGAATCTTTTCGCCATCAAATTCCATAGTCAAGGTCCCATTATGCACATCGATCATGGTTCTTGCCGTTTTCAGGAATGGTCTTCCTAACAAGATGTGGGAAGGGTTTGGTGATTTATCATCTTCCATATCCACAATGTAAAAATCTGCAGGAAAGATTAGTTCGTTCACCTGCACTAAGACATCTTCAATTACCCCTCGGGGGTAAGTGTTAGTACGATCTGCCAATTGGATAATCACACCAGTATTTTTCAAAGGGCCTAAATTTAAGGAAGCATAAACAGATAAAGGCATAACATTAATTGAAGCTCCTAAATCTAGCATGGCTTTTTCAAATCTGGTGTTTCCTATTTTGCATGGAATTGTGAACATTCCAGGATCTTTACATTTAGGAGGCATTTTCCTTTGAAGAACAGCAGATACATTTTCCCCGACAGTGACTTTTTCATTATTTTGCAATTTTCTTTTATTAGTGCATAATTCTTTTAAAAATTTAGCATACCGTGGTACTTGTTTAATTGCATCAAGAAGAGGGATGTTCACTTCTACTTTCCTAAAAGTTTCTAGAATTTCTTTTTCTTGTTCATCTTTCTTTGTAGTTTTAGAATTTCTGGGGGGAAAGGGTAGAGGAATGTTTTTAAGCTGACAAGGAGAGTGAGATATTACCTTGGATTTTTCGGTTTCCTCCTTAGCTACTTCCTTTTCAAACTCAATGGTGGCCGATGGTGTATCCATTTGTTTTCCACTCCGCAAAGTTATGGCACTGGCATTCTCCCTTGGATTCACTACTGTTTGAGATGGTAATTTTCCTGAGCCTCTGGATTCCAATATCCCCACAGTCGAAGCCAGTTGTCCTACTTGGTTCCTTAAATCTTGAACTGAAGTTTTTGTCTCTTGCTGGAACTGCTGTGTCTGATTCATGAAATGTTGTGTTTGTCCCATGAACTGTTGTGTCTGTCCCATGAATGCTTTGAACATATCCTCTAATGATGTTCCAGTAGGTGTAGGGACTGCTTGCTTCGGTTGATATTGAGGTTGGGCTGGTTGGAAGCCTTGCTGCCTAGGTGAAAATGTTGATGGTGTCGCTTGCTTGTTCCCATAACTCAGATTTGGATGATCCCTCCATCCTGGGTTATATGTGTTTGAGTACGAATCATACTTTTTTTGAGGTGGTGGCTGATAATTTCCCATTGCATTAGCTTGTTGCACAGGCTCGTCATCTTGTAATGTTGGGCATTCATCTGTATTGTGATTTGGTTGTAGACATATTCCACAAACCTTTACAATTGGCAGTTGACCTGTAGCTAATTGTCTAACCATAGCAGTTAATTCAGAAATTTGTTGACCATAATCACAAGTGCTTACCTCGCTTACCCTTACTGGTGCATGATTTGTTCTAGTGCCATATTGTTGCGAGTTTGCTGCCATGTTTGCAATTAAATTTCTTGCCGCCTCTGGGGTCTTGTCAAATAGTGCTCCTCCGCTAGCTGCATCTATCATGCTCCTATCCATCGATACCAACCCTTCGTAGAAATACTGGATCAGGTGTTGTTCATCTATTTGATGCGGTGGACAACTGGAACAAAGCTTTTTGAATCTTTCCCAATACTCGTATAGTGTCTCCCCACTGAATTGTCTAATCCCACAGATCTCCTTCCTTATGTTGGCTACTCTTGAGGCTGGAAAGTATCTCTCCAAGAATAGCTGCTTCATGTCATTCCAAGACTGTATTGAACCTGAGGGTAGGTAGTACAACCAATCCTTTGCCAAATCTGCTAGGGAGAATGGGAATGCTCTCAGCTTGATTTGCTCTTCGGTGATTCCGTTTGGTTTCATAGTAGAGCACACCACATGAAATTCCTTCAGATGTTTGTAGGGGTCCTCACCTGTAAGACCACGAAAAGTAGGCAGTAAATAGATTAGTCCAGATTTAAGTTCAAATGCAACATCTAAATTAGGATATTCAATGCACAGAGGTTGTTGATTTAAATTAGGAGTTGCCAACTCCCTGAGAGTTCTATTGTTGTTTGGAATCGCCATCTCTTCTTCTTTGTCGGATTCGTTGGATAATAATTCCAAAGCTAAGTTGAGGCCTGGTGATGATGCGGAAGCCTCGTCTATATCTGCAGAGGACTGTTGAACTTTAAGTTTTTCCTTCTTTAGCCTCCTTGCAGTTTTCTCAATCTCTGGATCAAAATCTAATATAGTAGCCTGAGAAGATCGAGTCATAAAACAAGAACAAAACAAATAATAGAATAAAAACAAAACGATAAATTACTCCCCGGCAACGGCGCCAAAATTTGGGAGCTGTCGTTTACACTCCTAAATTAACCTCACTTTCACTTCACAATTTATAATAATTAGCACAGTAATAAGTAAGGATCGATCCCACAGAGAGTAAAGTTGTTTTATAATTATTCTACTATTTCAACAGAAAATAAAGATGGGGTTTTTTTTTTTGAAAATTACTTTTAAACTAAGAGAACAAAAATTAATGATTTAACCAAATATGTAAAAACTTCAGTTCTGCAGTTCAGTTTCACCAAGTACAGCAATCAATTAATCAAGTAATTATTATTTTTCCTTCAATGAAATTATTAGCCCTAGATAACAATAAGCTCTGCTATCCGAAACTCTCCTTAGATTATCACTGTATGAAACAAGCTCTCCACCAGATTCTAACTAGCATACAACCTAGAATAAGCTCTCTAGATTTAATATGATAGAAGCATTAAGAAATAGAGAATTAGGCTAATCCAAGCAACAAATACATAAGCTCGATTTGTTTAACTTGTTTTCTAATAATCTTAGCAATAAACAAAAGCTTGTCCACAATTATTATTACCAAGTTGTTACTTGTGATGAAGAGAGATATCAATTACACGTAATATCAATCTTAATCTAACATATGATAATGATCAAATTAACTCAATTGGCCATATTAAATTAATTAAATCAATTAGCATGCAATCAATGAAAACAGATTATCAGAAGAAATTTCACATAAGAAGGAATAAATAATAATACTCAATTAATTAATTACTTGTAACAAGGATTCACCTCCCTTTAGAACTGAATAAAAAGAACTAGCCTGACATGCTCTTGAGCCTTCACTCCAATAGAGGATAGTTGAATGTTGAATAATTGAATGAATAAAACCATGACTCTCATCCTCTATTTATAGTGCTAGACAAAGTCCTAAATCCTATAGGATGTAGAAATCCAAATCCTAAAAGGAATTACAAATCATAACTAGTTTCCATAAAGAAATAGAATTCAATTTGGAAATAAATCTTAATCTAAAGGAAATCCTAAAGCTAATAGAAATATCAATCCAATTCCATGTAGAAGTCTACCAAAATCTGCGTTTAGAAACTTTCCAAAAATCCAAGATTTCCTGATTTTCCCGCTCAAATTCGCTGGGGCGAATTTTCATTTCCTGTTGCGACGTCCTTTGGCAAAACGAGCATAACTTTTGATCCAGGAGGAGTTACGGGGTCTGCTACCTATCAAAACGAAGATATCGACGAGATCTACAACTTTCATTCTTTGAGAATCGACAGAATCACTCTGCATCAAGGTCGAAATCTGGCTCCAAGTGGCTGCTGTGTAAATTACAACTTCCAAACTTTGAGGTTCAACGTCCGTTTAGTAAAAATATATAACTTTTTCATATGAACTCCGATTGTGACGATTCAAGATGTTCCGGAAAGCTAAAGAAGAGCTCTACAATAAAATCCAAGTCCCAAGCCAAGAACATGCATCCAACTTAATGCTAAAAATCCTGCAATTTTCACTTTTTCCTCATTTCAGCTCCAATTCTTCCTGAAATCATTAAACAACTTAATAAGCTCATATACACATGAAACATGCAATAAAACTAAATATAATGGAATCAAAATAAATGAATAATATGCATTCATCATAAAAGTACAGTAATACGCATGGTTATATAGTAGCACACGGTATTGATTATTGATGCTTACGTGAGAAGTCACTTAGTTATACTCAATTATTGCTACAGTAATTGATGCATCATATCTCTCATATTATTAATTCAATTATTGTCACAGTATCATCTGCATAATATGTTATATTATTAAATCAATAATTGAGACGACAAAGTTTTTCATATTATTAAATTGAAATATTTACAATGTCTAGAAGTTCTGTCAAAGAGAGGTTTGGTTATTTAATTGCGCGCTAATAAGGAGAAATCCTTATAGGAAAGCCCCCTCTTTCCTGGGAACGACCTGATTGTTAAATATTGTGAGTTATAATATTAATGATGAATAAGTTCGTGTTGATTAATGATGAAATTGATAGTTCTATTGTGTTGGAATTATTAGTGTTAGTAGAAATCGACATTTATTTCGATATTAATTGATGTTTGGAAGTTTTACTGACCAGTCAGGTAATTAATCGGATAAATGAGCAATTAATTGCTATTAATTCATATGATTATAACTATTTGTTCACATGTGTGTACTATTGATTCACAATCTTGTAGTATTAGGGGAGTTGGTGTAAGATTGATAATACTTGCATGACTAAGTTAAAAATAGAGGTATAGATGGAGGTACTATACTGTAATTCGTATTTTCACATGATTATAACTATTGATTCACATGATTGAACTATTAATTCACATTATTTACTATTAGGGGATGTGGTGCAAGTTTGATAATACTGGCAGGACTAAATTAAAAATGAAGAAAAAGAAGATGGTATTGTACTGTAATATTTCGATCCCCAAAATGTGCAATTATCGAAACTATATTTTTTATAAATAGAAGCTCATTCTTCCATCATTTCTCACCAATTCACTAAAGCTTTAGAACAATTATTATAGAGAGAAATTATAGAGAGAAAGAAGAAGAGAAATCTGCTATCTCACTATTCCAATATCCAGTTCCTTCTAAGGTAAGGAGTATTATTTATTTCGTATTCATGAAGATAGCTATTGTTATTCAATTCCTTATTATTCTGTTGGAATATCCTGTCTATGCGGTTTAATCATTATCAGGTGTGACGGGCCCAAAATAGGTATACATCACCCATCTTGAATCGCCAATACATGGTACAAAATTCAAATACAACTTGATTATACAACAGTCGTGTAAAGTACGACAAAATACATGCTGTGAGTTTTAATACAAATATTTCCTTCTAGACAATATCCATTCTCAGAATAAGCCCTCAATACATTTATTGTCACACTATTTAACAGAATAGTGAGGACTACTAGCTAACACTATCATCCAGAACATCACTCCGTTCCCCGACTCGTCCCAGCTACGTTCTAATTTCCTGAAGAGAACAGTGATAGAAAGGGTGAGCTCAACTAGCCCAGCAAGAAATATTATGACTAAGATAATGCAGAATAAATTATCATTAGTCCTCAACAATGTTAAACTGATAAAATACAATAGAAATCAAGTTTAACTGCAGTGGAACAAGCAATCCATTAAAAGAGTCAAGCAAAGAACAAAATCTACTATCTTTTATGATTTAAAAAGTTTTTCATCACTTTTATCGCTGGGACTCAGCTTAATAAATAATCCACATCATCCCTGCACTACGACCAAGAATATTTATTAGGGTCACGACCACAAATTCCATGCACTACGGCCAAGGATATTTGTGTATTCATCAATGGTCATGATCATGCCAACAACTGTCCATCAATGCACTACGGGCCAATGAGGACTTTTACCACATCACTTGTTACATTACAGTCATGATTACACCGAATAATCCCTGGTCATAATCATACCAAGTCCATCCATGCTCTACAGTCCATAGATGACTTTAAAAAATATAAACATGAGGATGATGAAAATGATATAAGAATTCAATAAAACAAGTTCAAGAATTAAGTTATTCAGGAACTAATAACTTCCAAATTGTCAACATGATACTGCTTTGTAGAGTAATATTTCCATAAAAAATACTGGATGAAGCGCAAATATCAAGGATATTTCACTAATTTCATGGAGTATAGAAGTCAAAATTTTAACCAACTGAGTATAATAACGAATGGAATAACAAAAGAAATCACCATGCATGCGGTATTTCGCATAGACAGGTTATTCCAACAGAATAATAATAACGGAACCAGGTCAGGTGAAAATCACACCTGATAGGATGTTCCAACAGAATAATAAAGAATGGAATAACAACAGAAATCACCATGCATGTGGTACTTCGCATACACAGGTTATTCCAACAGAATAATAAATACAGAATAAAAAAGACGGAACCAGGTCCGGTGTAAAACACACAGACATGATATTTCAACAGAATAATAAAGACGGAACCAGGTCCGGCGTAAAGCATAGACAGGATGTTCTAACGGAATAATATAGACAGAATAATAGAGATGAAAACAGGACCGGCGTAAAGCACAAATAGGATGTTCCAACGGAATAATAAAAACAGAATAATAGAAGAATGTCACCACGTATAGGGTAACCCGCGTATACAGGTTATTCCAACAAAATAATAAGAAATGGAATAACAACAGTTCTCTTCATGAATATAAAAGAATAATATTCCTTACCGTAAAAGAAACTGAATATAAGAAAAGAAAGTTAGCAGACTTCTCTTCTTCTTTCTCTTTATAATTTTCTCTCTATAGAGTTTCAGTGAATTCGTAAGAAAATAATGAAGGAATGAACTTCTATTTATAGAAAAATGGACTGCATAGTAACTAATTCATGAACTGTCCAGATTGATTTACTTTTAATCGGACGGTCCATATTTAAAGCAAAATCTTTTAAATAAAATATATTATATATATAAATATATATATATATATATATATATATATAATGATAAAAATTATATTCCCCCCGTATAAAACAAACACCCCGTTTGGCAACTTTGAAAAAAACTTCCAACAATTCAATTTTCAATACTGTGGGCCCCACATGTTCCCCTCCCCCCAACATGTCAAAATCACAGGGGTCCCATTATATTTAAATAACTTTCTACCAATAGTGTTGAAAAATAGGTAAATGGGGGTCTAAATAATACATCAAATTTACAACAACTACCTTATAAAAATCCTTTCAATATTTTTAACATTTATCATCATTATTATAATTCATAATATTAATCGACCAGGTCGTTCCCAGGAAAGAGGGGGCTTTTCAATAAGGATTTCTCCCTATTGGCGCATAATTATGTGACCAAACCTCTCCTTGGCAGAACTTCTAAACATCGTTAATATTACAAATAATAATATTAACAATGTTATTTCAATTATTGATTTAATAATATATAAAATATCGACAATAATTGAATCAAATAACGTGAGATACTATGCAACAATTACTATAGCAATAATTGAACAAAACTAAGTGACTTCTCACGTAAGCATTAATAATCAATACTGTAAGACCCCGAATTTTATGAAATAAAAGTATTCAATTTTTCTTATAATTACAATTCAGTAAAGGGTTAAATTGGTAAAAGGTTAAAGTTAAGGGTGATATATGAATTTTTTTCAAAATAAACAAGTGATTATAAAATACTCATTGTTGTCGGGGAATATTCGTTTGGTCGTGGAATATTATTTCTGTCGGGGAATATTCGTACGACGGCGCAGTCTTTTGTGGGCCCCGTAAAAAAATAACTGTCGGATGAAGAAAACGATAAATTAAAGTTTTTTATAAATAACGGCGTAATCGTTACTGTTAACACTGTTGGAATACCCGGTGGGTAAAGTAAAGTAATACGCGTTGTTGCACAGTAGCACACGGTATTGCACCAATTATTGACTCTTACGTAAGAAGGCACTACTTAATAATGGTTACAGTAATTATTGTTCAGTATTTTATTATATTGATTCAATAACTGTTGCGTTGATATTTTATATTACTGTTGTTTCAATAATTGTCACTACACAGTATTTTTCATTATCGAAGCAATAATTCATATTATCTGAATAATATTATTAGATAACATTATTGACAATGTCTAGAAAGTTCTGTCTAAGGAGAGGTTTGGTCACCTAATTGCGTGCCAGTAAGAAGAAATTCTTATTGGAAAGCCCCCTCTTTCCTGGGAACGGCCTGGTTGCCAATATTGTGATTCTGTAATATTATTTGTGAATAATTAATTATTGATTCATATGATGATGAAAATATTAATTTTATGTGGATATAGATGGAGAAAATTTTTAATGTTACAATTGTTGAAAATTAATATTTTATCTTTTTCTGATAAAATAATTCATTTAAATATATTATTTTAATAATATATTAACGGTGATATTTTTATAATGAATGTGGGATATATGAGTATATGAGGAGGAAGAGTATTTTTGTGGCATTAAATGTTTAACACAGATTTTGTGTGTCGGTAGACCTATTTCTTGACTGAAAATTTGATTATAGCCTGTAAAATCGTCTGTTTGTGGATTTCGGTCAATTTCTGTTTGAAATTTGGAAAAACTTTCTTCTGCAAAGTTGTAGAGAATTGAATTTCCTATAAAAAATCGCGAGATTTGAATTTTTGGATAAAAGGGCTATTTATTATGAATTATTGAAGTTCCGAAGCTCCGAAATAATTGATTTTTGGAAGTTTAAAATATTTAAAGTGTGAAAAACGTTTTTTTTGTTTTGTGGCAGCCCTAGCATGTGTTTATTTAGCTGAAATCAGATTTCTAGAGGCGTAGGAATCTTGATTTATATATATATTAATTTATTAAATTTTCTGCTTTGGTGTTCTAAGCAATTTCCTATAAATAGGTGCTTAGGTTAGAATTGAAAATCACACCAGAAACTGAAGTTTTCTCTCTCTATATTATCGAGCGTATTCTTGTGAGTATTTTGAGTATACTTTGAGTATTGCTATACGGTGCAAGTTCGTTCAGCGTTATTCCAGTCAGAGGTACTGCTGTTTTGAGGTAAGGGATAATAAGGGATTTTAAGAGTTATTATTTCAAAATTCTTCTGAACCTTCAAAAATTCTGGAAAAATTTGAAATGATATTTTGATAAGTTTTGTAGATTGTGTCCAAAAATGGCGACTTTTGGATGTATAGATTAAGAGTTATGAATTTTATGAGGAAAGACTATTTTAAAAGTAATCGCTTATAACTCCTTGTGGTTAACTCCAAAATTGATGAAATATTTATTGGGAGTACATCTATATGATATCAGTATACCCTGTGAATTTCGGAATTTTTGGATAAAAGTACAATTTATGATAAATGTTTAAATATTCGGTGGTTTTGGCCATGTGAAAAATAGTAAATGACTTTTAAAAATTCTGAGAAAAATATATGTTCAATATAGGACTATATTCTGCTAACTCCCATAAAAGAAATATTTTTGGAACTGATTAAGTATTTTTCATGAAAATATTCTAGTTATGAGTAAATGAATTAAATATGTTATGTGAAGTAAGAAAATTGGAAAATATGATTTTATGCCTTGAGAATCATATATGAAGTATATGCAGATTTTTGATGAGGGTTTTGGTTATTGTTGATGAAATCTTATGAGTTTGGCATTTTAGAATGATTAAATGCATTTTTTAGTAAAGTGTAAACAATTAAAATAAATTGTTTATAAGCTTAAAAAATATTATTCTTTCAATATCATTATACTGAAATATTGGTATGAATTTTATTGTGGGATTTCTACCTTTTTGAGTCGGGTTTACTATTCATGAGTTACTATTCATGAGTTACTATTCACGAGTTACTATTCACGAAGTTACTATTCATGAGTTACTATTCATGACAAAATTGGTTTCTTTTTCTAACCAAATTATAGTTGATTTATGAATATTACTCTGGAGATTAAAACTATATATTGATTATATTGATTTTATTATCATATATAACATTTTTATAACCCTGATGTTGAAATTCTCTTTCACTGGAGTGTAAAGATGGGTAGATTATTGGTATGATCATGACTAGGGTTCTCTTTGGCCAGTAGTGAAAAGTTGAATTATGACTGGTATGATCATGACCATTGAATTTATAATTGAATATCTTTAGCTTAAATGCAAAGGTGAATTGATCAACATATATGGTTATAATTATGGTTTATATAAATTCTGAAATGATTATGTATTTCTTTGAGATATGAATATCTTTGGCCTGTAGTGCAAAGATGACTTGTTGATGAATATCTTTGGCCTGTAGTGCAAAGATGACTTGGTGATGAATATCTTTGGCCTGTAGTGCAAAGATGACTTATTGATGTATATCTTTGGCCGTAGTGCAAAGATGAATTTATTAGTATGATTATGAACAGGAACTGTGATTTGGTATAACCATGATCTTTGATATTTCAGGTAAAGACAAGTGATAAAAATTATCTTTGTCCTGGATGAGAAAAGGAATTTAGAACAACAATTACGATTATGAGTTATACATGTGATTGTGGACAGGAATTGTTGATTGATGTTACAGGGATAAAACATTGTTGATGGACTTTTAACATGGAGAAGATAATAGACTTTATAGTCTATTTGACTCTTCTAATGGATTGCTCGTTCCGCTGCAACTATGGTTGAATTTTTTTTCATATACCATATGTTCTAAATCTCTGATTTATTACTGTTGAAGGCTATTGATAATTTATTTATCTTTGGTCATAACATTCTTTACTGAGCTAGTTGTGCTCACCCTTTTGCTTCACAATTCCTTTCAGGTAATACGAGTGTAGCTGGGTCGAGCGGGGGAATAACAAGGGAATAGAACGGTGGTCTATAGATGTTGAGGGTGAGGTGAATTTAACTTGGAAGGGTGTTTTGCCACTGTCATACAAGATGTCTAATGACATACCACCTCGTGTCATCATAAGACATGGATGTGCTCATCCACTTGCTGAGTATATCTACCAACACTATCTATATGATCTCGGAGTCTATTTGAAATATAACTCTCAATTAGAGACAGTGGAGATAATGATATGTCAGGAGAAGACTTGCCATTGGGAAGAATATGATAGTAATCTTCTTGTTTTTCTTTGGGGTCTATTGGGTCAACCAAGGATAATTCTGTGGCCATATGATATCTATAATAACCTAGACGCATAGCCTCCCATGTACGTAGGTTTCCTTGAGCACTTCCCAAAGATTCTAATTTCTAAAACAGTTTTCGACTATACCTTTATGTAAGGTGTCATTATGAGGTGCTGTTCACGGTTGGGACATGAGTCACAGTTGATATATATTTGTATACAAACTCACAGCATATGTGTTGTTGTATTTTGCACGACAATTGTTGTAATAAAGTTGTAGGTGTTTTCTGTACCATGTATTTGGCGACTCAGAATGGGTTGGATGGAATGGACCTATTTTGGGGTTGTCACAGTTGGTATCAGAGCTTAGGGATATGATCTCTGGCGGAGATCGGGGATTAGAACTAGGAGGAGAGAGATGAGTAAATCCTTCGCTAGTATGTCCTACCTAAGCTTAATTATTGGTTGGTCATAATATACGGATATTATGTGATATGTTAATTTGCTACTATGCAACCACGCGTATTACTGTACTTTTGGGGTTGTCACAAATACCGTGTGCTACTATGCAACCACGCGTATTATTGTACTTTTACTACCGAGTAGTTCAACAGTATTAACGGTAAAACTTCCGCAGTTATTTTTATAAAAAATATTTTTGTCATTTTCTTAATCCGACAATAATTCTGTTATGGGGTCCACTAATGATTTAGTCGTTGTACGAATATTCCCTGCTAAACCGAATATTTCCCGACCAATCGAATATAATATAACAAATTGCATACTTTGCAGAATTTATAAATACTACCCACAACTATAACATTATTTCAAATTCATACCTTAATATTTAAAAATGATATTTATAGAAAATTCATCGTTATTCAAAAAGTTGGGGTCTTACATCAGGTTCCATTCCTTATTCCTTATTAAATTGTGAAAATGATCTGTTTACGTGGATTACCGCGTGGTGGGCAAAAATCCATTTACAATTTCATATATTCTATTATACTCAGTTGGTTAAAGTTTTGACTTATATACTCCATGAAATTAGTAGAATATCCTGGATATTTGCGCTTCATCCAGTATCTTTTTATGAAAATATTGTTCTAAGCATTATTGAATTTTACTCCACAAAGAAGTATCATGTTGACAATTTGGACGTTATTGATATCAGGATAAATTAACTTATAAATTTTTAAAATTTATTCTTGAACTTGTTTTATTGAATTATTATGTCATTGTCATCATCCTCATGCTTATATTATGATGAAAGTCATCTTTGGCTTACGTGCATAGATGGACTCGGTATGATTATTACCAAAGATCATTCGGTATAATCATGACCTGTAATATTATAAATGATGTGGTAAAAGTTCTCAGTGGCCTGTAGTGCATTGATGGACAGTTTTTGGAATGATTATGACCACGGATTATTCGGTATAGTTATGACCATTGATGATTTAATGAATATCCTTAGCCCATAGTGCAGGGATGATTAGATGATGTGGTTTATTTATTAAGCTGAGTCTCAGCGATAAAAATTAATAAAAATATTTTAAATCATAGAAGATAGTAGGTATCATGCTCTACTTGACTCTTCTATTGGATTGCTTATTCCGCTGCAGTTAAACTTTATGTCTATTGTATTTTATCAGTTTAACATTGTTGAAGACTAATGATAATTTATTCTGCATTATCTTAGTTATAATATTTCTTTCTAGGATACTTGAGTTCACCCTTTTGCTTTCATTGTTCTCTTCAAGAAATGAGAACGTAGCCGGGACTAGTTCGGGAACGGAGTGATGGTCAGAGATGGTGTATTAGTTGTCCTCACTATTCTATAAAATAGTGTGATAATAAATGTAATGAGGACTCTATTTAAGAGTGGATATTGTCTAGAAGGCAATATTCCTGTTTAAACTCACAACATATGTTTTGTCGTATTTTACACGACTGTTGTATAATTAAGTTGTATTATAATTTTGTGCCATGTATTTGGCGACTCAAAATGGGTGATGTATACCTATTTTGGGGGTGTAACACATTAGAAGAGTCAAGTAGAGCATAAAATCTACTATCTTCTATGATTTATAAAGTTTTTCATCAACTTTATCGATGAGACTCAACTTAATAAATAAAATCGAATCATCCCTGCACCACGGCCAAGGATATTCATGTAATCATCAATGGTCATGATTATTGTGACGCCCCCAAAATTGGTTTACATCACCCATCTTGAGTCACCAAATACATGGTACATAAATCAAATACAACTTAACTATACAACTGTCGTGTAAAATACGACAAAACATAAACTGAGAGTTTAAACAAGAATATTGCCTTCTAGACAATATCCACTCTCAATAGAGTCCTCATAGACAATATACAAACTCAAATTCAGTTCTCATTACATTTATTATCACACTATTTAACAGAATAGTGAGGACTACTAATGCTATCATCTGGACTGTCAATCGGTTCCTCGACTCGTCCCAGCTATATTCTCATTTCCTGAAGAGAACAGTGAAGGAAAGGGTGAGCTCAACTAGCCCAGTAAGAAATATTATGACTAAGATAATGCAGAATAAATTATCATTAGTTTTCAACAATGTTAAACTGATAAAATACAATAGACATCAAGTTTAACTGCAGCGGAACAAGCAATCCATTAGAAGAGTCAAGTAGAGAATAAAATCTACTATCTTCTATGATTTAAAAGGTTTTTCATCACTTTTATCGACGAAACTCAGCTTAATAAATAATCCACATCATTAAATCATCCCTGCACTACAGGCCAATGATATTCTTTAGTATCACGACCACGAATTATCCATGCACTACGGGCTAAAGATAATCATGTTTTCATCAACGGTCCTGATCATGCCATAAAATAATTCATCTTTGCACCATTGGCCGAAGAGAATCCATAGCCATAATCATACCAAAAACTGTCCATCAATGCACTACAGGCCAATGAGAACTTTTTCCACATCATTTGTAACATTACGGTCATGATTATACCGAATAATCCCTGCTCATAATCATACCAAGTTCATCTATGCACTACAGGCCACAGATGACTTTCAACATAATTTAAACATGAGGATGATGACAATAACATAACAATTCAATAAAAACAAGTTCAAAAATTAATTTATCCAAGAACTAATAACATCCAAATTGTCAACATGATACTTCTTTGTAGAGTAAAATTCCTGAATGCTCAGAAGAATATTTCCATGAAAAGATAATGGATGAAGTACAAATATCAAGGATATTCCACTAATTTCATGGAGTATAGAAGTCAAAACTTTAACCAACTGAGTATAATAAAGAATGGAATAACAAAAGAAATCACCAGGCATGCGATAGACCGCATAGACAAGTTATTTCAACAGAATAATAAATAACGGAACAAGGTCATGCGTAAATGCACAGATAGAATATTCCAACAGAATAATAAATAACGGAATCAGTTCAAGCAAAATTCGCACCGATAGGATGTTCCAACAGAATAATTATTGATCGATTTCGCAATCAATGAATACGTGCAAGTATACACGGTCAACAAGTAATAAAGTGAAAGTAGAGTATCGTTCCCACGAGAAATTATTTAATAAAAATCACCAAGTACTAATTCTTAACCAAACTAATTTTATTTAAACAATCTCAAATCGTTATTTTTCTAATTAAGAAAACTAAATTAATCAATTAAAACTAGATTACTCTAAAATTAATTCAAATAAATAAAGATCAAGACTACAATATCCCAATTTATGAACTATAAATCAATTATCCAATTATCCCAATTATTATGCCTACTGAATTGTTAACAGAAATTCTCAAATGCCAAAAGTCCTTTTCCAAGTGATCAATTGCCTTCTATTTAATCCAGATTAATTTTGCTATATTCCTATGCAAAACAAATTGAATTAAACGCCTTCAATTCCAATTCCTTATGTGTTACATGCGGTGAAAAGATATTTCCATTCAATTTACAAACCTAATTATTCACCATGCAAATAACTAAGTCACATGTTATCATGCCCAGTTCTAACCCTAGAATTCTTCTTCCAATTCCTTCTAGAGTAACAAAGTAATTACTGATCAGATAATTAAGCAATAAGCACAAGACAAGATAAACAACTCACTTTAACATAAATAATTGAAATAAATCAAATAATCAATTTATAATCATAAAAAATTCAATTGAAATCTTAATAAAAAGAATTAGTTCATAATTAATGAATTAAAACCAAGAATCCACAATTGAATAGACATTAAAAGATAAAAGTAAGATGAGAGAAGAGAATAGAATCTGTTGTCAGCAAATCTGATGCTCCCCTCTTGCTCTTGCTCTTGATCTTCAATGATCTCCAAGTTGCTTCAATCTCTAAAACTAATAAGAACTAGGGTTATGTTCTAATATAATGGAGTGTATCTCTAATCTAAACTATGTAATCCCCCCTATTTTATGTCTTACATCATGTATTTATAGGTTACAAGTCCAATTTTTAGTTTTGGAACAACCCCAATCCTATTTGGAGTCAAAAAGGTGTCAAAATTCGCCCAAAACGCGTCCAGGCCCGCACCAAGCCTTTCCCCCGCGCCCCAGCGCTGGGCACGGCGCTGGGATTCTGCCCCCTAGCGCCCCGGCGCTGCAAATAGGCCTAAGAATAGCGCCCAGGCGCTGGCCCAAAATCTAACATTTTCTGCTCCGACGTCCTTTGGGAAAACGGCCATAACTTCTTCGTCCGAACTCCGATTTTGATGATTCAAGATGTTCTGGAAAGAGGAAAAGTAGATCTACAACTTTCATTCTTGAAGTGTTACGAAATAATATCAGGAGCTATAGTCAAATTGGCTCTGAAATGACTGCTAGGTAGATAGCAAGCCGAAAACGCGAATCTAGCCACCCCGAACGTCGATCCATGTAACTTTTGTCCCAAATCCTACAAAATAATATAAAACATACTTGAATAGACACAAACACATAAAAACATCCTAAAAGACTTGAGAACAATAATAAATTAAGCCCGAATGTATCCAATTCATGTGTATAAAACTCACTCATCAATAATAAATAACGAAACCAGGTCATGCGTAAATGCACATACAGGATATTTTGACAGAATAATGAAGAATGGAATAACAATAGAATTTACCATGTATGCGATAGACCGCACAGACAGGTTATTTAAACAGAATAATAAATATTAGAACCAGGTCATGCGTAAACGTACAGACAGGATATTCCTGTTAGGTTTGTAATATTCATGAACGCAATCAAATTGCATAAAGTAAGCGGAAACGTGTAAAAATTAGAGTTTTAAAAATTTTACAAACCATATACCTGGATCACCATTTATGCACAATTATTAATTAAACGAAAAGATATGAATAAGAATCATACCCTTGAAGATCTGAGCTTCCTCGGGTACAAGTTCACCTCCAAACCTTTTCACGTTCAACTTGAATCCACCGAGTTTGGTTCCTTTCTTTGATCAACGTTAGCCACCCAAGTGTTTGGCCTCTAGAGGTGATCCACCAAGAAAGAATGGAGATTCAAAAAGATGGATGTTTGGCTAAACCCTAGTTTTCTATCTCTATAGAAAAGGCGTACTCTCCCAACTATTGGAATTACGTATTCACGTGTTGTGAAAGTGTCAACCCACCACCCATAATAAGACTCTTCTTATTTATAGATGTGGGCAACCCTCTTTAACAATTAAGGAATTGGGTTTTATTTTAATTAATTAAATTCTTTTAATTAATTAAGCTTTCTAATCTTATTAGGGATAATTAATTAAACTCTTTTAATTAATTTGCCTCTTAATCCTATTAAGATATTTGAGAGTACTTTTATTAATTAATTCCCAAACTCTTTTAGGAATTAATTAATAATAATAGTAATAATAATAATAAGACTCCTCTTATTAATTTATATTTAATATTTTCAAATTATTAAATAATAAATATACTTAACTTATTATTACGATTATGCCATTAACTTCTTAAATAATTATTCTTCCTTTTATGGTGTGACCCTTTAGGTTCTGCATATTAAACCGGTTGTAAATAAATCAATTAGAACAATTCTAATCTTATTTAAATAAATAAATTAAACTAATAATTTATTTAAATAAATAATATTTATTCTACAATAGGGATAAGCCTCCCTAGCGATCAACGACTTTTCAGATAATATAGATTTCAACATTAATCATAAAAGAACCTTTGAGTAAATAGTTACCGTACAATTCAATCCTTCCACCATACAATGTCCTAATTAAATATAAGACATGGAATTTCTGTCAAGTCTTATTTTATTTAATTATATGTATTTCGACTCTTAAATGCACAACTCCAAATAATGCAAATTAGAAACTCCTTTCTAATTTCATTCTGCCTTGGTCAAGGACTACTGAGTTTTCATTTATCGAATCACATAGGATATTTCTCTTCTTTTACTAGAAGTGATAGATTCTTTATTGATCATACATTATCTCCATATACAACTTATTATACCAAAGCATACCCTTTGATATATCCTAAGGGTCTTAAAGAATAAGTCAAAGTATAACTCATCATACACAAGATACTATGATGATCTCAAGTCCAAGGATCACTTGTACTACTATCACTACAGGAATTCCTATTGACAGGCAAGTAAAACTCCATTAGGTATTCCTTAGCGAGCCACGTTCAATGAACTTATTCTCTAATAAGCACCTATATACTTGCTTTAGTGTCTCCACACAAATGATCATGAGATCAATCATCCTCATCCAATGAGCAAGAAACGTATGTACCTATCTATCCGGATTCACTAATTCCCAATTTAGTAATCCAACGATTGGGAACTATTTTAGTTTTAAGATTTCTAAGAATTTAGATCTCATTAGAATGATCATCATCATTATTCTAAAAGCATTGCTTAAAACTATGGGTTTATCACATATTATAAAACAACATTATGTAGATAATTAAAAGTCTTTAATAAATTAATACTTTTTATTAATAAATGAATAAGATTGTTACAAAGTATATGCTTTATCATCAAACATGATTGACTTGTATGCATACTACTTTCAATCTCTCACTTGCACTAAAACCAATCGTCATGGTATCTCATACTCTACTTCTCTAAGTGACGATTATCCTGCTGTTGGATAAGCTTCAGTAAATGGTTATGTAATGTTGTTCTTGAGAGTACACTATCTCTATAGTGATTTCCCATCTTTCAATGATTCTTATAATCAAATGAAAGTGCCACAACACATGTTTAGATCCAAGATGAGACTTAAGAACTATTCCTAGTTCTGTAATGAACTTTTCATCCAAACAATCAACTTGTAGCTTCATTTATAGTTATATACTTTGTCTTTATCACTAAACCAACAACTTTTTGCTGTTTGGAACCTTTCCAATTCACTGCACCACCGTTCAAGGTAACACTTTACCTTAAAGTGGAATTTCAGTCGTCTTAGCCTGTCTGAAAAACTTGAGTCTGTTAAGCCCTCTAGTATTAATTCAGACCCACCATAAATATGATCACATCCTTAGATCCAGTTAAGTACTTTAAGATGTTTTTCACTGTCTCACAGTGAACTTCTCCAGAATATGACTGATCAACATTAGGTCTCGTACATTTCATTGCGTACATGATAGTTACTCATGCGATCTCTCTTTTTGGAGTCTATGGGGACTATTAAGAGAGATACACTCAATGGCTCATCAACATGAGACATCCCATGGAGTTTGCCATGCTAAACGACTTTAGCATCAAATGAATATACGTTCTTTGGGTTAAGCCGAGCATCCTTTTAAATCTATCTATATAGATTTAAATCCCCAATTAAGATACTCTTCCCAAATCATTCATGGAGGAATGTTTAGACAACTTTATCTTTACTGATTGTAGCATCGGTATGTCACTCCTTATCCGTAGTATATCAACATATAATACTAGGAATGTCACAACGCTCCCACTGACCCTTTTGTACACACTAGGTTCATTCTTGTTTTTCATAAAATTAAACTCTTTTAATTGTCTCATCAAAATGAATGTTCCATATTTGAGAAGCTTGCTTCAATCCATTTTTCTGAGTGTCTACAACTCTTCCCTCATCGTATGTAACTGGATCATCATCTTCTATGATGCGTACCTCATCATCATCATCCATGATGAATCCATACCTCCCAGGTATCTTCGGTACTATTCCAGATTTACGATTCGGTTGTGGTACAATAGGTTTATCTACAAGTTCCTCTTATTTGACTTATAGTGTTTTGTGGTTCTTGAACTCTTCAAGATCTATTATCCTCCCACTAGACCCTTTAATGATAAACACATTTATCTTAGAAGGCAGCATGTTTCGCAACAAACACCTTTTGCTAAGTAGAATTATAGAACATATATCATAAACTTACTTTAGGATGTCCCACAAATTGACACTTGTCAAATATTATCCCAAGCATATCCTTTGAAACCTTTTTCACATAAGTTGGACAACCCATTATCTTAACATACTTAAGATTAGGAATCCTCCATGTCCATAACTTTTTATGGAGTCTTGGGGCCGGATTTGAGCTTACCTTTTCGTAGATATGCAGCCATTTCTAGGACATGATCCTAGAAGGATACTAGAATGTCGGTAAAATCATTACGGACCGTACCATGTCCAACAAGGTACGATTTTTCCTTTCAGATACATCAATCAATTATTGCTTAACAGGAGGCGTCCATTGTGAGAAAACCATTTGAGATAATTTAAAACCTCATTGCACAAGTATTCCTTCCTTGATCCGATCAAAGAATCCTAATACGTTGCCATCTTATTTCACTTTTGAATTCTTTGAATCTTTCAAATAATTCACACATGTATTTCAGCAAATACACACATTCAACTCTATGAATGATTATCTCCTTTTCTTATAATAATTTGTTCAATATGTAAAATTATTTTCACGTAAGTCAAGTATACAAAATCCATTAAGTAATATTCCAGTTCTATACAAAACATTATTATTATAAATAGAACAACAATTGTTCTTAATTAATAATACCAAAAATTTTATTGTCTAACAATAAAATGGAAATAATGTTTCTAACAAGAACTGAAATACAATAACAACTTATTGACTTAATAGATTTTCCCGTAGGCATTGCTAAACAATAAATTCATATGGCTAATGTAGCAACCTTTACTTCATTTCCCACACATAGGATTACTTATATTTATTTAGCTTTCTACTTCTGCTTGGTCCCTTCATAAATCTATATTTATGATAACCAAAGTCGGTATCCAATACCCAAGTAGAACCTTGACTTAAAGAAAAATTTATTTTAAATCATGAACAAATTTGTATTTGTAACCGAAACTTCACTAAGCTTCTTTGGTTAGGCTCTGCAAGATGCTTCTCGCAATTTCTTTTCAGTGTCCAGGCTTATTGCAGTGGAAGCAAACTCCTTTGCTATCTGCATCGGTTTTATTCTTATTATCCTTTGTTTTTGCCTTTCTATTTATCTTCTTTGAATCTTTCTTCTTTTCAGAAGATCCCTTGGCCCCTACTAGTAAGACATTGTATTTCTTGGTTGGAAAGTGACTCTCTATATTTTTCAACATGTTAAGCAAATCAGCGAGGCTGATATCTAGCTCGTTCATATGAAAAATTCACAACAATTGTGAAAGGAGTCCGGAAGTGAGTGCAAGATCAAATCTTGGCTCAACTCTCCATCCATGACAAAACCCGTTGTCCTAATTGTTCAATCAAATTGACCATTTTAGGACATATGTCTGTACTGTAGTGTCATTGGTCATTCTAGATCGGAAGAGCTCCTTAGATATCTGATATCTATCAGTCCTACTTTCCTCACCATCAACTACTTGACGTGCAGAAATATAATAGGAGCATCCATAGTTTCATACTGACGCTGAAGCTCGTTACTCATGGATGCGAGCATGATGCATTGAGCCAACTGTGCATCATCTTGCCACTTTCTAAAAGTAGCAATCTCTTCCTCAGAGGCATTGTCTGCAACCTTTGCAGGGATAGGCGTATTAAGGACATAAGATAGCTTTTAGCCATGAGAACTATTCTCAAATTCTTTAACCAATTCGTTTAATTCGGTCCGGTTAATTTAGCATCTAATATGCTACGCAGTGATAGTAATTTAGACATTGTAAAATTCTATAAATGAATTTGTAATTAACAACATTTTAACATACATTCTTTTATTAATTACCAAAATAATTTAGGTCTTGTTTTAAATTGGTATCTCCCACTATTTTCTTCAAACTATATTACCCTCAATATATAGTTCGGCAATATCTAATTGAAGATATGCTAGTGAGAATAAGGATCTCATTTCAAATGTATATAGCCTTGTGTGTGTACAACAAACTATATATAAATAAATAGGTAGACAACTCTTGTCAATTACATCAACTATGTAACTCCTTGTATTTTGCCTCTTAAATCATAATGGTCGAGTGTGTGCACATCAGAACTAAAATGATTTAAGTTAAGTCAGACCCAGCATTTCCATATAAGTGAAGAGAAAACTACAGCCCTTGTGTGTGCACAACAAAGCAATAATGTTCAATTCCTTATAAACATCATATGTAATAAAAACAACATCTTAAATATTTAATACTCGCCTTGTGTGTGCACAACAAACTCATATTAAATATTTAATACTCTATTGTTTCTATCATGCTAGAAGGCGACGTTCGATATTCCAAATATTTTTGAACATTACAACTTAATATAAAATATTTGAGGGGTTTGTTATTAATTTGTCTCATCTTGTTTAGCGCGCATGCACATAAAATACGTGTCATATTAATTAACATGTAAAACATGTTTGCATAATATATAATATATATTATAAGCATGCACATATAGAATACTATATTCTACCCGGATTGATTATGGACTTTATTCTAGTTTGGTTCACTAGAGCCACCAAGTGAACCAAAAGGTCAAACCTAGGGGTGCAAGAATTAATATTTAAATATAACTATTACATTTAAATCCGATCTCCATTATAAATGGGTCATCAAGGGCTCTTTGCTCCTTGATCTCCAATTCTTCAAAATTTAATTCTTACTATTCCTATTACAAAACTATTTAAAATAAATAGAAACCTTGCTCAGCAGTCAAGGGGAAGTACATAGGAGGGAGATAGAATTTACATTAAGAAAAATTAGAGAAGACGAGGTACGCAGACCCCATTTAGTAAAACTCATACATTCATGCATCCAACTAAAATAAAATCCAATCACATTGGTCAATAGTCCATAATCAATCCCATTTATTATCATACACATCACCATATGCATCAATAAATAATATTCATCTCATGAATAATAAACATTCAATATATATATTGATATCATTTAATGGGCAAATTTAGTTAGTATAAAATCTAATTTTGAATCAAAATAAACTCCTTTATTTTAATCCAAATTTAAATCAAAATAAACCTTTTATTTTAATTTATCCAATTTTTAATAAAATAAACTATTTTATTTTAATCAAAATAAACTTCTTTATTTTAATTAATTATGGAATCCAATTCCATGTAAAAAAATTTATAAAAGGAACCACATATTCTTTTTTCCATTCACAAATAAACTCTTTTATTTTGAATAATATGAAATCTTATTTCATATCTAAATAAACTCCTTTATTTAAGGAAATTAGGATTCTATTTTCTATTCACAAATAAACTCTTTTATTTTGAATAATATAAAATTTTATTTCATATCTAAATAAACTCCTTTATTTTAGAAAATTAGGAATCCAATTTTAACTATAATTAGTTATCATGAAATCCAATTCCAACTCTAATTAGTTAGCATAAAATTTAATTTTAAAATTAAAATAAACTTTTTATTTTAAAATTAAAATAAACCTTTTATTTTAAAATTAAAATAAACCTTTATTTTAATTATAAAATAATTGAGAATAAATATTTCATATATATATATATATATATATATATATATATATATAATCAAACTCTTTTGCAATGTGGAAGGGAGTAACATCCTGTAACCTTTATTTCCTATTTCCGTGAATAAGCAAACATGATTAATCATGTAAATATATAAAGTTAATCATGTTAACTTTTTAAAACAGAGATCCCTTGAAGATTCATGTCATGATAACAATCCAGGAACTTACAAACACGTGAATAATCAAGGTAGCATGTACGGAAATCATATTTTATATATATATATATATATATATAACGAAATCGCAGATTACAGGATTAATTTATTTTTTTTTAAATTTTATACAATAAAATTATGTACAATTAAATTGTTCTAAACACATATTAATATACATATCAAATTAAAATAATTAATAATCCACATAAAGGTTTGGCTCTGATACAACTGTTATGTTTGTAATATTCATGAACGCAATCAAATTACATAAAGTAAGCGAAAACATGTAAAAATCAGAGTTTTAAAAATTTTATAAATCATATACTCGGATCACCCTTTATGCACAATTATTAATTAAACAAAAAGATATGAATAAGAATCATACCCTTGAATATCCGAGTTTCCTCAGGTACAAGTTCACCTTCAAACCTTTTCGCGTTCAACTTGAATCCACCGGGTTTGGTTCCTTCTTTTGATCAACGTTAGCCACCCAAGTGTTTGGCCTCTAGAGGTGATCCACCAAGAAAGAATAGAGATTCAAGAAGATGGGTGTTTGGCTAAACCCTAGTTTTCTATCTTTATAGAAAAGGCGTATTCTCTCAACTATTGAAATTATGTATTCACGTGTTGTGAAAGTGTCAACCCACCACCCATAATAAGACTCCTCTTATATATAGATGTGGGCAACCCTCCTTAACAATTAAAAAATTGAGTTTTATTTTAATTAATTAAATTCTTTTAATTAATTAAGCTCCCTAATTTTATTAGGGATAATTAATTAAACTCTTTTAATTAATTTGCCTCCTAATCCTATTAGGATATTTGAGAGTACTTTTATTAATTAATTCTCAAACTCTTTTAGAAATTAAATAATAATAATAGTAATAATAATAATAATAAAAATAATAAGACTCCTCTTATTAATTTATATTTAATATTTTCAAAATATTAAATAATAAATATTAAGCTATTTAATTTATTCTATCACCATAGATTAAATTAAATATACTTAACTTATTATTACGATTATGCCATTAGCTTCTTAAATAATTATTCTTCCTTTTATGGTGTGACTCTTTAGGTTCTCCATATTAAACCGGTTGTGAATAAATCAATTAGAACAATTCTAATCTTATTTAAATAAATAAATTAAATTAATAATTTATTTAAATAAATAATATTTATTCTACAATAGGGATAAGCCTCCCTAGCGATCAATGACTTTCCAGATAATATAGATTTCAACATTATTCATAAAAGAATCTTTGAGTAAATAGTTACCGTACAATTCAATCCTTCCACCATACAATGTCCCAATTAAATATAAGACATAGAATTTTTGTCAAGTCTTATTTTATTTAATTATATGTATTTCGACTCTTAAATGCACAACTCTAAATAATACAAATTAGAAACTCCTTTCTAATTTCATCCTGCCTTGGCCAAGGACTATTGAGTTGTCATTTATCGAATCACATAGGACATTTCTCTTCTTTTACTAGAAGTAGTAGATTCTTTATTGATCATACATTATCTCCATGTACAACTTATTATACTCAAGCATAACCTTTGATATACCCTTAGGGTCTTAAGAAATAAGTCAAAGTATAACTCATCATACACAAGATACTATGATGATCTCAAGTCCAAGGATCACTTGTACTACTATCACTACAGGAATTCCTATTGACAGGCAAGTAAAACTCCATTAGGTATTCCTTAGCGAGCCACGCTCAATGAACTTATTCTCTAATAAGCACCTACATACTTGCTTTAGTATCTCCACACAAATGATCATGAGATCAATCATCCTCATCCAATGAGAAAGTAACGTATGTACCAATCTATCCAAATTCACTAATCCCCAATTTAGTAATCCAACGATTGGGAACTATTTTAATTTTAAGCTTTCTAAGAATTTAGATCTCATTAGAATGATCATCATCATTATTCTAAAAGCATTGCTTAAAACTATGGGTTTATCATATATTATAAAACAACATCATGTAGATAATTAAAAGCCTTTAATAAATTAATAATTTTTATTAATAAATGAATAAGATTGTTACAAAGTATATGCTTTATCATCAAACATGATTGGCTTGTATGCATACTACTTTCAAATCTGACAGAATAATAAAGAATGAAATAACAACAGAATTCACCAGGCATGCGATAGACCGCACAGACAAGTTATTCCAACAGAATAATAAATAATAGAACCAGGTCATGCGTAAACGCACCGACAGGATATTTCAACAGAATAATAAATAACGGAACCATGTCAGGCGAAATTCGCACCGACAGGATGTTCCAACAGAATAATAAAGAATGGAATAACTGGAGAATTTTACCATGTATGCGGTACTTCGTATATACAGGTTATTCCAATAGAATAATAAGGAATGGAATAACAGAAGAATTTCACCATGTATGTGGTACTTCGCATATACAGGTTATTCCAACAGAATAATAAGGAATGGAATAACAGAAGTTCTCTTTATGAATACGAAAGAAATAATACCCCTTACAAGTACAACAAATAATATCCCTTACCTTATAAAGAAGAGTACTCCGACGGGTAAGGCGGAGATATACTTGAAGAAACTTGCACTACGCTCAAAGCTTTCTTAAACTCTATAGAAAATACGCTCAAGATTATAGAAGAAGAATTCTTTCTACATTTTCTCTCTCTAGAGTTTCAGTGAATTCGTAAGAAATAATGAAGGAATAAGCTTCTATTTATAGGAGAATGGACTGAATAGTAACTAATTCCTGAACGGTCCAGATTGATTTACTTTTAAACGGACGGTCCAGATTGGTTTACAATAAAATATAATATATTCTATTTATAATCTAATAAAACGAATAACTTTATAAAAGTATTGTGTTTTATAGAAAAAGATTTTACTGTGCAAATACTATGCAGACACTATGCAAACACTATGCATAATAGAATATAATATATTCTAATTATTGTCTAATAAAACAAATAACTTTATAAAAATATTCTATTTTATATAAAATGATTTTACTATGCATAATAAAATATAATATATTTTGTTTATAGTCTAATAAAACGAATAACTTTATAAAAGTATTCTGTTTTATATAAAAAGCTTTTCTGTTTTATTACATTAATAATACTAATAAAACAAAACTTCATCATCATTATTATAATTCACACTATTAATCGACCAGGCCGTTCCCAGGAAAGAGGGGGCTTTCCAATAAAGATTTCTCCCTATTGACGCGCAATTAGGTGACCAAACCTCTCATTGGCAGAACTTCTAGACATCGTTAATATTACAAATAATAATATTAACAACTTTTTTATCTTAATTATTGATTGAATAATATATAAAATTTTGACAATAATTGAATCAAATAACGTGAGATGCTATGCAACAATTACTGAAGCAATAATTGAACAAAACTAAGTGACTTCTCACGTAAGCATCAATAATCAATACCATGTGCTATTATGCAACCACGCATATTCCTGTACTTTTAACACCGGGTGTTTCAACAGTTAACGGTAAAACTTCCGCCGTTATTTTCATAAAATATTTTTATCATTTTCTCAATTTGACAATAATTCCGTTGTGGGGTCCACCAATGATTGTGCCCATCTTACGAATATTCCCTGTTAAAATGAATATTCCCTGACCAATCGAATATTATATAACAACTTGCGTACTTTGCAAAATTTATAAATATTACCCACAACTATAACATTATATCAAATTCATTCCATAATATTCAAAAATGATAATTATAGAAAATTCATCTTTATTAATAAAAGATGGGGTCTTACAATTTCCCCTTCTTATGAAATTTCGCCCTCGAAATTAGGGTACGTACCTGGTATGCCGAACAAATAAGGACGATTTCTCAAATTCTAACTCTTGAGGTATAACCTTTGAGTGTCGAATAAGATCCTTCTTATCCAAGATTTTAACATGTATCTGCTCATACGTTAAATCTTCTGTTATCTCGTCTAGTTCCAATTCAATAATGTGGTTTGGGTCGTCCACATATTTACGTAACATTGATACATGATAAACGTTATGAACACGCAACATATTTGGCGGTAAAACGAGTCTATAGGCCACTGTTCCTACTCGTTCGAGGATTTCAAATGGGCCAATTAAATCGAGGGTTGAGATTTCCTCTCTTCGTCGATTCTTGCTTCTAGAATAAAGCCCTCTTGAACCTTCTTCTTTACATTCATCAGTTTGAGTATGTAGCTTGAGTGGCTTTAACTTTATCGATTAATGTCGATTCTAATTGTATATTCTTTATCTTCACGTGGGTCCCTAGAGTCTTTAACTCTATCTTCATCATTTATACGAAATGGGTCTTTGTGTTAACAACATCATACTCGTAAACACATATGATCTTCTACTCAACGCGTCAGCTACCACGTTCGCTCTTCCACAATGATATTGAATGGTACGATCGTAATCTTTAACAGCTCGAGCCAACATCTTTGGCGCATGTTACGTTCATTTTGGGTGAAGAAAATATTTTAGGGTTTAAGAAATGAGTTTTGTACTGGGGTCAATACAAAATTCGATTGCACGCTCTAGGGGTAGGCTAAGAAGTCTTCAAGAATACGTCAGGAAATTTATTAACAATAGAAATATC
The DNA here is from genome assembly GCA_020205505.1 of Panax japonicus. Classification (NCBI taxonomy): domain Eukaryota; kingdom Viridiplantae; phylum Streptophyta; class Magnoliopsida; order Apiales; family Araliaceae; genus Panax; species Panax japonicus. The sequence continues at coordinate 64,712,043 of CM035110.1, forward strand.
ATTCACAACTGTGACTCTCATCCAAGACTTGGATAACATGTCACATTGATACCTATCAACTTGCCATCGTTATTCACAATGTCCCCTTTAAAAAGTCTGGCTTTGGTGCATTCCACACAAGGAAGTCAACAACGAAAGGATCAGGGCTCTTTACTTATGGCTTGATATGACAATGATTGACTTTAGTGGTTTTGTTGCTTGAATTCGCATAACAGGTTGGTTAGGAATATGAAAGCTAACAACCTTACTAAAAGCATAATGAGTAGTTAACCAATCGATTTCTAAAATCACATCAAAGGCAAGTATTTTCAAAGAGATAAGATCGACAAGTAACGTGAAAGTGTTGATTTGAATCAAACAAGATTTATAAATAGTGGAGGTAACGAAGGTTTCTCCCAACTGAGTTTCAACAGATAAATCAAAGTCTAAATTCTCCGGAGTTAAATTCAAACATTGAACACAACTAGGTGAGATGAAAGAGTGAGTAGACCCGGTATCTAACACGGTATAGACTTCACAAGAGTTTATGATTAACTTACCTGTGATAATTTTATTCAGGTTCCTCGTCACGAAAAAAACGCTCTCTCTTAAACTACCGGCTTTGGCTTGACTGGGACATCCTTTGGCATCACCATCCCAGTTGGACTTAACTTCACCATATGACAAAATCGAGCTAGGTGACCTTTTCTTTTGTAATTAAAACACGCTTTGGATTGCTACGTAAGGTTTGGACGGATGTGTCCCTCCTGTCCGCATTTGAAACATATGACCGGTGGTCGTTCTTCTTCCTTTGAAATGGGTGCTGGTGCTGCTGTCTTTCCATCATTATTGAAACTTCTCTTCTTGAAATTTCAACTTCTATTATCTTGGTCATGATTACCACCGAAGTGGTTACCATTCATGGCATGATAATTTCCCCCATGATGGTTATAATTATTCCCATTACCGTTGCCACAGGTACGATTATTATCGTGTTGTTGGTTGTTGCCTTTTGGTTGTGCTGACTCATTATCGCGCTCTAATAACTGAGCCTTATTCACAACATCTGAATATAAACAAAGTTTGTGAGAAATGAGGTATTGACGTATATTGGGTTTCAAACCTCTTAGAAACATTCATGTCATTCACTCCTCATTATCGACCAAATGGGATGCAAACCGAGACAACTCGGTAAACTTAGCCTCGTACTGTGACATGGTCATATTATTTTTCTCCAGCTTGATGAACTTCACCTCCTTCATGTGACGAATACTTTCGGGAAAGTACTTGTCGTTGAGAAACTCTTATAAATTCTCCCAAGACATCTTGAGTGCGTCAGTCTGGGTACGTTTTACAGATTCCCACCAGTAATCTGCCTCTTCACAAAACATAAAGGTGGCAAATGGAACCTTTTGCTCCTCTGAGCATCCCAAGACATCAAATATCTTGGTGATCTGCTTTAACCACGTCTCCGCCTTAAGTGATTTTGGCTTTCCCAAAAATTCCGGTTGTCCCAGCTCCTTGAACTGCTTAGCGGTGACCAACCATGGGTTGCCATTATTTCCACCTATATTTTGAACAGGAGTCTCTCTTACCTGTTGTTGCATGAATTGCATAAAGCCTCTGAACATTCCATTGTTCATCATTTGGTCAGTGTTGTTATTTGCCTGAGGATTGTCGCATTCCTGATGCACATTATCCTGATTATTTATATGTAGAGACTCAACGGTCTCCTATGCTCCATTGTTATTCTCAACATTCTCGGATGTCATTTTCAAATACTGCCACAAAATAAGGGTTAATTAACATATCACATATTATCCCTATACTCTGACCGACCAATTAAATACCAAATAAACTTAGGTAGGTCATACTAGTGAAGGAATTCCCCGTCTCTCCCCTCCTAGTTCTTGTCTCACATCTTAGCCAGTGATCATAACCCTAAGCTTTGATACCAACTGTGACGCCCCCAAAATTGGTATACATCACCCATCTTGAGTCGCCAAATATATGGTACATAAATCAAATACAGCTTAATTATACAACTGTCGTATAAAATATGACAAAATATAAACTGAGAGTTTAAACAAAGATATTGCCTTCTAGACAATATCCACTCTCAATGGAGTCCTCATAGACAGTATACAAACTCAAATTCAGTTCTCATTACAATTATTATCACACTATTTAATAGAATGGTGAGGACTACTAATGCTATAATCTGGACTGTCAATCCGTTCCCCGACTCGTCCCAGCTATATTCTCATTTTCTGAAGAGAACAGTGTAAGAAAGGGTGAGCTCAACTAGCCCAGTAAGAAATATTATGACTAAGATAATGCAGAATAAATTATCATTAGTCTTCAACAATGTTAAACTGATAAAATATAATAGACATCAAGTTTAACTGCAGCGGAACAAGCAATACATTAGAAGAGTCAAGTAGAGAGTAAAATTTACTATCTTCTATGATTTAAAAGGTTTTTCATCACTTTTATCGCTGAAACTCAGCTTAATAAATAATCCACATCATCAAATCATCCTTGCACTTCAGGCCAAGGATATTCTTTAGTATCACGATCACGAATTATCCATGCACTACGGGCTAAAGATAATCATATTTTTATCAACGGTCCTGATCATGCCATAAAACAATTCATCTTTGCACCCTTGGCCGAAGAGAATCTATAGTCATAATTATACCAAAAACTGTCCATCAATGCACTACGGGCCAATGAGGAATTTTTCCTCCTCATTTGTAACATTATGGTCATGATTATACTGAATAATCCCTGGTCATAATCATACCAAGTCCATCTATGCACTACAGGCCACAGATGACTTTTAACATAATATAAACATGAGGATGATGACAATGACATAACAATTCAATAAAACAAGTTCAAGAATTAATTTATTTAGGAACTAATAACGTCCAAATTGTCAACATGATACTTCTTTGTAGAGTAAAATTCTAGAATGCTCAGAAGAATATTTCCATGAAAAGATACTGGATGAAGCGCAAATATCAAGGATATTCCACTAATTTCATGAAGTATAGAAGTCAAAACTTTAACCAATTGAGTATAATAAAGAATGGAATAACAAAAGAAATCACCAGGCATGCGATAGACCACACAGACAGGTTATTCCAACAGAATAATAAATAACGGAACCAGGTCATCCGTAAACTCACAGATAGGAGATTCCAACAGAATAATAAATAATAGAACCAGGTTAGGCGAAATTCGCACCGGCAGGATGTTCTAATAGAATAATAAATAGCGGAACCAGGTCATGCGTAAACGCACAGACAGGATATTCTGACAGAATAATAAAGAATGGAATAACAACAGAATTCACCATGCATGCGATAGACCGCACAGACGGGTTATTCCAACAGAATAATAAATAATGGAACCAGGTCATGCATAAACGTACAGATAGGATATTTCGACAGAATAATAAAGAATGGAATAACAACAGAATTCATCATGCATGCGATAGACCGAACAGACAGGTTATTCCAACAGAATAATAAATAATGGAACCAGGTCATGCGTAAATGCACCGATAGGATATTCCAACATAATAATAAATAACGGAACCAGGTCAGACGAAATTCGCACCAACTGGGATGTTCCAATAGAATAATAAAGAATGGAATAACAGGAGAATTTCACAGTATATGCGGTACTTCATATATACATGTTATTCCAACAGAATAATAAGGAATGGAATAACAGAAGAATTTCACCATGTATGTAGTACTTCGCATATACAGGTTATTCCAACAGAATAATAAGGAATGGAATAACAGAAGTTCTCTTTATGAATACGAAAGAAATAATACCCCTTACGAGTACAACAAATAATATCCCTTACCTTATAAAGAAGAGTACTCCGACGGGTAGGGCAGGGATATACTTGAAGAAACTTGCACTACGCTCAAAGCTTTCTTAAACTCTAAAGAAAATACACTCAAGATTATAGAAGAAGAATTCTCTCTACAGTTTCTCTCTCTAGAGTTTCTGTGAATTCGTAAGAAATAATGAAGGAATAAGCTTCTATTTATAGGAGAATGGACTGAATAGTAACTAATTCCTGAACGGTCCAGATTGATTTACTTTTAAATGGACAGTCCAGGATTAGTTTATAATAAAATATAATATATTCTATTTATAATCTAATAAAACAAATAACTTTATAAAAGTATTCTTATTTATATAAAAAGATTTTACTATGCAAACTACTATGCATAATAAAATATAATATATTCTAATTATTGTCTAATAAAACAAATAACTTTATAAAAGTATTTTGTTTTATATAAAATAATTTTATTATGCAAAATACTATGCATAATAAAATATAATATATTCTATTTATAGTCTAATAAAACGAATAACTTTATAAAAGTATTCTGTTTTATATAAAAAGTTTTTCTATTTTATTACATTAATAATACTAATAAAATAAAACTTCATCATCATTATTATAATTCACACTATTAATCGACCAGGTCGTTCCCAGGAAAAAGGGGGTTTTCTAATAAGGATTTCTCCCTATTGGCGCACAATTAGGTGACCAAACCTCTCATTGGCAGAAATTCTAAAGAATGTTAATATTGCAAATAATAATATTAACAACTTTGTTATCTCAATTATTGATTTAATAATATATAAAATTTTAACAATAATTGAATCAAATAACGTGAGATACTATGCAACAATTACTGAAGCAAAAATTGAACAAAACGAAGTGACTTCTCACGTAAGCATCAATAATCAATATCGTGTGCTACTATGCAACCACGCGCATTCCTGTACTTTTAACACTGGGTGTTTCCAACAGTTAACGGTAAAACTTTCTCTGTTATTTTCATAAAATATTTTTGTCGTTTTCTCAATCCGACAATAATTCTGTTGTGGGGTCCACCAATGATTGTGTCATCGTACGAATATTCCCTTTTAAAATGAATATTCCCACAATCGAATATTATATAACAAATTGCGTACTTTGCAAAATTTATAAATATTACTCACAACTATAACATTATATCAAATTCATTCCATAATATTCAAAAATGATAATTATAAAAATTCATCTTTATTCATAAAAGTTATTTTACAATTATACCGAATAATCATTGGTCATAATCATACCAACAACTGTCCATCAATGAACTACAGTTCAATGAGGACTTTTATCATATCATTCGTCACATTACGGTCATGATTATACCGAATAATCCCTGGTCATAATCATACCAAGTCTATCTATGAATGTAAGCCAAAGATGACTTTCATCATAATATAAGCATGAGAATGATGACAATGACATAATAATTCAATAAAATAAGTTTAAGGATAAATTTTAAAAATTTATAATTTAATTTATCCAGGAATCAATAACGTCCAAATTGTCAACATGATACTGCTTTGTAGAGTAAAATTCAAGAATAATATTCTTGTACCAAAAATAATTTGGGCATAAAAGAAATATATTTTTCGGGTGAATAGTACTTCGGGAATAGTACCCCGTGAAAAGTATCCCGACACAAAAAGTGTCCCGAATACCCGAGTGAATGATACTAGAGTGAATAGTAATCCGGTGAATAGTAACCCATGAATAGTACTCCAGCACAAAAAGTGCCCCGAATACCCGAGTGAATAATATAAGAGTAAATAGTAACTAGGTGAATAGTAACCCATGAATAGTAATTCGTAAAAGAACAATACCAAATAAAATGATATTCCATGATGAGTAGAAAAGAAATGATATCTCATACGAGTATAATAGAATATATGAAACTGCAAATGGATTTTCACCCGTCATGCAGTAATCCACGTAGACAGATTATGTCCATAATTTAATAAAGAATGAATACGAAAGATGATTCACCATGCATGTGGTAATCCATATAGACATGTTATTTCAACAGAATAATAAATAATAGAACCAGGTCATGTGTAATTCGCACAGACAAGATATTCCAACAGAATAATAAAGAACGGAACCAGGTCATGCGTAATCCGCACAAACGGGATATTCCAAAAGAATAATAAAGAACGAAACCAGGTTATGCGTAATTCTCACAGACAAGATATTTCAACAGAATAATAAAGAATGGAATAACAACAGAATTCACCAGGCATGCGATAGACCGCACAGACAGGTTATTCCAACAAAATAATAAAGAATGGAATAACAGAATAATTTCACCATGTATGTGGTACTTCGCATAGACAGGTTGTTCCAACATACTAATAAAGAATGGAATAACAACCCTTACGAGTATTGAAAGAAAATAAATCTCTTCATGAATACGAAAGAATAATAGCCCTTATCTCAAAAGAAGACTGGATACTGGAATAGTGAGGTAACAGACTTCTCTTCTTCTTTCTCTCTATAATTTCTCTCTATAATAATTGCTCTATAGCTTTAGTGAATTTATGAAAAATAATGAAGGAATGAGCTTCTATTTATAGGAAAATATAGTTTTGATAATTACACGTTTTGGGGCTCGAAATATTATAGTATAATACCTTCTTCTTTTCCTTCATTTTTAATTTAGTACTGCAAGTATTATCAAACTTGCAACATCTCCCCTAATAGTAAATCATGTGAATCAATAGTTGTAGACATGTGAAAATACGAATTACAGTATAGTACCTCCATCTATACCTCCATTTTTAACTTAGTCATGCAAGTATTATCAATCTTGCACCAACTCCCCTAATAGTAAATGAATGTGAATCAATAGTACACACATATGAATCAATAGCAATTAATTGCTCATTTATCTGGTTAATTACCCGATTGGTCAATATAACCTCCAAACATCAATTATTATCGAAATAAATATCGATTTTCACTAACACTAATAATTCCAACACAATATAACTATCAATTTCATCTTTAATCAACACGAACTTATTCATCATTATATTATAACTCACAATATTTAACAACCAGGTCGTTCCCAGGAAAGAGGGGGCTTTCCAATAAAGATTTCTTCTTATTGGCGCAAAATTAGGTGACCAACCCTCTCCTTGACAGAACTTCTAGACATTGTCAATATTACAAATAATAATATGAATAACTTTGTCGTTTTAATTATTGATTTCATAATATAACATATTATGCAGATGATACTGTAACAATAATTGAATTAGTAATATGAGAGATATGATGTAGCAATTACTGTAGCAATAATTGAATATAACTGAGTGACTTCTTACGTAAGCATCAATAATCAATACAGTGTGCTATTATGCAATCATGCGTATTACTGTACTTTTACTATCGAGTAGTTCAACAGTTTTAACGGTAACATTTTCGCCGTTATTTTTATAAAAAGATAATTCTGTCATTTTCTAACTACGACAATACTTTTGTTGTGGGGTCCACCAATGATTTCACCGTCGTACGAATATTCCCCAACAAAAAAATATTCCCTGACACAACGAATATTATATAACAACTTGCATACTTTGCAAAATTTATAAATATTACTCACAACTATAACATTATATCAAATCCACACCATAATATTAAAAAAAATATTTCGAGAAATTTAAATCTTTATTCATAAAATTTGGGGTCTCACAATCTCCCCTACTTATGAAATGTTGCCCACAAAATTTACGTATGTACCTGGTATGCCGAAGAGATGAGGATGCCTTGACTTCATTTCAGATTCTAACTCTTGAGGTATAACCTTTGAGTGTTGAATAGGATTCTTCTTATCCAAGATTTTAACACGTATCTCCACATACGTTAAATCTTTTGTTATCTCGTCTAGTTCTAATTTAATAACGTGGTTTGGGTCATCCACATATTTACGTAACATCGATACGTGAAACATATTATGAACACGCGACATACTTGGCGGTAAAACGAGTCTATAAGCTACAGTTCCTACTTAATCGAAGATTTCAAATGGGCCAATAAAAGCGAGGGTTGAGATTTCCTCTCTTCATCGATTCTTGCTTTTAGAATAATGCCCTCTTGAACCTTCTTCTTCACATTCATCAACTCTGAGTATGTAGCTTGTACGGACTTTAACTTTATCGATTAAAGTCGATTCTACTCGTATATTTGTTATCTTCACGTGGGTCCCTAGAGTCTTTAACTCTATCATCATCATTTGTAAGTTATACGAAATAGGGTCTTTGTGTTAACAACATCGCACTCATAAATGCATACGACCTTCTACTCAATGCGTCAACTACCACGTTCGCTCTTCCACAATGATATTGAATGGTATAGTCGTAATCTTCAACAGCTCGAGCCAACATCTTTGGCATATTATACGTTCGTTTTGGTTGAAGAAATATTTAAGGATTTTAGAAATGGGTTTTATACTGAGGTCAATACAAAATTCGATTTCACACTCTAGGGTTAGGCTAAGAAGTCTTTAGAGAATACGTCAGGAAATTTATTAACGATAGAAATATCATTCAAAATCGTGACTCTCATCCAAGACTTGGATAGTATGTCACATTGATACCTACCAACTTTCCATTGTCATTCACGACGTTGCCTACAGAAAGTCTGGCTTCGGTGCATTCCACACAAAGAAGTCAACATCGAAAGGATCGCGACTCTTTACTTATGGCTTGATATAACAGTGATTAACTTTAGTGGTTTGGTTGCTTGAATTCGCATAATAGGTTGGTTAGGAATATGAAAGCTAATAACCTTATGAAAAGCATGATGAGTAGTTAACCAATCGATTCCTAAAATCACATCAAAGGCAAGTATTTTCAAAGAGATAAGATCGACAGGTAACGTGAAAGTGTCGATTTGAATCAAACAAGATTTATAAACAGTGGAGGTAACGAAGGTTTCTACTAACGATGTTTCAACCAATAAGTCAAAGTCTAACTTCTCTAGGGGTCAAATTTAAACGTTGAGCGCAAGCAAGAGAGATAAAAGAATGGGTAAAACCGGTATCTAATAAGGTATAGACTTCGCAATAATTTATAATTAACTAACCCATGATAACTTCGTTTGGGTCACTCGCTTTTTGAGAAGTCACAAAAAATGCTCTTCCTGAAACCACCGACTTTGTTTTGTCCGTATCCGCCTTTGGTGCCCATCCCAGCTAGGACTTAATTTTGCTACAGGATAAAATCGAGTTATGTGACCGTCTTTTCCACAACTAAAACATACCTTGGAAGGCTGTGAATAGTTTGGACTTATGTGTCCATCCTCTCCGCATCTATAGCATCTAACTGGCGGTCGTTCTCCTTCCTTAAAAACGGTTATTGGTGCTGCTGCCGACGTCTTCCCATCATCGTTAAATATTCTCTTCTTGAATTTTCCACTTCTATTATCTTGGCCATGATTACCACCGAAGTGGTTACCATTCTTGGCATGATAATTTCTCCCACGATGATTATCATTGTTCCGATGGCCATTGCCACAGGATAATTTCCCCCACGATGATTATCATTGTTTCAAACCTCTTAGAAACATTCACGTCATTCGCTCCTCATTATCGACCAAATGGGATGCAAATCGGGATAACTCCGTAAATTTAGCCTCGTATTACGACACGGTCATATTGTTTTGCTCCAACTTGATAAACTCCACCTCCTTCATGTGACGAATACTTTCGGGAAAGTACTTGTCATTGAACAGCTCTTGGAACTTCTCCCAAGACATCTTTAGTACGGTAGACTGGGTATGTTTTATAGATTCCCACCAATAATCTACCTTTTCACGCAACATAAAGGTGGCAAAGGGAACTTTTTGCTCCTTAGAGCATCCCAAGACATCAAATATCTTGATGATCTGCTTTAACCACGTCTCTGCCTTAAGTGGTTCTGGCTTTCCCAAAAGCTTCGGTGGTCCCAGCTCCTTGAACTGCTTAGCGGTGACCGACCGTGGGTTGTCATTATTTCCACCTATATTTTGAACAGGAGTCTCTCTTACCTGATGTTGCATGAATTGTATAAAGCCTCTAAACATCCCATCATTCATCATTTGATCGGTGTTGTTGTTTACCTGAGGATTATTATCTTCCTGTTGCACATTATCCTGGGTATTGATCGTTGGTGACTCAACGGTCTCATGTGCTTCATTGCTGATCTCAACATTTTCAGATGCCATTTTCAAACATTGTCACAAAACAAGGGTTAATTAACATGTCACATATTATTCCTATACTCTGACCAGCCAATTAAATACCAAATAAAATTAGGTAGGTCATACTAGCGAAGGAATTCCTCGTCTCTCCCCTCCTAGTTCTTGTCTCACATCTCATCCAAGGATCATATCCATAAGCTTTGATACCAACTATGACGCCCCCAAAACAAGTATACATCACCCATCTTGAGTCGCTAGATACATGGTATATAAATTCAAATACAACTTAATCATACAACAGTCGTGTAAAATACTACAAAACATAGCTGAGAGTTTAAATAAGAATATTATCATCTAGACAATATCCACACTCAATGGTGCCCTTATTACAATTATTATCACATTATTCCGAAGAATAGTGAGGACTACTAAAGCCATTTATCCTGAACCATCACTCCATTCCCCGACTCGTCCCAGCTATATTCTCATTACCTAAAGAGAACAATGAAAGAAAGGGTGAGCTCAACTAGCCTAGTAAGAAATATTATTACTAAGATAATGCAGAATAAATGATCCTTAGCCTTCAACAGTATAACAACTGATAGAATACAATAGACAACAAGTTTTAGATCAACAACTGCAGCGGAAATAAACAATCCATTAGAAGAATCAAGTAGAGCATAAAATCTACTATCTTCTATGATTTAAAAAGTTTTTCATCAAATTTATCGCCGAGACTAAGCTTAATAAATAAAATTGAATCATCCCTACACCACGGCCAAGGATATTCATGTAATCATCAATGGTCAAGATTATACCGAATAATCCATGGTCATAATCATACCAACAACTGTCCATCAATGAACTACAAGTCAATGAGGACTTTTACCACATCATTCGTCACATTACAGTCATGATTATACCGAATAATCCCTAGTCATAATCATACCAAGTTCATCTATGCACGTAAGTCAAAGATGACTTTCATCACAATATAAGCATGAGGATGATGACAATGACATAATAATTCAATAAAACAAGTTTAAGGATAAATTTTAAAGATTTATAATTTAATTTATCCAGGAATCAATAATGTCCAAATTGTTAACATGTTACCACTTTGTAAAGTAAAATTCAAGAATAATATTATTGTACCAAAATTAATTTGGACAGAAAAGAAATAATTTTTTGGGTGAATAGTATCCCGTGAATAGTACTTCGGGAATAGTACTTCGTGAATAGTACTCCGACACAAAAAAGTGTCCCAAATACCCGAGTGAATGATACTAGAGTGAATAGTAATTGAGTGAATAGTAATCCGTGAATAGTACTTCGATACGAAAAGTGTCTCGAATACCCGAGTGAATAATACTAGAGTGAATAGTAACCGGGTGAATAGTAACCCATGAATAGTAACCCGTAAAAGAAAAATACCAAATAAAATGATATTCCATGACGAGTACAAAAGAAATGATATCTCATACGAGTATATTAGAATATACAAAATTATAAATGGATTTTCACCCGCCATGCGGTAATCCACGTAGACAGACCATTTCCACAATTTAATAAAGAATGAATACGAAAGATCATTCACCATGCATGCAGTAATCCACATAGTACAGGATATTCCTACAAAATAATAAAGAACGGAACCAGGTCATGCATAATCCGTACAGACAGGATATTCCAACAGAATAATAAAGAACGAAACCAGGTCATGCGTAATCCGCACAGACACGATATTCCAACAGAATAATAAAGAATGGAATAACAACAAAATTCACCAGGCATGCGATAGACCGCACAGACAGGTTATTCCAACAGAATAATAAAGAATGGAATAACAGAAGAATTTCACCATGTATGCGGTACTTCGCATAGACAGGTTGTTCCAACATAATAATAAAGAATGGAATAACAACCCTTACGAGTATTGAAAGAAAATAACTATCTTCATGAATACGAAAGAATAATACCCTTTACCTCAAAAGAAAACTGGATACTGGAATAGTGAGGTAACAGACTTCTCTTCTTATTTCTCTCTATAATTTCTCTCTATAATAATTGCTCTATAGCTTCAGTGAATTGGTGAAAAATAATGAAGGAATGAGCTTATATTTATAGAAAAATATAGTTTTGATAATTGCACGTTTTGGGGCTCGAAATATTACAGTATAATAATACCTTCATCTTTTCCTTCATTTTTAATTTAGTCCTGCAAGTATTATCAAACTTGCACCATCTCCCCTAATAGTAAGTCATGTGAATCAATAGTTCTAGACATGTGAAAATACGAATTACAGTATAGTACATCCATCTATACCTCTATTTTTAACTTAGTCATGCAAGTATTATCAATCTTACACCAACTCCCCTAATAGTAAATGAATGTGAATCAATAGTACACACATGTGAACAAATAGTTATAATCATGTGAATCAATAGCAATTAATTGCTTATTTATCTGGTTAATTATCCGATTGGTCAATATAACCTCCAGACATCAATTATTATCGAAATAAATGTCGATTTTTACTAACACTAATAATTCCAACACAATGAAACTATCAATTTCATATTTAATCAACACGAACTTATTCATCATTAATATTATAACTCACAATATTTGACAACTAGGTCGTTCTCAGGAAAGAGTGGGCTTTTCAATATAGATTTCTCCTTATTGGCGCGTAATTAGGTGACCAAACCTCTCCTTGACAGAACTTCTAGACATTGTCAATATTACAAATAATAATATGAATAACTTTGTCGTCTCAATTATTGATTTAATAATATAACATATTATGCAGATAATACTGTAACAATAATTGAATCAATAATATGAGAGATATGATGCAGCCATTACTGTAGCAATAATTGAATATAACTGAGTGACTTCTTACGTAAGCATCAATAATCAATACTGTGTGCTATTATGCAACCACGCGTATTACTGTACTTTTACTACCGAGTAGTTCAACAGTTTTAACTGTAACACATTCGCCGTTATTTTTATAAAAAGATAATTCTGTCGTTTTCTAACTACGACAATACTTCCGTTGTGGGGTTCACCAATGATTGTGCCAGTCGTGCGGATATTTTCGGACAAAAAGAATATTCCCCGACACAACGAATATTATATAACAATTTGCATACTTTCCAAAATTTATAAATATTACTCACAACTATAACGTATATCAAATCCACACCATAATATTAAAAAAATATTTCGAGAAATTTAAATCTTTATTCATAAAATTTGGGGTCTCACAAAATAGTAATTACTAACAACTTATTAATAATATTACTAATAACTAATAAAGTTGTATTAATACTATTACTGCTATAAAAAATAATATTAATATTCGTATGCTATGCTTGGATTGAAGTAATAAATGTGAGAATTGAATGACTCATTCTTATGAAATAATAAAATTGCGCTTGGTTACGAATGGAAAGGATTGAAACATTTTTTTATTAAAAAAATCAACTGAAATTTAACATTTTTGTCCAAGATTTCATGTCCAAAGCCTTATGAGTAATTTTTTATCATTAATTCATGAGGGAGTTGGGGGAGGGAGAGCATGGAATAACTCATTCCAATCAAAATAGAATGAATCATTCCAATCTCCATTTCATTCCTTCAATCCAAACGCAGCCTTAGCTTAATTGATAATCGATATTTTTTGTTAATTTTTAAAGTATGAGGTGTTAAGTTCAAATCTTAAGAGAATATATATTTTTGCATTTTACTCGTATATATAAAAAATTTCTTGATTTTGCTTTTTGGCTTTTTATAAAATGCTCTTTGATCTTTCAAATTTTATAAATTTCTTATTTTACTTTATATAATTTAAACACACAATACGTGCCATTGAGTGCTAGTATTTTTAAAAGAGTTTAAACTTCTGAATTTTTTTATTAAATAAAATGTAAAAGACAAAAAAAAATCATTACTTAAAAAATAAAGACATTGAACTAGGAGACTTGAATTAAGGTCCATTACAAACTGTATTATTAGATAGTTGAATCTGTTATCACTTCGTAACACTATTGAGTTAGGAGATGTTTGATAAAAATTGAATGAATTTGAATTTGAATCTAAATTTGAATTAGTTGAATCTAAATTTGAATAAAAAAATATGTTTGATAATTGACATGTCTGAAACATCTGAATTAATGACAAAATTTTATTATTTTACTCTTTTGAAAAAATTTAAAATTATTGTGAATTTATTTAATATTACTTAATATAATAGTTAATATTTTTTTTATTTTTTTTACTTTATCCAGCTGCTCATTCAGCCATTCAACTAAAAAAATTTGACTTAACCATTCAGCTCGTCCATCTTACCGATTCAGTCATTCAGACTAAAACAAACGCACTGACCAATTCAGCTATTCAAATTCAGCTACATTAAACTCTAAACAAACAACTCATTACTCTCATTTTCAAATTATATATTGGGACTATGTTAGAACTCCTTGCCCTAAAAATGGTTCATCCACTTATGAGTAATTTAATTTGTAAATTAATTTAAAATTCTAATTTAGTTGAAATATCATGTTTTGAGCTCAAATATACATGCATTTCTCAAACTTATTTTCAACAAATAAAAATATAACAATTTATGGGGTGTTTGTTTAGAGGTTAATGAAGTTGAATGGCTGATTGGTCAATCATTCAATGTTTTTGTTTTGAATAAAAATTATTTGAATGATTTTATCGATCAGATTTTTGGGCTGAATGGCCAAGTGTAATTTTTTTAGCTGAATGAAGTATTTTATATTTATTTTTTTTTACAATATTAACTATTATATTAAGTAATATTAAATAAATTTATAATAATTTTGAATTTTTTCAGAAGGATAAAATAATAAAAATATGTTATTCAGATGTTTCAGACATGTCAATTATCAAATAACTTTTTTCATTCAGTATTCAAAATTTTGTTTCATTCAGATTACTTAAACATTCAAAATTAATTATTTCATTCAGGTTTATCAAATAAAATTTTTTGGTGGAATTGACTAAAGAATTATGTTATGTATTATAATAAATTTAGGTCGAATTATAATTACGAAACTCATTAATATATAAAATTGATAAGAATTATACGAGAATTCTATTTATTACGTATTTCTTTAAAAAAATTATCAGAAATATTTATTTACGTAATTGATAATTAAAAAATTATGGTAAACAATCGCAATGTATATCATTTTGATCGGCTAAATACAGAAGTTTGAAAAAAAGTATCTTTTGGGTGTAATTTTGAGTGGCATCATTTTTTCTTCTGAATCATGAAAAGGTTAAAAGTGATAAGTATTGAAAATTTAATCATGTTGTTCCCACCGTAAATATGATTAACTGGTCTCACCGTAAATATGATCACAATTTCGAAAGATGTCATGGTGCCGATGATGATGTGATGTATGCAGTATGCTAATGATTTACTGCGTAGACTACGGAAATCAAACTTATAATTTTAGAAAATTGATATTTTCATAACAAACGTGTGGTTATAATTGTATAGTGACGGAAAAATATTATTTTTATTGTGAAAATATCAATTTTCTAATTTTATTCTCTATCTTAATATGCAACTCATATTTACACATAAAAAATAAATATTTCTACATAATTATTTTTACATAAATAGTGAATGGATCTCACATCTATGTGTGATTTCTGCAAACTCGGTTGCTTATGGCTTGGTTAAATTGGTCCAAAATTTTGGCACAGTAGTTCAAGGTTGTCCTAGGATGAACAGTAAATCCGGACATCTTAGGTTCGACTCCCACTTGCAGTAATCGTCAAGACAAAAATGCTAATGGGGCCACGGATGATCCGGGCCGAAAAAATTAGTTAGACTGCGATTAAGAAACCCTACATTATCAAAAAATAAAAAAAAATTGGTCCAAAATTTTGAGTTTTCTTTTTCTATTTTTTGGGGTTAAAAGATGATCATCCCTGTATTTAATATATTTTAGTTTTTTTGACTGTTTACTCAAAAGAGAAGAAGTGAATTCGAATATTCGTGGGCTTTTTGTGCTTGGGTTGGATAGAATATTAAAAATATTCAACAGCAAGCATTATGGGAGAGGTGTACAAGCCTTATATTATGGCCTTTCTCTATTGGGCTGGACTTGAGCTTTCGAAGATGTAACTGAAAACATGATACTTCTTTGGATTAATTACATATATTAGTACATTTATAAAAGTAATTACAAAAATCATACCTCTATAAAATAATTACAAAAGTAAAATATTTTTTTGTTTTTATTTTTAATTTTAACATAATTAAAGGTCCTTAAATTAAGGGATTAATATTAATGGGCAGTTTCCTTAATTTAGGGGATTATTATCTGGTGCTTTTTTATTTCAAACGCCTGATATTTCTCTCTCTAAAATCTTCTTCTTCTCCTTCTCCTTCTCCATAACTTTTATTCTCGTATTTCTATCTTCTTCTTCTTCTTCTTCTTTTTCTTCTTCATCACAGTTTGTTCGACAAATTGGTGGCGTAAATTAATTGTTTTTTAATTTACTTTTGTTGCACTTGTTAATCAACAAATCACACAGTCGAATACGCGACTTTCTCTCTCCAACTATCTCACAACTGAAAGGATTCTGGTTTCTCTCTCTAAGGGCTGTTTCTAATTTCTGTTAATTCTCATTCTACTAATTAATTGTCAATATGATCATATATATACGCTATGTTTCTAACATAATGGAGTATTGATTGTTTGGATTTGTGTTGTTTTTATGTTTTGTATAGAATGATTGATACAAGGAAGAAGGATGGAAAGAGGAAAAGAATAACAGATGGTGATTTTATTAAGGACTTGAAGAAATTTATTTGAGTTTGTGCAGTTGGATTCTGATTTTGATGTTCTTGTAGTTAAGACAGAAGCTCAAGTTCATAGCCAGAAGATATTTCCAACCCAAAAAATTTTAAAGGCGTGCTAATTTAAATTTTGTTATTGTTACTATCATATAACTGTTTGGATACTTCTGCATTATATTTTGGTTACTGTTATTTGTGATTCGGATACCATTTTTGTTACCTTGATTTGGTATTTTGGTTACTTTTTTATGTTATTATGGTTACCATATATTTGTTTAGTATACATAGTTGACTAAACTGGTTTTGGTGTACATGTTTATGTATTGGTTACCATTAAAACATGTTTTGGTTACTATTATATAAATATTTGGTTACTGCTATAGTATGTTTTTGGTTATTGTTATTTTCTAATTTGGATTCTATTTTTGTTTCCTTGAGTTTTGGTTACTGTTTTTTGTTGTTATGGTTATCATGTATTTGCTTAGTATATATTGGTTGACTAAACTGTGTTTGGTCTATATGTTGTTTATGTATTGGTTACCATTAATATATGTTTTGGTTACTAATATATAACTGTTTGGTTACTTCATTGGTATATTTTTTGTTGCTGTTGGCTTATGATTTGGATACCATTTTTTCCCCTCAATTGGAAAACTGTTTATGATATAAATATTGTTTATATCTGATCACTAATAATTGTGTAAATCTGATTTTGTTTATTTGCAGTTATGGAATCTTTACTATGAGGAATGCAATAAAAAATTCATTGGAAAAGTTATATATTGGTGTGACGTGGAAGTCTCCGGCATTATTACCAAGAAATTGAACCCAAGACAGTTAAAGAAGTTTAAGGCATCATTAATTTGTGGATGTATTATTTTTGTAAATAATAAACTCAAGTCATAATAAACCATGTATTTGTTTAGTATACATTGATGTATTATTTTTGTAAATTCCTTCAAATATATTCTACAAGGGTTATGCTCTTCTAGAAAATTCATTGGAAGAGTTATGGTTAAATGTATATGTGAGAGTATACATGGGTTGCCTAAACTTGGTTGGATATACAGGTTGTTTCTGTTTTGGTTACCATTAAAGCATGTTCTGGTAACTTTCATATAACTATTTGGTTACTTATTTATTATGTTTTGGTTATTGTTATCTTATGGTTTGGCTACTATTATTGTGTCCTTAATGTGGGATTTCAGATACTTTTATTTTTTTATTTTGCTTAATATGTAATTGTTTAGTATACATAAATTGCCCAAACTGGGTTTCATTACATGATGTTTCTGTTTTGGTTACCATTAAAATTTGTTCTGGTTACTATCATATAATTATGTGGTTATTGTTTTATTATGTTACATTATAGTTACTGTTATTAATAACCTGATAGTTACAAGCTTGTATCAGGACAAACATCAATTGTTAAATATACACGAGTGAGTGTCCTATTTATCTACAAGCTTGTTAGTAACTAGATAATTATCATAGGTAGTTACAAGCTTGTTAGTAACCAGATAAGCTTGTATCAAGACTGTTATAAAGTGTTAAATGTATATGTTTTATTTATACCCTGTCATCATGATAGAATAAGAAACTTCAATTAAGAGTTCTCATTTATATATATGATGGTCACTTATAGATCTCATATTAAAATAAAAATAGTTTAAGAGGTGCAGTTGGTAACCAAACCTGTATATAAGGGTAACCATTTTAGTTTTTGTTAGTAACCAAATAATTAAAAAATTATATCAGAACAATTATGAATTGCTTAATGTACAATTTATCTAGCTGATGGATACTTTTAAATTACGTAGTTATAAAAGTTATTTAGAAATGGTCCATGCGTAACTAAATATGAATATAGAGGTAACCATTTTATTTTAGATGGGTAACCGAATTTACATAAAAATATTTTAGAACAGTTACCAATTGTTCAATGTATATGTTTACTTTATATTTATAACTCATGATGGAATCAAAAATTAAAATATTAATCAACATCAATTTTGGTTACTGTACACCATCAAAAATGTTACCAACAATGTGGTTAATGGTTACTAGCAGTAAATAATTATATATTCTTGTAAACAATTAAATTTGTTATATTGGTTACTGTCAGTCTCTATTGTCTAACAACCGAATAAACATTATAAAGTAACCAAATCAATATTAGACAGTAACCAAATTACATAATCTTAGTAACCAGAAAATAAACCAAATATTTTACATGCAAATTTGAAGGCCTAAATGATGGAATTTGACCAAAAAACCATGCAGTTCACCAGCAAAGCTTGTAATTTTTGATCGTTGACCGGTTTTCAATGAAATTAGGCTCCGAAAACGCCAAAATCTGACACTCCAAATTTGACAGAAATTTCCAAATGGTCACTGCAACCAAATAAACATTATACTGTAACCAATTAAATAGTATACAACAACCAATATATATAATCAGATTAGCAGTTGTATGAAGGTAACCAATGTAGTCAATAAGTAACCACCAATATAAAAGAAATAATTATAAAACACAATAACATTATAGAGTAACCAAATAAATACCTTATAATATCTAAATACATATTATACAGTAACCAAGACAGCATTAGACAGTAACCAAATATTCAGTAACCATTATAATAATGTTACACAGTAACCGAACCAGCATTAATCAGTAACCAATATATTGTTACACAGTAACCAAGACAGCATTAGACAATAACCAAAACAACATTAGACATTATAATGTTATTCAGTAAATAAGACAGCATTATAGAGTAACCAACAGTTCCATAAAGGTAACCAAACTCATTTAAAAATTATAAAGCCATCAAATAAACATTATTTAGCAAACAAATACACAATTATCAGTAACCAATGTATATATATTTAGTAACCATAATAAAAAATATATCAATGAATCATCCAAATGTTATAGGAAATTGTAGTAACTATTTGAAGTGTGAAAAACTTAAGAAAGGTAATCAATATAGGAATCCGTGGTAACCATAGGTAACTATATGCATATGAATTTTAATCTCACATACCTCAGTATTCAGATTTGTATCGAAGTTGATGTGATTTTGTATTCAACAATCACTGTCGTTCGATTGTACTGTTTCGTTACTGAACTTGAAGTTGCTGTTGATTTTGTATGTTATTTTCCGATCTCAGCGTGCCGTCGCAACAAAAAGTTTCGTCTTCTCCGATCCCAGAGGTGTGTCGCGACAGAAGATTTGGATTTCAGTTGCTTGAATCTCAGTTGCTCGAATTTTGGATCTCAGTCGCTTGATTTTAGGAGCGGTTGGAGATGAGAGAGAGGTAACTGACGTGTAGGGAGAAAAAAGATCCCTAATTTTAGTAAGCTTAATATTATGTTGCGTTATTTTTGTAAATATGTTGTTTGTGTTTTATTTTTGTAAATACTTTCTAATTGTTGTATATTAATGTTAAGGACCCTACTTCTTTTGCGCTACTAGATCATTACCAACCCATAACCACTCCAATAAAAATAGGAACAATTACATTTTCTATTACATTTTTAAAAATAATTACAAAAAAGTGCCCTCATAAAATTTTTATGCAACTAATACGCTTTCATATTTATTTACATATTCTAGTGCATTTAGGATTCCTTAATTTAAGGAATTAATATTCAATTAGGATTCTTTAATTTAGGGTTTCTTCTCTCTCCTTATCTATAACAACTGCAACATGCAATCCTATTCTGTTTCTGACGTTATCATAAACTATCTCTTTCTCTCTCTTCTGCTAAACTAAAAAAAATGGCAACATCAATAATGGAGTAACCGCCTTCTTCTTCCCCTTCCTCCGCCCCCGCCTCCCGTCTCCGCCCCAGCCCCAGCCCCAGCCCCAGCCCCACACCCTCTTCTTCCCATTCCTCCGCCTCCCTTCTCCCCCGCCCACGCCCCACCACCTCCCTCTGCCTCCCACCGCCATCCCCCTCATCCCGCCCCCCTTTCTCCTCATCCCAACCCCTCCCCTCCCCTCCCCTCCCCTCCCCTTCTTCTTCCTCCGCCTCCTCCCGCCCCCTTTCTCCTCTCCCCCAGATCAATCCATGGTGGTCGTCGGTGGAGACCCCACCATTGGCCGCGATGGAGGCACCTCCACCACCCGTTGCTTCTCCTCCACCACCGATCCATTCTCCAACTCCACCGGTAATCAAAAAAGTAATTGTTCCTTTTTAGGATCCTTGGTATGAAGGTAATATGTTGGTAACCAAATAGGCATACCAAGGTAACCAAACCTTCACAACAAGGTAACCGAACCTTAATATGAAGGTTTCTTTGTTATGAAGGTTTGGTTACATTGGTATGAAGGGTTGGTTACCTTGGTATGAAGGTAACCAATTCAATTTAATTAGGTTACCAATTTATTTTGAATGTGATGCAGTTTGGTAACCAAACTTCATGCAGTTGGTTACCAAACAGTCATACCAAGGTAACTGAATCTTAATATGAAGGTTTTCTTGTTATCAAGGTTTGGTTACCTTGGTATGAAGGTAACCAATTTTGTTTTATTATATTACCAATTTATTTTGAATGTGATGCAGTTGGTAAACAAACTTCATGCAGTTGGTTATCAAACCTTCCGATAAGGTAACCAATTCAGTTTTATTTTATTACCAATTTTATTTTTAATGTGATGCAGTTGGTAGCCAAACTTTGTATAAAGGTAACCATTTTAATTTTTGTGGGTAACCAAATCGTCAAAAAAAATCAGAATAGCAACTCCGGTGAGATAGCGGTGGTGGTGGCGGAGTTGATCTAGCGGCAGCGGCGGGAGGCGAATCTTTTTTTTCTTCTTGGCGTATTGGACAACGGAGATTCGCGGCGGTGTAGCGGTGGTGTAGCGGAAGAATCAGCGACTTGGCCATTTTCGGATACTTTTCTCTCTCTACAAAGTCACTCTCTATAGTGAGGAAATAAATACTTTTAATGAATAAAGTTCATGATGTTCCTGGATCAGAATTTATTTTTGTTGTTAGATTTCAAAATTTTGAATTTGAATTATTAACAGTTATTTCTCTTTGATTTTAGGTTTCCTAATTAATGTGAATTTTACTATTTTTATAATATGAGTCCTAAGTACACTATTTTTGTAATTATTTAGTTGATGCACTTTTTTTGTAAATACTTTTTATTTGTTGTATACTTATGTAAAGGACCCATAAAAATATGATTGGGGTCCAGTAACGTCTCTGTCATTTATTTTTTGGTCTTTAACACTAATATACAATAATTAGAAAGTATTTACAAAAATAAAACACACACAAAATAATTACAAAAATAACAAAACACAATATATTAGGATTCCTAAAATCACGTATCATTAACTCCTACACGTTAGTTATTTTCCTTTCATACTTCCAACCAATTACACCTAAATTCAAGTAACTGAACAAAACATAAAAGATCGACAACAACGAGATCGGAGAAGAACAAATCAATGACGTATCTACCGTAGAAGATGAAATCTCTTGTCACGACGCAACTCTGAGATCGAAGAAGAACATATCAACGACGTATCTACCGGAGAAGAAGAAACCTCTTGTCGCGACGCAACTCTGAGATCGGAGAAGAACATAAAAGATCGACAGCAACTTCAAGATCTTTAACCAGAAACTTACTGCAACTGCACTGATTATTGATCATACTGCACTGATTGTTGATTCGTTACAAATTTGTATACTGGGGTATTTGAGTTTCCAATTTATATGCATAGTGTTACCTCGTGTTTACTATGTATTCGTTTATTGGTTACCTTTCTCAAATTTTTCGCTCTTTAAATGGTTACAAAGTCAGAATAATGAATATTTTGAATGCAAAATGCATTTAAAAATATGTTTTATACTCTAGTTACTAAATACATATAAATTGGTTACTATTTATTATTGATTTGGTTACTGTTTATTATTGATTTGTTTGTTGTATAATGTTTATTTGTTTGCTTTATAATTTTAAAGTTTATTTTATATATTAATGATTACTTATTAAATACATTGGTCACCTTCCTACAACTGTTGGTTACTGTCTAATTTGGATTTGGTTAGTATATAATGCTAACTTGGTTACTGTGTAAAATTGCAATGGTTACTGCATTACCCCCAGTTCATGTTCTGGTTACTAACATTATATAGTTTGGTTACTGTCTGACATTAAGTTGGTTACTTTACAGACCATAAGCTAACAGTAGCCAAAAACATACTAAAAGGTTGCTCATCTGATATACTGGTCGGTGGAATATCGCTTATAATCTGAAATTTGATTGACAATCTTGTTGTGTATTATATAGTTGAATGATTGACAATGCAAAATGCATTTAAAAATATGTTTTATATTCTGGTTATTAAATACATGTAAATTGGTTACTGTTTATTATTGATTTAGTTGTTGTATAATGTATATTTGCTTGCTTTATAATTTTAAAGTTTATTCTACTGATATTTTTTATATTAATGATTACTTATTAAATACATTAATTACCTTCCTGCAACTGTTAGATCTTTAAGTACATATTGATATTTTTTATATTGATGTTTTTTATATTATTTGTTTTTGTTGTAAAATACATGGAAAAATATATTTTATATTATGGATATTAAGTAAATATATGTTGGTTACTGTCTAATTTGGATTTGGTTAATATATAATGCTGACTTGGTTACTGTGTAATATTACCATGGTTACTGCATTATATTATTGTTTTTTGTACTGATTATTTTTATATTGATGGTTACTGATTAACTACATTGATTACCTTCATACATCTGTTAGTTTTTAATTTGTAATAAAGTCATTACTAATTATTTTGGTTGTAAAATGAATGTTAAAATATTTTTTATAATCTTGGTTACTAATTACATATATATTAGTTACTGTATAATATGTATTTAGATACTGTAAGGTGCTTATTTAGTTACTGTATAATGGTATTGTATTTTATAATTATTTCTTTTATATTGATGGTTACATATTGATTACATTGGTTACCTTCATACAACTGTTAATCTGATTATATATATTGGCTGTTGTATACTATTTAATTTGTTACTGTATAATATTTATTTGGTTGCTGAATAATATTAATGTACACTTGTACTGATGTTTTTTTATAGTTATGGAAAGATTTGATCCAGTGATAATTTTGTAATTTCTGTCAAGTTTGGAGTGTCGGATTTTGCCATTTCGGAGCCTAATTTCATTAGAAACGGGCCAACGATCAAAAGTCACGAGCTTTGTTCGTGATGTGCATGGTTTTTAGGTCAAATTCCATCATTTAGGCCTTTAAAATGGCATGTAAAAATGTTGTTTATGTTTTAGTTACTAAGATTATGCAGTTTGGTTACTGTCTAATATTGATTTGGTTACTTTATAATGTTTATTCGGTTGTTAGACTATGAAGATGATTCCAGTTGTGCTTTACTTCAACGGAACATAAACAAAAAGAGTGTAAATACAGGAATATATAATTGTTTACTATTAGTAATCATTAACCACATGGTTGGTAATATTTTTGATGGTGTACAGTAACTAAAATTGTTATTGATTAATATTTTGATTTTTGATTCTATCATGAGGTGTCAATATAAAGTAAACATATACATTAAACAATTGGTAACTGTTCTGAAATATTTTTATGTAAATTTGGTTACCCATCTAAAATAAAATGGTTACCTCTATATTCATATTTAGTTATCAACTGGACCATTTCCAAATAACTTTTATAACTATGTAATTTAAAAGTATCCATCAGCTAGATAAATGGGAACCCTCACATGTACATTAAGAACTTGATAACTGTTCTGATATAAGTTTTTAATTATTTGGTTACTAACAAAAACTAAAATGGTTACCCTTATATGCAGGTTTGGATACCAACTGCACCTTACAAACTATTTTTTTAATATGAGATCTATAAGTGACCATATATATAAATGGAAACTCTCACATAGTCACATGTACATTTAACATTTGATGTTTGTCCTAATACAAGCTTGTACCTATCTGGTTACTAATAACAGTAACCATAATGTAACATAATAAAACAGTAACCACATAATTATATGATAGTAACCAGAACAGGTTTTAATGGTAACCAAAACTGAAAGAGCAATGCTACGCAGACAGGTTTATTGGACAGGTTTATTGGACCGGTGCACTTTTTTTTTTTTTTTTTTTTAGTGACTCTTAAAAAATGTATAGTATTTATTCCAACAGAAATTTTTATAAAATATAGTGTTTTAAGTGTAATTTGGATACATATACAAATACAGGATTATACAGTCTGTATAATCCTGTAATAAATACTATACATTTTTTAAGAGTCACTAAAAAAAAAAAAAAAAAAAAGTGGACCGGTCCAATATTCCTGTCTAATATTCCGGTCCGTGTAGAGTTATTCAAACTGAAATATCATGTAATGAAACCCAGTTTAGGCAATCCATGTATACTAAACAATTATATATTAGCCAAAATCCCACATTGAGTGCACAATAATAGTAGCCAAACCATAAGGTAACAATAACCAAAACATAATAAATAAGTAAGTAAATAGTTATATGAAAAATAACCAGAACATGTTTTAATGGTAACCAAAACAGAAAAAATCTGTATATCCAACCCAATTTAGACAACCCATGTATACTCTCACATGTACATTTAACACTTGATATATATCCTGATACAATCTTGTAACTATCTGGTTACCACCAAAAAATAAAATGGTTACCCTTCTGTGCATGTTTGGTTACCAACTACACCTTTCAAATAATGTATCAGACACAACTTAGAAGTAACAAATACGAACCAACAAACAATGTCAAATAATTGATAATGTTGGAAGAATGCATATCTTAATTTGATGATTAAAGTAAATGATCATGATTATATGTAAAGTTCTTAAAAGAATATATGTTCAAGGACTTAGTGATAGATCAAACTTGTTAGATTGATCTTAGCTTTTAAGTGTTCATCATTCTATAAACAAATGTATAAATAAAGAGATCAAAAATGTTAGGTTGATCTATCGTGAAACGTATAGATAGGCTTCAACAGGAATCGTAGTCTATCAAGTTGATCAATATATTGCAAAAGACAAGGCAAGATCGTAGAGCTTAGAAGATCGTAGTGTATTTGCATTGAATGACCTCTTCAGAAATCGTAGAGTGGTCTAGACTTTTGCCGAAGCTAACTCAGAGATCTTAGTGTGCTCTCGGAAACGTTGAGTCTGCAAGACGAGCAAGCGATGATCGTCGTGTGAAAAGATTGTAGTGTGCAAATCCTTGCGAGAAATCGCAGTGTTCTCTTAAGAGCAAACACCAATATGATAAGACACTACGATATGGATAGTAGAGTGGCATCTGCCTTGTGTCAGAAGCATCGAGCCCTAACATTTGTTTGAAGACTAATTCCAATAAATGAGGAATGGGTTTTGAACGTTGAAGCACTCACCAGTCCCAATGGTATAAAAGATATCCTTAGTATTGATCAAAAGGAACGTATTCAAGAAGCTAAGAAAAGGACCATTGGGTAGAGAAAAACACCTTTTCAGGTGTTAGGTGAGAAAGCATTCTGATGTGTCAGTGGGCCAGAGTAAAATTCAGAAGATGTGCAAAAAAGTCTCCATCAAAGTTTAGAAAGGTTAAACACATTTAATGCTTCTTCAAAAGGCTTCAACGGATAGATTTCAAGATCACATATATACAGAACACAGACAGATGAGAAAGGTAAGTAAGTATTAAAAACAAAAACGTGAAAGAACACTCAACGCTCAACTCTACGATCTGAGAAAGATAGAAAGCTTGCTCAGCTACTCATTTACTCATTTCTTTCGAACAAGTGCTTAATAGCAACTGAGTAACACCAATTACGATCTCAACAACAACCCATCAACTGAAGTGAGAAGTTCTAAGTCTTAAGCACTTGAAGAGTTCTAAGTGAACTGTAAAGAACTAAGTCTGCTGGACTTGAAGAGTTCAAGAGTGAACTAAGAAGTGCCTAGATTGCTGGTCTAGAAGGAATCTGTGAGATTCAAGAAGTGTAACAGACATCCTTAGTGGATTCCCTACTCAAGGAATAGAAGAGTGGATTAGGAGCTTTAAGTGCCCTGATCAACTTAAAATAGTTGTGTCTTCTATAACTGCTATAACTACTATAACTGCTATAACTGTCATAATTGTCTTACTCTCATTAACTCAAGATATCGAAAAGAAGGTTTACTATATACTCATTCTGCTGTGCATTAATCATAATCATTCTAAACCGTTTAAAAGAAAAGTTTTTAGATATCTATTCAACCCCCCCCCTTTAGATATCTATTGTGCCTCCGGGAACTAACAATTGGTATCAGAGCAGGTTCTATAATATAGCCTACAAAGCTTGAGTAGATCCAATGACACACTTACCAAGCGAATCAAAGATTGGAGGAGGCAGCAAACCACCTATGTGCAACAAAGATAAATTCGCTAACTGGAAGGTTAGGATGTAAGCTTACATGGATTCAATAGATGAAGATCTATTTGAAACTGTTCAAAATGGGCCCTAAGTTCCTACAAAGCTTGCACCGACTAAAGATGATCCAAACAGAGTATAGATCAAGGTCAAAGGAGAATGGACAGAGAACGAGAAGAGAGCTATCCATCTTGACAAAAAGGCCAAGAACATCCTATTTCAATCATTAGAAGATGATCTATTTGAAAACGTGGTCAACTGCAAAACAACAAAGGAGGTTTGGGAAGCTCTACTCATTATGCATGAAGGAACAGAAGAAGTCAGAGAAAACAAACAATCTCTCCTGACTCAACAATATGAGATGTTTGCTCACGCTCAAGGAGAGAACGTCACTGCCACATACGAGAGATTCAGTATTTTGCTCAACTCTCTACGAGTCTATGGAAATATCTATTCAAACAAAGATCTGATCATAAATTTCAGGAGAGCTTTACCAAGCAAGTGGGATGCCAAAACCACTACCATAAGAGAATCAAAGAATCTACATAAAATAACTGTTCAACAGTTATATGGCAACCTCCTCACGTACGAACTGGAGCTGACACAACGAGCAGAAACGTTATCTGAAGGAAGAAAGAAGGATAAAGGTGTTGCTCTCACAGTAACCGAAAACACCTTCAAAGTCAACACTGAAGTTGATTCTGACTATGATGAAGATGATGATGATGAGGACTTTACAATGTTGGTTAAAAGACTACGAAGATTCATGCGACAAGGCAAAACCAGCAAGCCAAAGAAAGTTAGCAACTACAACAGCCATGAGCAAATGAATGACCTATGCTATAACTACAAGAAACATGGTCACTTCATTGCCAACTGCAACAAACCTCTTAGAGAAGAACTCTAGAAGAAATCACATGCAAAGAAGGAATATAAAGGCAACAAAAGGCTAGTAAATAAAGACAAAGGCCTTGTAGCTGGAGGATCGTGGAGTGACTCTGATAATGACTCAACTCCAGAATTCGGAGACGATGAAGATCCTCAAATGGCTAATCTCTGCCTGATGGTCAAAAATGCAAGGGACAAACAGAACTCCAACATATATGAAGTAAGTATCGATGAGGTATTTGACTTCAACTCTCCTGATGTAAATATTGATGACCTTAGAACTGTATTACATGGCATAACATCTGATTTGCATCAATATATAAAGTGGTTTAGAGTTCTATCTAAAGACTATTCACTTCTTCAAAAGGTGAAAGAAAAAGTTCAAGAGGAACTGGAAACAACCCTTCTCAGTACTGATTCTCTCTCCAAGTTTGATGCTAAGAATAAGCTATTGAGACAGGCAAATGAGCTCAGTGCACAAAGAGAGTCTAGTTTAACCTCTAAGATTGAGGATCTAGAAAAAACAGTCTCTACATGGAATAAATCATCTTCATTCATGGACTCCTTAATCTCTAACCAGAGAAGTGTCTCTGATAGAACAGGGTTAGGCTTTGGGGAATCTACCTCAAAGTCATGTGTAGAAAAAGTAAAGGAAACTAGCGTTGGTAATGCTTCAGGTTTCAGTAGAGGCATTATATTTATGACCCTCACAGAAGGATAAGCCTGTCAAACCCTGCCCAACTGATTCAATTCGTATTCTTAGAAGTAAGGGATCTCATGTTGGTCTAGGTTTCAGAAAAGAGAAGAGTAATCTAGCTAATACTCATCAACCTCGAAGGATCGTAGAGTCCAATAAAATCAGCTCTACGACCAACCAGGAAGATACAGTAGAAGTAAGATACACTCCTCACAAATAATAAAATAAGAGAACACATGGAAAAGGAAATATTAGCCTAGAAGAAGGATGACCAATAACCCACAAAAGTCTAAATGGAGGAAGAACTTTCACACACACACACAAACATGCTTTATATCAAATGTTTTGTGTGCTACAGAGTTGGCCACAAGGATGCAAAGTGTTATTATAATTCCATGCACGTGAGACCCAAAATCAAGCAGATTTGGGTCCTCAAGGGTACTAACATAGTAGGACCCATGCAAGTATGGGTATCAAAATGAAGGTTTAATGTTACCTCAGGAAAAGAGCTTCACGAACTCAACCTGGTATCTGGATAGTGGATGTTCAAGACACATGACTGGGAACAAATGTGAGACCCCAAATTTTATGAATAAAGATTTAAATTTCTCGAAATATTTTTTTTAATATTATGGTATGGATTTGATATAATATCATAGTTGTGGGTAGTATTTATAAATTTTGCAAAGTATGCAAGTTGTTATAAAATATTCGTTTGGTCGGGGAATATTCTTTTTTTCGGAAATATCCGTACGACGGCACAATCATTGGTGAACCCACAACGGAAGTATTGTCGTAGTAATAAAACGACAGAATTATTCTTATGAAAATAACGGCGGAAGTTTTACCATTAAAACTGTTGAACTACTCGGTAGTAAAAGTACAGTAATACACGTGGTTGCATAGTAGCACACGGTATTGGTTATTGATGCTTATGTGATAAGTCACTCGGTTATACTCAATTATTGCTACAGTAATTGCTGCATCATATCTCTCATATTATTGATTTGATTATTGTCACAGTATCATATACGTTATATGATATATTAAATCAATAATTGAGACGACAAAGTTATTCATATTATTAAATTGCAATATTTATAATGTCTAGAAGTTCTGCCAAGGAGAGGTTTGGTCACCTAATTGCGCGTCAATAGGGAGAAATCCTTATTGGAAAGCCCCCTCTTCCCTGGGAACTACCTGATTGTTAAATATTGTGAGATAATATTAATGATGAATAAGTTCGTGTTGATTAAAAATGAATTTGATAGTTCCATTGTGTTGGGATTATTGGTGTTAGTTGAAATCGACATCTATTCCGATGATAATTGATGTCTGGGGTTATATTGATAAATCAGATAATTTATCGGATAAATGAGCAATTATTTACTATTAATTCACATGCTTATATAACTATGTGTTCACATGTGTGTACTATTGAGTCACATTCACTTACTATTAGGGGAGTTAGTGCAAGATTGATAATACTTGCATGACTAAGTTAAAAATAGAGGTATAGATGGAGGTACTATATTATAATTCATATTTTCACATGATTATAACTATTGGTTTACATGGTTGAACTATTGAGTCACATGATTTACTATTAGGGGAGGTGGTGCAAGTTTGATAATACTTGGATGACTAAATTAAAAATGAAAAAAAAGTTGGAGGTATTGCATTGTAATATTTCGAGCCCCAAAATGTGCAATTATCAAAACTATATTTTCCTATAAATAGAAGCTCATTCTTCGTTCATTTCTCACCAATTCACTAAAACTATAGAGAGAAAATCTATAGAGAGAAAGAAGAAGAGAAGTCTGCTACCTCACTATTCCAGTATCTAATTTCTTCTGAGGTAAGGGGTATTATTTCTTTCGTATTCATGAAGAGAGCTATTGTTATTCCATTTCTTATTATTCTGTTAGAATAACCTGTATATGCGAAATACCTCATACATGGTGAAATTCTTCTATTATTCTATTCTTTATTATTATGTTGGAATAACCTATATATGCAAAGTACCGCATATATGGTAAAATTCTTCTATTATTCCGTTCTTTATTGACTATATCTCCTATTATATTTTGAATTTTTGAGTGTGGTTCAGTCCTAGAGTTAGATCTATGAGTTTTCTAACTTATCCAAGTGGAATCACTGAAAAAGGTGTTGTAAATTTTTGTGTGAACTGATTTTAGCAAAGCACGAAAAACTGAAAAAATGGGAAAAAGCTACTGCCCATAATTTTAAAAGGGCTGTTTCAGCCACTTAATTTGTGAGAAAAATTTCGGCCTTTTGGGACATAAAAATATATGGAATAAAGTACCTCATGTCTACAAATGAGCTCATTTCGACTTAAAATGAGCAAGTTATGACCATTTCAATATTTAGGTTTTTCTGATAAAAAACGCTATAACCGGAGTTCTATAACTCCGACGATCATAAAATTTAAACTGGAAACTCACGTTAACATGTGCAAGATCCTGCCAAGATTTGGGAATTTTTGGAGTTAAACTTGAGGTAGCTAATTTCTTAAGGAATTGATTAGAAATTGATTTTTGAAAAATAGTAAATGAATTTTAAAAATTCCGAGAAAAATATATGTTCAATATGGGACTATATTCTGCTAAATCCCAGAAAAGAAATATTTTTTGGACTGATTTGGTATTTTTCATAAAAATGATCTAGTTATGAGTAAATGAGTTAAATATGTTATGTGAAATAACAAAGTTGGAAAATAGAATTTTATGGTTTGGGAATCCTATATAAGGTATATGCAGATTTTTGATAAGGGATTTAATCATTGGTGATGAAATCTTATGAGTATGGCATTTTTTGAATGATTAAATGCATTATTTGGTAAAGTGTAAATAATTAAAATAAATTATTTATAAGTTTAAGAAGTGATTAAAATATTGTTATGATATTAATAATATTAGATTATGAGTGGTTGATAATATTTGGATTAATTTAAAGTTCTTAATAATTATCCTTGTTTTCGTTTGATTAATGCTTATATCATTGTCATCATCCTCATGCTTATATGGTGATGAAAGTTATCTTTGGCTTACGTGCAAAGATAAACTGTTGATTGTTGAATTGTATATCTTTGGCTTACGTGCAAAGATGGACTGTTGGTTATTGAATTGTATATCTTTGGCTTACGTGCAGAGATGGACTTGGTATTATTATGTCCAGGGATTATTCGGTATAGTCATAACCGTTGATGATTTAATGAATATCCTTGGCCCGTAGTGCAGGGATGATTCAATGATGTGGTTTATTTATTTAGCTAAGTCTCAGTAATAAAAATTGATGAAAACTTTTTAAATCATAGAAGATAATAGATTTTATTCTCTACTTGACTTTTTTAATGAATTGCTTGTTCCGCTGCAGTTAAACTTGATGTCTATTGTATTTTATCAGTTTAACATTGTTGAAGACTAATGATAATTTATTTTGTATTATCTTAATCATAATATTTTTTACTAGGCTAGTTGAGCTCACCCTTTCTTTTACTGTTCTCTTCAGGAACTGAGAATATAGCTGGGACGAGTCGGGGAACGGAGTAAAGGTCCAGATGATAGTATTAGTAGTCCTCACTATTATGTTAAATAGTATGACAATAAATGTAATGAGGACTCCATTGAGAGTGGATATTGTCTAGAAGGCAATATTCTTGTTTAAACTCTCAGTTTATGTTTTGTCGTATTTTACAAGACAATTGTATTATTAAGTTGTATTTGTATTTTTGTACCATGTATTTGACGACTCAAGATGGGTGATGTATACCTATTTTGGGAGCGTCACAGTTGGTATCAAAGTTTAGGGATATGATCCCTGGCTGAGATGTGAGACAAGAACTAGGAGGGGAAAGACGAGGAATTCCTTCGCTAGTGTGACCTATCTAAGTTTATTTGGTATTTAATTGGTCGGTCAGAGTATAGGGATAATATGTGATATGTCAATTAACCCTTATTTTTTGACAGTGTTTGAAAATGGCATCTGAAAATGTTGAGATAAGCAATGGAGCAAAATAATATGACTGTATCGCAGTACGAGGCTAAGTTTGCGGAGTTATCCCGGTTTGCATCCCATTTGGTCGATAATAAGGAGCGAATGACGCGAATGTTTCTAAGAGGTTTGAAACCCGATATACGTCAATACCTCATTTCTCTTAAACTTTGTTTATATTCAGATGTTGTGAATAGAGCTCAGTTATTGGAGCGCGATACTGAGTTAGCACAGCCAAAAGGTAACGACCAACAGCACGATAATAATCATACCGGTGGCAACGGCCATCGGAACAATGATGACCATCGTGGGGGGAAATTATCATGCCAAGAATGGTAACTACTTCGGTGATGATAATGGCCAAGATAATAGAAGTGAAAATTTCAAGAAGAGAATGTCATTTAACTCAATTTTATCGTATAGTGAAGTAAAGTCCAGCTGGGACGGTGGCACCAAAGGCTGATACGGACAAAACAAAGTCGGTGGTTTCAGTAAGAGCGTTTTTCGTGACTTCTCAAAAAGCGAGTAACCCGGACGAAGTTAGCACGGGTTAGTTAATTATAAATTTTTGCGAAGTCTATACCTTATTAGATACCAGTTCTACCCATTCTTTTATCTCTCTTGCTGTGTTCAACGTTTAAATTTTACTCCAGAGAAGTTAGACTTTGACTTATCTGTTGAAACTCCATTAGGAGAAACCTTAATTACATGTGTTATCCAAGTCTTGGATGAGGGTCACAATTTTGAATAATATTTCTATCGTTAATAAATTTCCTGGCGTATTCTTGAAGACTTCTTAGCTTACCCCGTAGCCTGAAATAGAATTTTGTATTGACCTCAGTACAAAACCCATTTCTTCAACCCTTAAATATTTTTTCAACCAAAACAAATGTATAATGTGCCAAAGACGTTGGCTCGAGCTGTTGAAGATTACGATTATACCATTCAATACCATCGTGGGAAAGTGAACGTGATAGCTGACGTGTTGAGTAGAAGATAATATGCATTTACGAGTGCGAATATACGAACCCACACGAAGATAACGAATATACGAGTAGAATCGACTTTAATCGATAAAGTTAAAGCCGCTCAAGCTAAATACTCAGAGCTGATAAATGTGAAGAAGAAGGTTCAAGAGGGCGTTATTCTAGAAGCAAGAATCGATGAAGAGAGGAAATCTCAACCCTCAATTTTATTGGCCCATTTGAAGTCTTCGATTAAGTAGGAACTGTAGCTTATAGACTCGTTTTACCGCCAAGTATGTCTCGTGTTCATAATGTTTTTCACGTATCGATGTTACGTAAATATGTGGATGACCCGAACCACGTTATTAAATTAGAACTAGACGAAATAGCAGAAGATTTAACGTATGAGGAAATACGTGTTAAAATCGTGAATAAGAAGGATCGTATTCAACACTCAATGGTTATACCTCAAGAGTTAGAATCTGAAATGAAGTCAAGGAATCCTCATATGTTCGGCATACCAGGTACGTAAGTAAATTTCGAGGGCGAAATTTCAAAAGGAGGGGAGATTATGAGACTCCAAATTTTATGAATAAAGATTTAAATTTCTCGAAATATTTTTTTAATATTATGGAATGGATTTGATATAATGTTATAGTTGTGGGTAGTATTTATAAATTTATCAAAGTATGTAAGTTGTTATAAAATATTCTTTTGGTCGGGGAATATTCTTTTTGTCGGGAATATCCGTACGACGACACAATCATTGGTGAACCCACAACGGAAGTATTGTCGTAGTAATAAAATGACAGAATTATTTTTATGAAAATAACGACGAAAGTTTTACTATTAAAACTGTTGAACTACTCGGTAGTAAAAGTACAGTAATACACGTGGTTGCATAGTAGTACACGGTATTGGTTATTGATGCTTACGTGATAAGTCACTCAGTTATACTCAATTATTGCTACAGTAATTGCTGCATCATATCTCTCATATTATTGATTTGATTATTGTTATATGATATATTAAATCAATAATTGAGACGACAAAGTTATTCATATTATTAAATTGCAATATTTATAATGTCTAGAAGTTCTGCCAAGGAGAGGTTTGGTCTCCTAATTGTGCGTCAATAGGGAGAAATCCTTATTGGAAAGCCCCTTCTTCCATGTGAACGACCTGATCGTTAAATATTATGAGATAATATTAATGATGAATAAGTTCGTGTTGATTAAAGATGAATTTGATAGTTCCATTGTGTTGAGATTATTGGTGTTAGTTGAAATCGACATTTATTCCGATGATAATTGATGTCTGGGGGTTATATTGATAAATCGGGTAATTTATAGGATAAGTGAGCAATTATTTACTACTAATTCACATGCTTATATAACTATTTGTTCACATGTGTGTACTATTGAGTCACATTCACTTACTAGTAGGGGAGTTAGTGCAAGATTGATAATACTTGCATGACTAAGTTTAAAATAGAGGTATAGATGGAGATGCTATATTATAATTTGTATTTTCACATGATTATAACTATTGGTTCACATGATTGAATTATTGATTCATATGATTTACTATTAGGGGAGGTGGTGCAAGTTTGATAATACTTGGATGACTAAATTAAAAATGGAAGAAAAGTTGGAGGTATTGCACTGTAATATGTAGAGCCCCAAAACGTGCAATTATCGAAACTATATTTTCCTATAAATAGAAGCTCATTCTTCCTTCATTTCTCACCAATTCACTAAAGCTATAGAGAGAAAATCTATAGAGAGAAAGAAGAAGAGAAGTCTGCTACCTCACTATTCCAGTATCTAGTTTCTTCTGAGGTAAGGGGTATTATTTCTTTCGTATTCATGAAAAGAGATATTGTTATTCCATTGCTTATTATTCTGTTGGAATAACCTGTATATGCGAAGTACCGCATACATGGTGAAATTCTTCTATTATTCCATTTTTTATTATTATGTTGGAATAACCTATATATGCAAAGTACCACATATATGGTGAAATTCTTCTATTATTCTGTTCTTTATTATTCTATCGGAATATCCTGTCTGGGCGTTTACGCCCGGCCTGGTTCCATTATTTATTATTCTGTTGGAATATCCTGTCGGTGCGAATTTTGCCTGACCTGGTTCCGTTCTTTATTATTCTATTGGAATATTCTGTCTGTGCGGATCACGCCTGACCTGGTTCCATTATTTATTATTCTGTTGGGAATAACCTGTTTGTGTGGTCTCTATCGCATGCATGGTGAATCCTTCTGTTATTCCATTCTTTATTATTCTGTTGGAATAACCTGTCTATGTGGATTACCACATGCATGGTGAATGATCCTTTGTATTCATTCCTTATTAAATTGTGAAAATGATCTGGTTACGTTGATTTTGATGAGAGTCATAATAAAAGCATTGGACTCATAAAAATCATGGGTATATGAATTATTAGTAAGTGTTATGATAAGTTATGTTGGTTATTATATGAAAACATGAAAGTTTCTTAGAAATCACAAAGGTTTAAAAATCGGATTTTGGTGAAAATGGAACATGAAATTCAATTGACCATATCTCCTATTATATTTGGAATTTTTGAGTGTGGTCCAGTCCTAGAGTTAGATCTATGAGTTTTCAAACTTATCCAAGTGGAATCACTGAAAAAAGTGTTGTAAATTTTCGTGTGGACTGATTTTAGCAAAGCACGAAAAACTGAAAAATGGGAAAAAACTACTGCCCATAATTTTAAAAGGGCTGTTTCAGCCACTTAATTTGTGAGAAAAATTCCGGCCTTTTAGGACATGAAAATATATGGTATAAAGTACCTCCTGTCCAAAAATGAGCTCATTCCGACTTAAAATGAGCAAGTTGTGACCATTTCAATATTTAGGTTTTTCTGATGAAAAACGCTATAACCGGAGTTCTATAACTCCGATGACCATGAAATTTAAACTGGAAGCTCACATTAACATGTGTAAGATCCTACCAAGATTTGGGAATTTCTGGAGTTAAACTTGAGGTAGCTAATTTCTTAAGGAATTGATTAGAAATTGATTTTTGAAAAATAGTAAATGAATTTTAAAAATTCTGAGAAAAATATATGTTCAATATGGGTCTATATTCTGTTAAATCCAAGAAAAAAAATATTTTTGGGACTGATTTGATATTTTTCATGAAAATAATCTAGTTATGAGTAAATGAGTTAAATATGTTATGTGAAGTAACAAAGTTGGAAAATAGAATTTTATGGCTTGAGAATCCTATATAAGGTATATGCAGATTTTTGATAAGGGATTTAATCATTGGTGATGAAATCTTATGAGTATGACATTTTTTGAATGATTAAATGTATTATTTGGTAAAGTATAAATAATTAAAATAAATTATTTATAAGTTTAAGAAGTGATTAAAATATTGTTATGATATTAATAATATTAGATTATGAGTGGTTGATAATATTTGGATTAATTTAAAGTCCTTAATAATTATCCTTGTTTTTGTTTAATTAATTCTTATATCATTGTCATAATCCTCATGCTTATATGGTGATGAAAGTTATATTTGGCTTACGTGCAAAGATAGACTGTTGATTGTTGAATTGTATATCTTTGGCTTACGTGCAAAGATGGACTGTTGGTTATTGAATTGTATATCTTTGGCTTACGTGTAGAGATGGACTTGGTATGATTATGTCCAAGGATTATTCGGTATAGTCATGACCATTGATGATTTAGTGAATATCCTTGGCCCGTAGTGCAGGGATGATTCGATGATGTGGTTTATTTATTAAGCTGAGTCTCAGCAATAAAAATTGATGAAAACTTTTTAAATCTTAGAAGATAGTAGATTTTATTCTCTACTTGACTTTTCTAATGGATTGCTTGTTCCTCTGCAGTTAAACTTGATGTCTATTATATTTTATCAGTTTAACATTGTTGAAGACTAATGATAATTTATTCTGTATTATCTTAGTCATAATATTTTTTACTGGGCTAGTTGAGCTCACCCTTTCTTTCACTGTTCTCTTCAGGAACTGAGAATATAGCTGGGACGAGTCGGGGAACGGAGTAACGGTCCAGATGATAGCATTAGTAGTCCTTACTATTCTTTTAAATAGTGTGACAATAAATATAATGAGGACTCCATTGAGAGTGGATATTGTCTAGAAGGCAATATTCTTGTTTAAACTCTCAGTTTATGTTTTGTCGTATTTTACACGATAGTTGTATTATTAAGTTGTATTTGTATTTTTGTACCATGTATTTGGCGACTCAAGATGGGTGATGTATACCTATTTTGGGGGAGTCACAACAAAGCCCTTCTATCTAACTACATTGAGAAGGAGGGTCCCTCGGTCATCTTTGGAGATAATGGCTCTGGCAAGACAAGAGGTTATGGCTCAGCTAGAAATGGTACGGTATCCTTCAGCAAATTGGCCTATGTGGAAGGACTACAACACAATCTTCTATGCATTAGTCAACTCTGCGACAAGGGTCATCAAGTAACATTTCTCAACAATCAATGTCATGTCCGAGACCTGAAGACATCTGCAGTAAAGCTAACCGGAATAAGAGAAGGAAATGTCCACACAATAAATCTTGGAAAATTGAGCTCAGACGAGACAATATGCTTTCTGGCTAAAGCATCTGAAGAAATGAGCTGGTTATGGAATCGAAGACTGTCTCTTCTCAACATCAAAAGCATGTCCAAATTAGCTTCAAAAGATCTAGTTGCAGGCCTACCCAAGTTCAACTTCATTAAAGAAAGGTTGTATAATGCCTGTCAACTTGGAAAACAGACCAGAAGCACTTTTAAAAGCAAAATTGTCAATTCAATTAACAAGCCTTTGCAGCTGCTACACATGGATTTTTTGGTGCCAATTCCAACTACGAGCCTTAGAGAAAAGAGATACTCTCTGGTCGTAGTAGATGATTTCACCAGATTTACATGGGTGTTCTTTTTAACCTCAAAAGATGAGACAAGTTCCCAGCTGATCAAAATGTTCAAGCTTGTGATTAACGAGAAAGGAGAGAAAATCAAGGCTATAAGGAGTGATCATGGTAGAGAATTCAATTTCTCAGAAATGGACCAATTCTGCACAAAAAATGGCATTAGTCACAACTTCTCAGCTCCACGAACTCCTCAACAAAATGGAGTTGCTGAGAGAAAGAACGTGACATTAATAGAGGCTGGAAGGACTCTACTAGTAGCAGCTCATCTGCCTGAGTACTTCTGGGCAGAAGCGGTCAACATTGCATGTTATACTCATAACAGATCACTCATACACTCTACGATTAAGAAGACTCCTTATGAACTTTGGAAAGAAAGAAAGCCATGTGTCAACTACTTTCATGTGTTCGGCTGTGCATGCTACATACTCAACAATGGAAAGCAGTACTTGACAAAGTTTTAACCAAAATCAGACGAAGGAATCTTTCTTGGATATGCCACAGACAACAAGGCCTACAGAGTGTTCAACAATGAGGGGTGAATGAGTAATTTCTCATGTCTATCCAATGCGGCAGTGGGAAATCCATTTCAATCTGTTTCATCCAATGTTGTGATTAACGGTATAGATTATGGTTGTTGAAATAGTACCCGTGACAACCGATTGCCAAGCATGTTAGTTCTGGGCATCCGACCCAAATAAACCTAACCTCATCAAACCTGATTATTATATCTATGTTTCCCAATGTTTTCTATTTCTAGATAGAAGTAGGATATACTTACAAGTACTCCCTTACTCCGAGAATGAAAGTGATGATTGATTTTATGCGAATTTAAAAAAATGTCAAATGATAAAATTATTCATATTTAAATTCTCATCTAATTGCATATTTTTCTATGCATGACTAGTGATATTATATAAATATTTATAAATAATAAAAATATGCCATTTAATACTAAGAATATTACGCACAAATTATTGTAAAAAAAATAGATTATTTAATATAAGTAAATATTTAACTTGAGATTATATAAAATAATAAGAACTTTTATTCTTAGACGGATGGAGTAACTTAAATCATGAACATATTTTTATGTCCAAAAATAAAACATAAAAAGAAGAATAGTAATGGTATACCCCTAATTATTTCTAGTTCTCCTTTTATCTTTTTTTCAAATATATTATAAAATTAAATTATAATACTATCAGTTCTAAGAGAAAACATAAAAGATGAAGAAAAATTTATTATGTTTTATGAACTAAAACAAAATAAAGTTATTTGAAAATGACTTATAAGTCATTCATAACAAGTTAGTTTGACTCATATTAATGTAATTTCAATTTTATCCCTATTTTATTTTATATTTTAAAAAAAACGTATTTGAAACAAGAAGAGTAAGATGCAACGTCACTTTAATTAATTGGCATTAGAATTTTTATTTTTATTTTTTTATAGCTGAAGTCTTATATACTCCTTCATTTCCAACGCCGGTGACAGAGAATAAACATAAAAAAAATATTGATATTTGTAAACAAGTATAAGAGATCAAAGAAATTAAAAAGAAAAAAGAGAAAGAGATTCCAACGTCAGTTAAAGTGATGTTACATCTTACTCTTCTTTTTTACAAATTTACTTTATAAAAAAAAATTACAATGCCAGTTAGTTTGGCATTAGATCACATTTTTTTTAAATTTCTTTAAAAAAATAAAATCATTTAAAAAAAATTAAGATATTTTTTTAAATTAGTTTTTATAAAATAAATACACGACATGAAATTAAAACCACTCATAAGTCATAAATTAAAATAAACAATCAGCTATCTCGCAAATAATATACTTAAAAAATAAGAATCTCTCTTCCGGACCCTATTTATAATAATATATATTATTAATTGAAATATTTTTTTTATAAAAAATATTAATTTTTTACATAATCATAGTTAATATATTAATATACACATTATATTATATGCTATAATAAATTTTATAAATATATGCATGTGCTGTACTAATTAAATGTTATAGTAAAAATATAATATTTGGTAAAATAATTAATTATAAAAATAAATAAAAAAGTAATTCTAAAATATTTTCTTAATTTTCGGAATTAAAATTTCATATTACTTATGCTTAAAATTTTATAATTATACTAGCTGGGTCCCGTACCTCCGGCACTGTATGAACAATATAATTTATTTCAAACTTTGAACGACCAAAATGATTTATTGAGTGAGCGGGAAATTTAAAGTCATTTGTATTAAATTAAATTATTATTAGATTATTAGATAGATAGATGTATTTTATTAGATAGATGTATGAACGGTGGGATTTATCCCAAACTTTGGACGACCCAGATGATTTATTAAGTGAGCGGGAAATTTAAAATTATTTGTATTTTATTAAATTATATATTAGATTATTAGATAGATAGATGTATTTTATTAGATAGATGTATGAAAGGTGAGATTTATCTCAAACTTTAAACGGCCCAGATAATTTATTAAGTGAGCTGAAAATTCAAAATTATTTTTATTTTATTAAATAGATTATTAAATAGATATGTACACTCCTAGTCAGTCTGTACTGTGTTAATTCATTTTGCCCTAGCGCCTTCCATTCCCGATTCCTCTTCTCTTCTCTGAGTTCTCTCGAGTCTCGACTCTGTCTTTCTCAGTTTCACTCTCGCTAGTCGCCTTTCTCCAGTCTCCGATTTAGTCTCCGGCGGTCCGTCAAATTTTTCAGTCGTTTCATACATGTATATATCTTCGCTCTCTAGTGACCTTTTCTTCATCAATTCACGCCTTCTCTTCAATTATTGTCGCAACTCTCAGGTCGATGACCCTTAATTTGTGAAGCCCGACCCTTTCCCCCAATTACCCAGTCCGCCAGCAATTCCTGTGGGGATTAACTGTTCTTCCTCTTCTAAAATAAGTACCGTCTTAGTCCTCATAGCCATCAATGTCAAGTAAGAATTCTCATCTTTTGTTCGTTTTCATGTATGTCTTTATAGATCTTTTGTG
The DNA here is from genome assembly GCA_020205505.1 of Panax japonicus. NCBI lineage: Eukaryota > Viridiplantae > Streptophyta > Magnoliopsida > Apiales > Araliaceae > Panax > Panax japonicus. The sequence goes on from CM035110.1 coordinate 64,753,984, forward strand.
TATATATTTGCTAAATTCTGAATTTTTTAAAATTATCTAATGATATTTTTAGAACAAATTAATTTAAAATAGTCCGAGTTTTCATGTATTAGCGATATAATTTGTTTTCATATGCTGCAGTCTAATTGTTTGATATATTGCCCAAATGAACCAAAAAACTCAATGAGAAAATTTATAGGAATTATGGGAATTGACATTTTGATGTTTAATAATAGATGTGTAAAATGTGGCGCCTACTCACCAATTTCCTCTACTTCCGGAAGATGGGTAAAATGTCTTCCCTTTTTTCCATGATCTCAGGATGATATCTTTCTTGATTGATTGAAATACCTTTTGTGAGAGAATATATTTTTATATTATTTCAGCTTACGGTTCAGTGGTTTATCAGGGTAATATATTATGATGTAGAACCATTAAACATATAACGACATCTAAAATTGTCATGATCTTGACATTAATTATTTCAGTCATCCCATTATAATGACATCTAAAATTGTCATGATCTTGACAATAGACATTAGTTATTTCTGGCATCTCATTATAACGGCATCTAAACTTGTCATTATCCACTAGACAGTATCATTTCAAGCTTTTGAACATAAAGACTTTAAATTGCTGCGATCTTGACAGTAGACAGTAGTTGTTTCAGGCATATCAATGTAATGGCATCTAAAATTTTCGTGATCTTGATTAAAAACATTAGTCACTTCATGCATCTCAATGTAACGACTTCTAAAATTGTCGTGATCTTGAGTATGGACAGTAGACATTAGTTATTTCACGCATCTCAATATAATGGCATTTTACTTTGTCGTGATCTTGACAGTAGACTTTAGTTATTTCAGGCATCGCAGTATAACGACATCTAAACTTGTTGTGATCTTGACAGTAGACAATAGTTATGACAGGTATCAATAATGGAGATGCTGGAATCCAAAGTCATGTATTATGTAACATATGGTGGTACATGAACATTTTGAGAGTCGGTTAATTCCAATATACCATTGGTTTGCATGCAGTTTAGCTCTAACCAATACTTATTCGGTTGTGTTATATGAGAGTGGTTGTTTTGTTCTGTGCATTATAAGCTTTTAGGAGCTTTGTGTCTTGTGCCCATAATTTATCTTCTATGCCATTTGATGGATATTTCCACTTGATCACTATTTCAATTTCAACTAGTGTTTCCTTTTCGACATTCAAACAAACTATCATTTTCTCTGTTTCCAGTTTCCACTAAGTGAATATTTTCCCCAATTAACAGTTGCTACTTCTCACTGATATTAAAATTGTTCTTACAATGTCTTTCTGTCTTCCTTGTCAGTTCTCATTATAAATTATGGCTCTTTCATGCGGCTTCTATGAGTTTTTTTTTTGGCTAAATTTAAACTGAATTAAAATAAAATGAGGTTACAAAACTCATGGGGTACCCAAAGCAGAATATAGCATAGACATAATAGGACATGCCCTATGATGTCATGGCTATATAAGATAACAAGCACTGCACCCAACAAATCTATTACAGAAATTATCATTTTACAAAAGAGAGCAAAACCCAGGGGGTCCAAGGATAGGACAATCAGAGGCCAAATATGATTAACAATATGTAGGCCAGCTGCATCCACTCCCACAGATGCAGTAGAAGCATTGACTAGCAGCCCAAACCAGATGGAACCTGTAACAAACCACCTAAGCAATTCGGCAGAAACGAACCATAGCAGAAAAGAATCTGCCTAGCCAGTCCCCAGCAGTAACATCGCAGAGACAAAGCCTGACAGCCCACAAAATAGCCCAGCACTAGCCCAGTCATACATCATCACGTGAATTGGCCCATAAAATAAGAGGTTCAGCCAGCCGGACCATGTCAGCAATCAACCTCTCCTGCATCGGTTCAGGACCACCCCCACAATCAGCAGCTGCTACAACAAGCACCAATCCGGAGCAGGTGAAACAACAGCAACTTAGACAGCAGGCAGGCAAACCCAGCAGCCAGACCCAACAAACAAATAACTCAGCTCAGCAACTTAGACAGTAAAAGCAAATCAGCAGGCTCAGAAAGACCAGCAGACTGCAGAGCTAAGTCAATAACCCACCAGCAGTATATGAATCAAGAACCAGCCAATAAATGGCTTGAATTCTGTTTGTGGCTGCAACATGCCACAGCAGAACCCAGCAGCTAGTAGTACAGACTCCACCAACTGCACTGACTATAGCTACTCAGAACCAACAACAGCAGACCCAACAAAAAGGCCCAGACAAGATAAGAGCACATCAACCAAACAAAATCCATCATCAGCTGCATAGGCAGTTCCCCCCCTCTACATTGGTATCTTTTGAGTAGTAAATTAAATTATAATATTCTAATACTAAATCCATGATCTTCCTTCCTGGATTTTGTCTGCCAGTAATGTCCTATATCTACTTCATTTTTTGATTTTGTAATTACTATATCTCTCATCCATGAAAGAGAAAGAAAGAAAAAGGCATTATAGAACAACCAACAACATATGGAACTAAATACATTTAGGAATATAATTTTCAGTTGCTCTTTGAAAATGTATCTTTCTATTCTTGTTATCAAGCATTCAATTCTGCAGTTTACTTATTACAACATTCTTATTTATGAAAGCATGTGGGTTGTACATATGTCGGTTCAGGTGTTAATTGGTATCCAATAATTGTATGATTTATTATCAGCCACCAACTTATCCTAACCTGTTGGATATACTATTGTCAGACTCGGACTTTCTGTTCCACATGTTCTTTTATGCTCGATACTGCAAGCTTCTTGAACAGAACTCTTTTAGGGGAAGGACGACAGATTTCTTTTACATGCTCTTATTTGGTGCTACTGTTTTAACTGGGATTGTTTTTATCGGGGGCATGATACCTTATGTGTCAGAATCTTTTGCAAAGGTTATATTTCTTAGCAATTCACTGACATTCATGACTGTTAGTTTCCCTCTCTTACATATAAAAATGTTTTTTAGTTGTGTAAATCTGTTACTCATAAATGGTTTCTGAAATTGTTATTTTCTTCACTATATAGGTTTATGTGAGGAGCAAGCAAAATTCTTCTTTGAATGTATGATGCTATTAAATTTATAACTTTTTCAGATTCTGGACTGGTTAAAGCAGTTCTACGGATATTGAAAGCTACATCAGACTTGGCTGTATCATATTATCAGTATACCTTCGAATAGAAAATTCTAAATGGGAGGAGGTAAGTTTTGCTTCACTTCTAGAATGTAGATTTCTATTTCTGAAGAACCAAACCGAGGTTAATATTGAGCTTGATGCTAAACAAATCTTGGGGTGAATATTTATTCTACCATATAAACTGTAATATATGCTAGTTTTTGACAGGCACAGATAATGTGACAATGTTCTTTCTTATCTGTACGTTTTTTCCACTCTATAATATGTCTTGGTAGTCATGGTTTTTGTATAAACTGTTACGTTTCAGGTTCATGAAGGAAGAAGATTTCATTCTCGGACCACCTAAATATGAAATGACACCAGTTGTATGTGCAGTTTCACTATACTTCCAACTCCCCATTCATTTTCTTGTTCTCTTCTTATTCTGTCTCGTACATAAAACTTCTTAAATTATAAGTGGCCTAAGATTTTAGCCTATGCATGTTGTAAAAGGGCAAGAACCAGTGGAAGCATGATGTAGATGATTTTTATAGGAATGAACTGTTACTGGCCAACCAATATTGATTATGAAACTGATGCTTTTATACTGTGGTGCAGCGTGTACCAGAAAATTCAGTTTTTGTGATGGGTGATAATCGCAACAATGGCTATGATTCGCTTGTGTGGTATGTAGTCTCAATCTTCAGCTCATAAATGCTTTTCACAAGATATCATTTTCAAGTATTTTTGTATGCTTTTTGAAGATAACCCATCCCCTTATTAAATTGAATGCAATGATGGGAAATATTTTTGGCAATGAAAAGTGGAGTACTTGTTCTAACTTGTGCTATAACCAGGTTGGAGAGTGATTATGCATTGATGTGCCAACCATATTTATTATTTAGTCACTCAAATTGAACAAGAAATTGGTGGTATTCTAAAGTATTATGAAATAGAAGCCAAGCCATGACATTGTACCACGTAACAACTCTATTGTCTTTGTGTATTGATTTTGGCACTAAGTGTCTCTGGTGACTTATTTTCTTCATTTTTCTGACTTGCTATTATTTTTAAAATGTGCAGGAAGACTGCTTCTACGACTTGCCTTACAGGGTATCAAATTTTCGTGTTACGTTTACGGAAGACAAGGGACGAAATTATGAAGTGCACTCACTCTATATATATAGATATATACTTTGATTGAAGAACTGTAGTAACTTTAGATGGTTAATTGTAAAGATAATGAATGATTATGTAGTGGATGATTTTATTAAGTTAATAATATTTTTTTTTGTATTTTTGCCATTATTTGCTATGGTGACATTGAGCTAGTTAGGTACATAAAAAGAATGTCAAATTTTGATTTGACAACAATATAATTTGTTACAAAAGTATTGAACAAGTTTTAATATAGCAATAATTTTTCATACGTTTAGTAACAAGTTTTTGTTGCAAATGGCATTAAAAATATAATATTTGACAACGAAAAATTAACCTAATAACAACGGAGAGGATATTGTTGCTAATACTAACATAAAAAGAAACATTTTTTATCGTTGCAAATCATATCAACTTTCGTTGCACATATAAAGAAACGGCAACATATAATGTCGTTACTAATCGACGACTTTCGTTACTATTGAAAAATAACCAGCAACAAACATTTTTGTTACTGATTCAGCATAATGTCGTTGCCAAATAATACAATCAGCAACGAAAATCGTTGCTAAAAAGGTTACATTCCGCAACGAAAGCAAGCTTAGGCAACAATTTTCATAATTTACTGCAACGACAAATGTCGTTATAAAACGGTGTCAATTGCAACGAAAATGCATGGTCGTTGCAAAAAAAAGAGTTCATTTCGTTGCTAATTAGCAGGCTTTTGCAACGAAATTGGGTTTTTAGCAACGAAATTTTAATTATTCTGCAACCATACATTTTGTTGCTAAAGGATCGATGTCTCTGTACGAAGCCAAATTTCATTGTAAAATGTAGTACTTTTGGCAACGAAAAAAAACGTTTGTTGCAGAACAATTAGCAACGTTCATTGCGCAACGAAAGATGCAACGTCAATAAAGTCGTTGCCAAAACCCTTTTGCAACGAAATTTGGCACATTTAGCCAACTCTGCGACAAGGGTCATCAAGTAACATTTCTCAACAATCAATGTCATGTCCGAGACCTGAAGATATCTGCAGTAAATCTAACCGGAATAAGAGAAGGAAATGTCTACACAGTAAATCTTGGAAAACTGAGCTCAGACGAGACAATATGCTTTCTGGCTAAAGCATCTGAAGAAATGAGCTGACTATGGCATCGAAGACTGTCTCATCTCAACTTCAAAAGCATGTTCAAATTAGCTTCAAAAGATCTAGTTACAGGCCTACCCAAGTTCAACTTCATTAAAGAAAGGCCATGCAATGCCTGTCAACTTGAAAAACAGACCAGAAGCACTTTCAAAAGCAAAACTGTCAATTCAATTGACAATCCTTTGCAGCTGCTACACATGGATCTTTCTGGGCCAATTCCAACTACGAGCCTTAGAGGAAAGAGATACTCTCTGGTCGTAGTCGATGACTTCACCAGATTTACATGAGTGTTCTTTCTAACCTCAAAAGATGAGACAAGTTGCCAGCTGATCAAAATGTTCAAGCTTGTGAGGAACGAGAAAGGAGAGAAAATCAAGGCTATAAGGAGTGATCATGGTAGAGAATTCGATTTCTCATAAATGGACCAATTCTGCACAGAAAATGGCATTAGTCACAACTTCTCAGCTCCACGAATTCCTCAACAAAATGGAGTTGCTGAGAGAAAGAACAGTACATTAATAGAGGCTGGAAGGACTCTACTAGCAGCAGCTCATTTGCTTAAGTACTTCTGGGCAGAAGCGGTCAACACTGCATGTTATACTCAGAACAGATCACTCATACACTCTACGATTAAGAAGACTCCTTATGAACTTTGGAAAGGAAGAAAGCCAAGTGTCAGCTACTTTCATGTGTTCGGCTGTGCATGCTACATACTCAACAATGGAAAATAGTACTTGACAAAATTTCAACCAAAATCAGATGAAGGGATCTTTCTTGGATATGCTACAGACAACAAGGCCTACATAGTGTTCAACAAAAAGACACCGAGTGTTGAAGTCTCGATTCACATCATCTTTGATGAAACAGACTTAGACAAAACAATGCCTCAAGATACTGCGACTAACAGTTCAGACACTACGAATGAGGGCGTCGAGCTCAACACTACAATTGTAGTACCAGACAGTGAAATCGTTGAACAAGGGAATGAGATCGTAGAAAGGCCTATGCCAGACAACGAACCTCCACATCAAGAAGAAGAAATAGATCTTTAAGATCTAAGACAAGAAGGCATTAGAACTGATGTCCCAACAGGAAGTAGATGGGCAAGAGATCACACTCAAGATCTAATCATTGGAGATCCGAATGCAAGAGTCAAAACAAGAGCAGCTACTCAAAATGAATGCTTCTATTTAAGCTTCCTATCTCAAATAGAACCAAAGAAGATAGAGGATGCTATGGAAGACTCCAGCTGGATAAAGGCCATGCAAGAATAACATAATCAGTTCGAGAGAAGCAAAGTATAGAGATTGGTTCCAAGACCAAAGAACCATCCTGTAATTGGAACCAAGTGGGTTTACAGAAATAAGATGGATGAAGATGGAGTCATCACTAGGAATAAGGCAAGACTAGTGGCTAAGGGATACTCTCAAGAAGAAGGCATTGACTACGATGAGACATTTACATTGTTGCCAGACTGGAAGCCATCAGAATATTTCTTGCCTTTGCTCCTGAAGTTCAAGGTCTTTCAGATGGATGTCAAGAGTGAATTTTTGAATGGAGAACTTCAAGAAGAAGTTTATGCAGAGCAGCCTCCAGGTTTCATCAATACATCTCTTTCTAATTATGTCTTTAGATTAGACAAAACCTTATATTCTCTTAAACAAACACCTAGAGCATGATATGAAACACTGACTAACTTTCTTATTGAAAATGGATTCACTAGAGGTAGAGTAGATACCACACTATTTTCTAGAAAGCATAAAGATAAAGTCCTATTAGTTCAAATATATGTTGATGATATTATCTTTGGGTCTACTAATGAAAAGTTATGCAATAGATTCTCCAAGCTTATGCAGAGCAAGTTTGAAATGAGCATGATGGGTGAGTTGAACTTTTTCCTTGGACTGCAAGTAAAGCAGACTGATGAAGGAATCTTTATCAACCAAGCCAAGTACATTAAAGACTTACTTAAGAAGTATGGCATGGAATCAGCCTCTCCCATGAAAACTCCAATTGCTCCTGCAACTAAGCTTGACAAAGATTAAAAAGGTAAAAGTATTGCTATAACTAAATACAGAGGTATGATAGACTCTCTTTTTTTATCTAATTGCTAGTAGATCAGATATAATGTTTGCAACATGCATTTGTGCTAGATTTCATGTTAGTCCTAAAGAATCTCATTTAACTGATGTAAAGAGGATTTTTAGGTATCTCAAAGGTACACCCCACTTGGGGCTTTAGTATCCTAAGGAGTCCTCATTTGAGTTAACAAGATACACAGATGCTGATTTTGCAGGATGCAAAATTGATAGAAAGAGTACTAGTGGCACCTGTCAATTGCTAAGAAACAGACTTGTGTCCTGATTTAGCAAAAAGCAAAATTTAGTGTCTACTTCAACTGCAGAAGCTGAATACATTGCTGCAAGCAGTTGCTGTGCTCAGATCTTATGGATGAAAAATGAACTAGCAGATTATGGGTTTGAATTTAAATCCATTCCTATTCACTATGATAACACAAGTGCAATTGCTATAACTCATAATCCTGTCATGCATTCTAGAACTAAGCATATAGAAATAAGGTATCACTTCATTAGGGATCATGTGCAAAATGGAACTATATCTTTACAATATATCCATACTGAAAATCAACTTGCTGATGTCTTTACAAAGCCTCTAGATGAATCCAGATTTAATAAGTTAATAAGTGAGCTAGGCATGCTTAACTTACAACCATGAAAAATATGCTAGTATATGCTAACCATACATGTTTAAAGGCTATATTTGAAATCATAGACATGATCAAAGGAAGACCCCGATCGTAGAACCCAAGTGTCATACAATGACAACGATCGCAGTGAAGACTCCATGACCACGGTGCAGACTCAACGATAGCAGAATTACATCAAAACCAAAGGAGTACCCTATGATGATCAAGTATCAATCAAGGAAATCTATCTGATAAGTACCTCAGGGACAAACCTAACCCTTGATTCATTCAAAGAGGTTGGCCCTTTTTGAGCTACCTTAAATTGAGAAGAATGCTAAGTAAAAAAGGTTTATCACGAGAACTTGATCAGACTCTTCGATTGCCAGTCAGACTCTACGATTGCAGCTCAGACACGACGACTGCTATACAGACTCAATAATGGTAGAACAGACTCGACGATTCCAAGGACCATCTCAACGATCGTAGTCCTACTGAAGAATACATTAGCTCAGAAGGGGTTAAGGGAAATTCAGTACAATCCTTCTCTGTCAGATTCGTAGAGCCAAGCAAATTTGACACCTTTCCCACTAAGCAAAATAGATGGAGGGAAGTTACAAGTAAAAATTAAAATCGTCTTTTTGAAATCTGAAAAAGATCATCTCTCTCTTCCTCTCTCAAGCAGAAACCTTAAATCAGTAGCAAGCTCAGTCAGTCTCTCACTTCCTGCCAAGAAATTAATGGTAGTTTCCAGTCTTATCTCTGGCTATAGATTCTGTTTTGACGAGTTTAAATAAGCTGAACCTCAATTTCACAAGACGTTGTCGCTACTGAAGAAGACAGGTCTCGAAGAAGCCTTGGGTACGGACACATTGATCTACCCAAAGTTGGTAAAAGAATTCTACAATAACGGGGTATTTGAAAACAACACCATCACTGCGAAAGTCAGGAACGTCCAAATCAGACTAAAGGCTGATAACATCAATTTAGCCCTAGGCCTCAAATCTGAAGGGTATCCATCCTTAGATGGCATAGACTTCCATAAGGGTCTCGAGAAGATGCATCACAAGAAATCACCCTCTGTCAAAGGATACAAGAAGAAGTTTCCACAGAGGTATGAGTTTCTAGCTGATATTTGTGAAAAATGTATATGTTGTAAGACCCCAACTTTTATGAATAAATATTAATTTCTATCAAAATATATTTTTGAACATTATGGTGTGAATATAATATAATGTTATAGTTGTGGGTAATATTTATGAATTTTGCAAAGTAAGCAAGAGGTTTTATAATATTCGATTGGTCGGGGAATAATGTTTTAAACAGGGAATATTCGTACAACGGCACAATCATTGGTGGACCCCACAACGAAAGCATTGTCGTAGTAAGAAAATGACAGAGTTATTTTTTTATAAAAATAACGGCGGAAGTGTTACCGTTAAAAACTGTTAAACTACCCGGTAGTAAAAGTACAGTAATACGCGTGGTTGCATAGTAGCACACGGTATTGGTTATTGATGCTTACGTGATAAGTCACTCAGTTATACTCAATTATTGCTACAGTAATTGTTGCATCATATCTCTCATATTATTGATTTGATTATTGTCACAGTATCATCTACACAATATGTTATATTATTAAATCAATAATTGAGATGACAAAGTTATTCATATTATTAAATTGTAATATTTATAATGTCTAGAAGTTCTGTCAAGGAGAGGTTTGGTCACTTAATTGCACGCCAATAAGGAGAAATCTTTATTGGAAAGACCCCTCTTTCCTAGGAACAACCTGGTTGTTAAATATTGTGAGTTATAATATTAATGATGAATAAGTTCGTGTTAATTAAAGATGAATTTGATAGTTCTATTGTGTTGGGATTATTTGTGTTAGTAGAAATCGACATTTATTTTAATAATAATTGATGTCTGAAGGTTATATTGTTCAATCGGGTATTCAGGGCACTTTTCGTGTCGGAGTACTATTCACGAATTACTATTTATGGGATATTATTCACCCGAACAAAATATATTTCTTTTCGGTCCAAATCATTTTTGGGTACAATATTATTCCATGAGGAGATGTGCTAATTTTTCAGACCATTGGTTGAAATTATAATAGTAAATCAATATGGATCATTGATTCAAAGTTTTAATAGTAACTTGTCCTTTCGGTTTTCCAAGAGTTACTTGTCCCTTCAGTTTTCCAAGAGTTACTTGTCCCTTCAGTTTTCCAAGAGTCACTTGTCTCTTCGGTGTTCCAAGAGTTAATTGCCCCTTCGCAAATAGTAGTTGTCTCTTCAATATTACCAAGAGTCATTTTGACCCTTCGTTAAGACCAAGAGCCATTTTCAGTTCTTCTATAAATAGAAGCTCATTCCTTCATTATTTCTTACGAATTCAGTGAAACTCTTGAGAGATAAATTATAGAGAGAAAGAAGAAGAGAAGTCAGCTACCTTTCTATTCCAATATCCAGTTTCTTCTAAGGTAAGGGGTATTATTTATTTCGTATTCATAAAGAGAACTTCTGTTATCCATTCTTTATTATTTTGTTAGAATAACCTGTATACGGGGACTACCCTATACTTGGTGATATTCTTCAGTTATTCCATTCTTTATTATTATGTTGGAATAACCTGTTATGCAAAGTACCGCATACATGGTGAAATTCTTCTGTTATTCCATTCTTTATTATTATGTTGGAATAACATGTTATGCGAAGTACCACATACATGGTGAAATTATTCTATTATTGCATTCTTTATTATTATGTTGGAATAACATGTTTATGCGAAGTACCACATATATGATGAAATTCTTCTATTATTCCGTTCATTATTATTCTGTCGGAATATCCTGTCTGTGCGTTTACGCCGGACCTAGTTCCATTATTTATTATTCTGTTGGAATAACCTGTTTGTGCGGTCTATCACATGCATAGTGATTTCTGTTGTTATTCCATTCTTTATTATTCTGTCGGAATATCCTGTCTGTGCGTTTACGCCGGACCTGGTTCCATTATTTATTATTCTGTTGGGAATAACCTGTCTATGCAGTCTATCGCACACATGGTGAATCCTTCTGTTATTCCATTCTTTATTATTCTGTTGGAATAACCTGTATATGTGGATTACCACATACATGGTGAATGATCTTTTGTATTCATTCCTTATTAAATTGTGGAAAGGATCTGTATACGTGGATTACCGTATGGCGGGTGAAATCCATTTGCAGTTTCATATATTCTTTCTTATACTCAGTTGGTTAAAGTTTTAACTTGTATACTCCATGAAATTGGTGGAATATCCTTGATATTTGCGCTTCATCCAATATTTTTTTCATGGAAATATTCTTTTGAGCATTCTTGAATTTTACTAAACAAAGAAGTATCATGTTAACAATTTGGACGTTATTAGTTATTGGATAAATTAATTCTTGAACTTGCTTTATTGAATTATTATGTCATTGTCATCATCCTCATGCTTATATTGTAATGAAAGTCATCTTTGGCTTACGTGCATAGATGGACTTAGTATGATTATGACCAGGGATCATTCGGTATAATTATGACCTGTAATGTTATAAATGATGTGGTAAAAGTTCTCAGTGGCCTATAATACAGTGATGGACAGTTTTTGGTATGATTATGACCAGGGATTATTCGGTATAGTCATGATCGTGGATGATTTAATGAATATCCTTAGCCCGTAGTACAGGGATGATTAGATGATGTGGTTTATTTATTAAGCTGAGTCTCAGCGATGAAAGTTGATGAAAACATTTTTAAATCATAGAAGATAGTAGATATCATGCTCTACTTGACTCTTTTAATGGATTGCTTATTCCGCTGCAGTTAAACTTGATGTCTATAGTATTTTATAAGTTTAACATTGTTGAAGACTATTGATAATTTATTCTGCATTATCATAGTCATAATATTTCTTACTGGGGTAGTTGAGCTCACCCTTTCTTTCACTGTTCTCTTCAGAAAATGAGAATATAGCTGGGACGAGTCGGGGAAAGGAGTGACGGTCCAGATGATAGCATTAGTAGTCCTCACTATTCTGTTAAATAGTGTGACATTAAATGTAATGAGGACTCCTTTGAGTGTGGATTTTGTCTATATGACAATATTCCTATTAAAACTCTCAGTTTATGTATTGTCGTATATTACACGACGATTGTATAATTAAGTTTGCATTTGTATTCTGTATTATGTATTTGGTGACTCAAGATGGGTCATGACTCTGTGAATGAGGTACAACTCAAACTCATGACTGCCATATGTTATAAAATACAACTTAAATATGGGGGCTCTATTACTTGATTGGATTGGGAAGTGGTTAATCAGCTCAAAGAAAACAAAGAGCTCACGGAAGATGCTCTATGGACGATTTATAAGCATTATCCTACAGGCTACTCTTGGTGACCTAATTGAGGATGATGAAGGAGAAACTATCAATCCAAATCTACGAATGACCCATCAATTATTTGAAAACTGGAAAAGGAATCCAGCTGAAAATGTGAAGATGATGTCTGAATCCAGTGGAAGAACTGGTGAAATAAAGGAATCAGGAGTGCCAGGGAACATGTCAGTTGTCAAAGAAACTGAAGAAGAAGAAGAAGCTAACCAGGAAGAACCCATTGCTTTAATCAGAAAAAGCAAAGGGAAAAGGAAGCTGAAAGCTAGAACTATAGAAGAACCTCAAAGATCAACTACCGATAAGCCCGTAGAGTCCTCAGGCATTGTGATTCTAAGGATCCTAAGAAGGAAGCAACAGCAGGCTGAGGCAGAAGAAGATAGAGCAACTATATCTCAGCTGCTGAAAAAGAATAAAATCAGCCACAAGACCAAAAGGCCATCAATCTTTTCGATCGTAGAGTCCCTGCCGATCGTAGAGACCAGACCAAACAAGGAAGTAGCTGTAACAAACATTTTGGCTGATAAAAAGGATAAAACTGAAGAAAGTCCTAAGGCTATGGCTCAGCCTAAAAGGCCAAGAAGGAAACTGGTCAAGAAATATATTTTTGTCAATGAGAAAGCACTAAAGAGGGAAGACAAAGAATTGACTACTAAAAAGGAACCAACAAATAAAAGCGAAATAGTCAAAACTCAAACTAAGGGGGAGACACCTGAAGATCTGATGATAGAGGATACTCCTATTGAGGGGGAGATGGATGAAACTCCCATTATAGAAAGTGCCCCAGTTGAGGGGGAGTTATTGATAGTACAAGAAGATGATCACGGTGAGGGGGAGGCTCATAACATCTCTATGACAGAAGAAGAGGTTCCGGGAAGAAAAAAAGAAGAACCTGTGCAAGAACATCATGAGGCCATTGAGATAACGAAATCCTCCAACGAAAGCGGAAAAGAGGATAAAGGTGATGAGGTAGAGATTATAGTTGTAGGCATTGATGGGCACAGAAGAGCCAACTATGAACAACTGTTTGCATATCTACCTATGTTGCCTTTCCACCAAGCTTAAATTCTAAACTCTTGGGATCACATGTTCTGGAGTTTCAAAGAGTATCCGGCCATCTCAGTGCAAACCAATAGATTCCCAAGGAGATTCAATTTTTTCCAAGAAGCTTCTCACCAATAGTTCTTCCTTAAAGAACAAACTTGAGGTACTATCTATCCCAACTCTTTTCAGAGTTAATCACTTGCCATCATCCTCATTTAATCAATTTTATGAATTTCCACGATGGTTGGAAGTGATTCTTCATTCACTGAATCAATTTCCAGTTGCAGAATCCCAAAATTCTGTAACTGAGGAACCAAATAAGATCAACTCCCTAATGCTCCCACAGCCTATCAACTCTATGATCACTGACTCTAGACCCATTGTAGAGTCTCCACCTCAAATTGTAGAGTCACCAACCTTAAAAATCCAAACCCAGGCCCCTCTATCAGATATTCCTTCCTCATCCAGCAACGAATACTTCAATCTTGATCTTGCCCTCTACTCATTGCAAGAGCAATCCAAGAGCACGCCACCTCCCTCACAAATTCCTCAACTAAATGAACTCCTGTCAGAACTATCCACAAAGGCTGATTTGTCATCAATGTCTGAGAGAGTGATCAAGGAACTCGACGAGAGTCTTGAAGATCATACTGCACTTATCCAGCTGAGATTAACATCAATGATCAATGCTGCAAACAATCTTCCAAGCTCCCTAAACTCTGAGATCTCTAAAACGCTCAAAGAAATCATCAAAGAAATGCTTCAAAGCATAAAAGACAGGGACAATATTCACTTTCTTGTAACTAAAAGGCATCGGGATGATGTCTTGATCTTACAGAAAACTCAAAAATCTCAGAACAATCTAATGATACAGAGCATCAAAAGTCTTCAAATTACAATCAAAGAGTTTCAAGACTTCTTCATGGGTCAAATGCAGCAGACAGAAACTGTTCTCAACATTCTTTAACGACGTGAAACTCGTTCTGATGTCTTGATCCAAGAAAATCGTGAGGACATTGCTCAAACTCAGAGTCAACTCAACGAGCTTGTCCAAGGAGTCACTCGTCTCTCCGTAGACATTCGAACCCTTAATGCTGACATAAAGAGGTAGAATAAAGGCAAAAAAGATCAGGGCAGAGGCAGAGGACATGGCAGAGGCAGAGGATAATTCCAAACTCAAGCCTCGAAGAACCCACCTGCAAGGCAAATCACTCAGCAGACTCCACAATCCAGCCATCAGACTCAATGATCTGATCAGCAGAAAGTTTTAATGGCTCAACCATTAAGGAGTCAAGGGCCAACTACCAGCTCTCATGAGGTGACAACAATAGGCCTAAGAATTCCAATTGGAGATCCTGCATTCATGAATAGGCATGATCACAATCCTAGACTAAGCCTAAGTGAGCTGAATGATTTGGCCAGAAGAGAAGAAGCAAGCAGAAAGAGGAGAGCTGAGGAATATACAAATCCTCCAAGAAGTAAAAGGCCGAAGAAATAGAGATAATTTGAAACTTAAACTCTTATTGATGTAAATCTTATCTATAATATCTACTCTTCAGACATCAATAAATTCATGCTTATTCTCTAAAAATTTTAGCTGCTCACTGAAATATTAAGTCACGTTTACTTTACTAAAAATGCATCTAGATATTGATAATCATGACAACAAATCTCCTTGGTTATGTCAACATCAAATAGGGAGAGATTGTTGGAAGAATGCATATCTTGATTTGATGTTTAAAGTAAATGATCATGATTATATGTAAAGTTCTTAAAAGGATATATGTTCAAGGACTTAGTGATAGATCAAACTTGTTAGATTGATCTTAGCTTTTAAGTGTTCATCATTCTATAAATAAATGTATAGATAAAGAGATCGAAAATGTTAGGTTGGTCTATCGTGAAATGTATAGATAGGCTTCAACAGGAATTGTAGTCTATCAAGCTGATCAACAGATTGCAAAAGCCAAGGCAAGATCGTAGAGCTTAGAAGATCGTAGTGTATTTGCCTTGAAGGACCTCTTCAGAAATCGTAGAGTGGTCCAAACGTTTGCCGAAGCTAACTCAGAGATCGTAGTGTGCTCTCGAAAATGTTGAGTCTGCAAGACGAGCAAGTGATGATCGTCGTGTAAAAAGATTGTAGTGTCCAAATCCTTGCGAGAAATAGTAGTGTTCTCTTAAGAGCAAGCACCAATATGACAAGACACTGCGATATGGATAGTAGAGTGTCATATGCCTTGTGTCAGAATCATCGAGCCCTAACTTTTTTTTGAAGACTAATTCCAACAAATGAGGAATGGGTTTTGAACGTTGAAGCACTCACCAGTCCCAACGGTATAAAAGATATCCTTGGTATTGATAAAAAAGAAACGTATTCAAGAAGCTAAGAAAAGGACCATTGGGCAGAGAAAAATACCTTTTCAGGTGTTAGGTGAGAAAGCAGTCTGATGTGTCAGTGGGCCAGAGTGAAATTCAGAAGATGTGTAGAAAAGTCTCCATCAAAGTTCAGAAAGGTCAAACGCATTTAATGCTTCTTCAAAAGGCTTCAATGGATAAATTTCAATATCAAATATATACAGAACACAGACAGATGAGAAAGGTAAGCAAGTATTAAAAACAAAAATGTGAAAGAACACTCAACGCTCAACTCTACGATCCGAGAAAAATAGAAAGCTTGCTCAGCTACTCAGTTCTTTCGAATAAGTGCTTAATAGCAACTGAGTAGCACCAATCACGATCTCAACAGCAACCCATCAACTGAAGTGAGAAGTTCCAAGTCTGAAGGACTTGAAGAGTTTTAAGTGAACTTTAAAGAACCAAGTATGCTGGACTTGAAGAGTTCAAGAGTGAACTAAGAGTGCCTAGACTGCTGGTCTAGAAGGAAACTGTGAGATTCAAGAAGTGTAACAGACATCCTTGGTGGATTCCCTACTCAAGGAGTAGAAGAGTAGATTAAGAGCTTTAAGTGCTCTGAACCACTTAAAACAATTGTGTCTTCTATAACTGCTATAACTATCATAACTGTCTTACTCTCATTAATTCAAGATATCTAAAAGAAGGTTTACTATATACTCATTCCGCTGTGCATTAATCACAATCATTCTAAACCGTTTAAAAGAAAAGTTTTTAGATATCTATTCAACCTCCCCCCCCTTTAGATATATATTGTGCCTCCGGGAACTAACAGATGATATAATCAAATATGTAATCATATTTACATAAGCTCCAATAAACATTACATACTCACAAACCATAACAAATGGTTAGGGATATCAAACAAAAACCAAAGTACGAAACACAATTCAGAAGGACAAGACAACGACAACCGAACTAATCAAAATCTGGTATAAATCTTCCTGAAACTTGAGCTTTTTGGCTGCTGCTACTTTTTTCTTCATGGCTGCTCTCATTCTCTAGAAAAGACTTCTACATTATGAACCTGTGGGAGGAAGATAAATACCTTGGGATTAGTGAATAGAGTGCCCATGTAGGATGTGTTTGTGGAAATGGAAGTAGAACTAGAAGAGCATAAACCTTGTAGAAGATATTTATACCAAAACAGAACATGTATACAAAAAAATATACTAAAGAAGTAACCAAATAGTTATATGCTAGTAACTAAACTATGTTTTAATGGTAACCAATACATAAACTGAAACAACCCGGGTTAAATCCCGAGTCCGGAATAAATCTTGGGTCAAATCCCAAGTCCGAATCGAATCAAATCCATCCAAATAAGGCCTCAAACCACTGGCCCAATAGTATCTTCTTGGGTCATCTAGCCCACCACAGGCTCCCAAAAGGTCATGACTTAAAGGTACTATTGGTAGTTACTTAATTCCTTATATGCAGACAAATTTTTTCCCTATCTTTCGATGTGGGACTGGGGTGTTACAAACTCCCCCACTTAAATTTTTGACGTCCCCGTCAGAACCGATCACACACACGGCCCAAAGATCTTTGCCTCTCTAGCCATTGTGGGATAATACCGGCTGGCTTCGTGTCCCCACCTCCGGACCTTCATCTCTCCATTGTGGGATAATACCACCAGCCTTCGTGTCCCCACCTCCGGCAACCCGATCGGATGACCCGACCCGAGCTTTCGAGAGTCGGCTCTGATACCATATGAAACAACCCGGGTCAAATCCCGAGTCCGGAATAAATCTTGGGTCAAATCCCAAGTCCGAATCGAATCAAATCCATCCAAATAATGCCTCAAACCACTGGCCCAATAGTATCTTCTTGGGTCATCTAGCCCACCACAGGCTCCCAAAAGGTCATGACTTAAAGGTACTATTGGTAGTTACTTAATTCCTTATATGCAGACAAATTTTTTCCCTATCTTTCGATGTGGGACTGGGGTGTTACATAAACAACATGTAGACCAAACCCAGTTTAGTCAACCAATGTATACTAAGCAAATACATTGTAACCAAAATAACATATAAAAGTAACCAAAATCCCAATTGAGGGAAAAAGAATGGTATCCAAATATAAGCTAACAGTAACAAAAAATATACTAATGAAGTAAATGTAAGACCCCAACTTTTATGAATAAAGATGAATTTTCTATAATTATCATTTTTGAATATTATGGAATGAATTTCATATAATGTTATAGTTGTGGGTAATATTTATAAATTTTGCAAAGTATGCAATTTGTTATATAATATTCGATTGGTCGGGGAATATTCGTTTTAACAGGGAATATTCGTACGACGATACAATCATTGGTGGACCCCATAACAAAATTTTTGTCGGATTGAGAAAATGACAAAAATATTTTATGAAAATAACGGCGGAAGTTTTATCGTTAACTGTTGAAACACTCGGTGTTAAAAGTACAGGAATACGCGTGATTGCATAGTAGCACACGATATTGATTATTGATGCTTACGTGAGAAGTCACTCAGTTTTGTATAATTATTACTTCAGTAATTGTTGCATAGTATCTCACGTTATTTGATTCAATTATTGTTGATATTTTATATATTATTAAATCAATAATTGAGACGACAAAGTTATTAATATTATTATTTGCAATATTAACGATGTCTAGAAGTTCTGTCAAGGAGAGGTTTGGTTACCTAATTGCACGCCAATAGGGAGAAATCATTATTGGAAAGCCCTCTCTTTCTTGGGAACGACCTGGTTGATTAATAATGCGAATTATAATAATGATGATAAATGTTGTTAAAAATATTGAAGAAATTTTTATGAAGTATTTGTTGTATTTATGGACCTCCCATTTATCTATTTTTTAAAAAATAATTGGTAGAAAGTTATCCAGTTTTTTAATATAATAAAGGTGGGGCCCACATGTGGGGCCCACATATGAATTATGTTGAATTGTCAGAAAGGGGGGAGGGAGTACATTACGTGAATGGAATTGGTGGAGATATTAAGCAAATTTTGGTGGAAGAATTGTTAAGCCTTTGCCGTAAGTCAAAGGTTATATATATATATATATATATATATATATATATATATATATATATATATATATATTATAATGTTTGTTTTTCTATGAAAAAAATAGAATATATTATATTTATTGAATATTATATTAATATTTTGAAAATTGGACGACTGAGAAAAAAAATTGTTTCGCCATCCGTGATTCTTCAATTTGTTTCGTCCGAAAACCTACTGTTGGTCCGTGATAATTTTTTTTTCTAAATAGTATCCTTCCATTCTCCTATAAATAAGATGCTTAGTTAGAATTGAAATCATACCAGAAATTCAGAGAAATTTTCTTATATAATCTTGAGCATATTTCTTTAGAGTTTTAAGAAGCTTTGAGCGTAGTGCAAGTTTTCTTCAAGAATATCATCGCCCTACCAGTCGACATACTCTTCATTTATGGTAAGGGATATTATTTCTTTCGTATTCATGAAGAGAACTTCTGTTATTCTATTTTTTTCATTATTCTGTTGGAATAACCTGTATACACAGTCTACCCTATACTTGGTGAAATTCTTCTGTTATTCCATTCTTTATCATTATGTCAGAATAACCTGTCTATGCGAAGTACCGCATACATGGTGAAATTCGTTTGTTATTCTATTCTTTATTATTCTGTTGGAACATCCTGTCGATGCGAATTTCGCCTGACCTGGTTTCTTTATTAATTAATCTGTTGGAACATCCTGTCTGTGCATTTACGCATGACCTGGTTCCGTTATTTATTATTCTGTTGGAACATCCTGTCGGTGCGAATTTCGCCTGAACTAGTTCCGTTATTTATTATTCTGTTGGAATAACCTGTCTGTGCGGTCTATCGCATGCCTGGTGATTTTTTTTGTTATTCTATTCTTTATTATACTCAATTGGTTAAAGTTTTAACTTCTATACTCCATGAAATTAGTGGAATATCCTTGATATTTGCGCTTTATCCAGCATCTTTTCATGAAAATATTCTTCTAAGCATTCTTGAATTTTACTCTACAAAGAAGTATCATGTTGACAATTTGGATGTTATTAGTTCCTGGATAAATTAATTCTTGAACTTGTTTTATTGAATTCTTATAACATTGTCATCATCCTCATGTTTATATTATGTTAAAAGTCATCTGTGGCCTGTAGTGCATAGATGGGCTTGGTATGATTACGACTAGGGATTATCTGGTGTAATCATAACCGTAATGTTACAAATGATGTGATAAAAGTCCTCATTGGCCCGTAGTGCATTGATGGACAGTTGTTTGCATGATCATGACCATTGATGAATACACGAATATCCTTGGCCCGTAGTGCAAGGTTAATTTGTGGTTGTGATACTAATGAATATCCTTGGCCGTAGTTCAGGGATGATGTGGATTATTTATTAAGCTCAGTTTTAGCGATAAAAATGATGAAAAATCTTTTAAATCATAAAAGATAGTAGATTTTATTCTCTACTTGACTCTTTTAATGGATTGCTTGTTCCGCTGCAGTTAAACTCGATGCCTATTGTATTTTATCAGTTTAACATTTTTAAAGACTAATGATAATTTATTCTGCATTATCCTAGTCATAATATTTCTTACTGGGCTAGTTGAGCTCACCCTTTCTTTCACTGTTCTCTTCAAGAAATGAGAACGTAGCCGGGACTAGCCGGGAAACGGAGTGACGGTCCAGATGATAGTATTATTAGTCCTCACTATTCTGTTAAATAGTTTGACAATAAATGTAATGCGGACTTATTCTGAGAGTGAATATTCTCTAGAAGATAATATTTGTATTAAAACTCACAACTCTTGTGGTATATTAAAGATTGTATTTGTATTCTGTACCATGTATTTGGCGACTCGGAATAGGTGATGTATACCTATTTTGAGGACGTCACAGTAACCAAACAGTTATATGTTAGCAACCAAAACATATATTAATGGTAATCAATACATAAACAACATGTACACCAAAACCAGTTTAGTCAACCATGTATACTAAACAAATACATGGTAACCATAACAACATAAAAAAGTAACCAAAATACCAAATTAAGGTAACAAAAATGGTATCCAAATTACAAGTTAACAGTAACCAAAATATAATACAGAAGTAACCAAACAGTTATATGGTAGTAACAATAACAAAATTTAAATTAACACACCTTTAAAAAATTTTGGGTTGGAAATATCTTCTGGCTATGAACTTGAGCTTCTTCCCATGACATTTGTCGCCATGATCTCTTTTCGGACAACATCAAGAGGCTTGTTTGAAGCAAAATTTCTATTACCTCGATAATAGAACATGTATGCTTTCTGATCCAAAACCTTCTTTTCACTAACTTGAACAACCTGTTAATCAACAAGTGCAGCAAAAGTAAATTAAAAAACAATCAAAAAAATAAAGGACTTTTAGACTATGCAAACTAGTTGCACCCCCCCAAGAACCTGAAGGAGATCAATATTCATTAAACAATTTATGCCACCAATTAGTTAATTAGTCTAACAACTATGATGATGAAGATGAAGAAAAAGAAGAAATACCAGTAGAAATATTAGTACAAAAAGAAGAAGAAATATCAGCAGATAAAGAAATACCAGTAGATTTTAGAAATAACAGTAGATGAAGAAGAAGAAGAAGAAGAAGATTTTAGAGAGAGAAATACCAGTACAACATTGTTAAAGACTAATGATAATTTATTCTGTAGTCGGGACTAGTCGGGGAACGGAGTGACGGTCCAGATAATAGTATTAGTAGTCCTCACTCTTCTGTTAAATAGTGTGACAATAAATATAATGAGGACTTATTCTAAGAGTGGATATTGTGTAGAAGATAATATTTGTATTAAAACTCACAGCACTTTTTGTATATTAAAGATTGTATTTGTATTCTGTACTATGTATTTGACGACTCAGAATAGGTGATGTATATATATTTTGGGGGCGTCACAGTTGGTATCAAAGCTTAGGAATATGATCCCTGGATGAAATATGAGATAAGAACTAGAAGGGGATAGATGGGAAATTCTTTTGCTAGTATGACCTACCTAAGTTTATATGGCATTTAATTGGTCGGTCAAAGTATATGTATAAGACCCCGAATTTTACGAAATAAAAGTATTCAATTTTTCTTATAATTACAATTCAGTAAATGGTTAAATTGATAAAAGGTTAAAGTTAAGGGTGATATATGAATTTTTTTTCAAAATAAGCAAGTGGTAATAAAATACTTATTGTTGTCGGGGAATATTCGTTTGGTCGTGGAATATTCTTTCTGTCGGGGAATATTCGTACGAAGGCGCAGCCTTTTGTGGGCCCCATAACAGAATAACTGTCGGATGAAGAAAATGACAAATTCAAGTTTTTATAAATAACGGCGTAGTTGTTACCGTTAATACTGTTAAAATACTCGGTGGTTAAAACACAGTAGCACACAGTATTGCACCAATTATTGATTCTTACGTAAGAAGGCACTACTCAATAATTGTTACAGTAATTACTATTCAGTATTTTATTTTATTGATTTAATAATTGTTGCGTTGATTTTTTATATTGCTATTGTTTCAATAATTGTCATTACACAGTATTTTTTATTATCGAAGCAATAATTCATATTATCTGAATAATATTATTAGATAACATTATTGGCAATGTCTAGAAAGTTCTGTCTAAGAAGAGATTTGGTCACCTAATTGCGCGCCAGTAAGGAGAATTTTTATTGGAAAGCCCCCTCTTTCCTGGGAACTGCCTGGTTGTCAATATTGTGATTCTGTAATATTATTTGTGAATAATTAATTATTGATTCATATGATGAGGAAAATATTGATTTTATGTGGATATAGATGGAGAAAATTTTTAATGTGACAATTGTTGAAAATTAAGATTTTATCTTTTTCTTATAAAATAATTCATTTAAATATATTATTATATTTTAATAATATAATAATGATGATATTTTTATGATGAATGTGGGATATATGAGTATATGTGGAGGAGTATTTTTGTTACCAAAAATATTTAACACATGTTTTATGTGTCGGTGGACCCCATTTCTTGACTGAAATTTGATTATAGCATGTAAAATCGCCCGTTTGTGGATTTCGGTTAATTTTTGTTTAGAATTTAGAAAAAATTTCTTCTGTAAAGTTGTAGAGAATTGAATTTCCTATAAAAACACATGAGATTCGAATTTTCTGACAAAAGGGTTATTTATTATGAATTATTGAAGTTCCGAAACTCCGAAATAATTGATTTTTGGAAGTTTTAATTATTTATTTTATGAAAAACGTTTTTTTATTACTTTTCTTAAAGGTTGGCATGTGGGAAATGCTAGGAGCTGAATTCTAAAGTGGGCGTATGAATTTGATATATATATATATATATATATATATATATATATATATATATATTAATTTATTAAATTTTTTAGTTTGGTGTTCTAAGCATTTTCCTATAAATAAGTGCTTAGGTTAGAAATGAAAATCACACCAGAAACTGAAGTTTTCTCTCTATTTCTCTCTCTATATTATCGAATGTATTCTTGTGAGTATTTTAATATCTTGAGTGTTGCTATACGATGCAAGTTCGTTCATCGTTATTCCAGTTAGAAGTACTGCTCTTTTGAGGTAAGGGATAGTAAGTGATTTTAAGGGATTGTAAGGGAGGTTATTTTCTTCTAAAATGATATTATTTCTTCAATATCATTATGCCAGAATGTTGGTTGGAATTTTTTTTTATCAAATTTAGAACTTTTTTATATCAGGGTTACTATTCATGAGTTACTATTCACGAGTTATTATTCACGAGTTACTATTCACGAGTACTATTCACGAAGGGTGATGATATTTTTTGTGAAATTTCTATCTTCTGGTGTCAGAGTTACTATTCACGTATACGGCACTATTCACGAATACGGCACTATTCACCGAAAAATAAAATTTCTTCTTTTTGTCCAAAATATCTATTCTGGATACTAGCTTTGATTGTATCCATGTTTTGATCATTCTTGAATTTTACACCACTATGATTATTTTTGAGGTATTTTTGGACATGGTTAAAACAAAGTACGAATCCTTAATCCTTAATCCTTGTCATTTTGTTTCACTGGATTCGTTTCTTTAAAAATATTTTTCATCATCCTCAGTCTTAAATGATGATATTATTGAATATCTTTGGCCTGTAGTGCAAATATGAATGATTTCTGATGAATATCTTTGGCCCGTAGTGCAAAGATGAATGATTTCTGATGAATATCTTTGGCCCGTAGTGCAAAGATAAACAGGTGTTTAGATGAACATGACTAACTGATGAATATCTTTGGCCTGTAGTGCAAAGATGACTTGTTGATGAATATATTTGGCCTGTAGTGCAAAGATGACTTGTTGATGTATATCTTTGGCCGTAGTGCAAAGATGAATTTATTAGTATGATTATGAACATGAACTGTGATTTGGTATAACCATGATCTTTGATGTTTCAGGTGATAAAATTATCTTTGTCTTGGATGAGAAAAGGAATTTAGAACAACAATTACGATTATGAGTTATACATGTGATTGTAGACAGGAATTGTTGATTGATGTTACAGGGATAAAACATTGTTGGTGGACTTTTAACATGGAGAAGATAATAGACTTTATAGTCTATTTGACTCTTCTAATGGATTGCTCGTTCCGCTGCAACTATGGTTGAAATTTTTTATCATATACCATATGTTCTAAATCTCTGATTTATTACTATTGAAGGCTATTGATAATTTATTTATCTTTAGTCATGATATTCTTTACTGAGCTAGTTGTGATCACCCTTTTGGTTCACAATTCCTTTCAGGTAATACGAGTGTAACTGGGTCGAGCGGGGGATAACAGGGGAATAGAACGGTGGTCATCATTTAGTAGTTATATTTGGTGAATCAACTAGGGTGAGGCGGACTCAACGTTGGATGGGTGTTTTGCCACTGTCATACAAGATGTCTAATGACATACCACCTCGTGTCATCATAAGACATGGATGTGCTCATCCACTTGCTGAGTATATCTACCAGCACTATCTATATGATCTTAGAGTCTATTTAAAATATAACTCTCAATTAGAGACAGTGGAGATAATGATATGTCAAAAGAAGACTCGCCATTGGGAAGAATATGATAATAATCTTCTTGTTTTTCTTTGGGGTCTATTGGGTCAACCAAGGATAATTCTGTGGCCATATGATTTCTATAATAACCTAGACGCATGGCCTCCCATGTACGAAGGTTTCCATGAGCACTTCCCAAAGATTCTAATTTCTAAAACAGTTTTCGACTATACCGTTATGTAAGGTGTCATTATGAGGTGTTGTCCACGGTTGGGACATGAGTCACAGTTGATATATATTTGTATCCAAACTCACAGCATATGTGTTATTGTATTTTGTACGACAATTGTTGTAATAAAGTTGTAGTTATTTCTGTACCATGTATTTGGCGACTCAGAATGGGTTGGATGGAATGGACCTATTTTGGGGGCGTCACAATAGGGATAATATATTGCATGTCAATTAACCTTTGTTTTGTGGTAGTATTTGAAAATGACATCCGAGAATGTTGAGATTAACAATAGAGCACAGGAGACCGTTGAGTCTCCACAGATCAATAATCAGGAAAATATGCATCAAGAAGGCGACAATCCTCAGGCAAATAACAACACTGACCAGATGATGAACGATGGAATGTTCAGAGGCTTTATGAAATTCATGCAACATCAGGCAAGAGCGGCTCCTGTCCAAAATGTAGGTGGAAACACTTACAACTCTCGGACGGTCACTGCTAAGCAGTTCAAGGAGCTAGGACCACCGGAGTTTTTTGGAGAGCCAAAACCACTTAAGGTGGAGACATAGATAAAGCAGATGAACAAGATATTTGATGTCTTAGGATACTCCGAGGAGCAAAAGGTTCCCTTTTCCACCTTCATGTTGCAGGCAGAGGCAGATTACTGGTGGGAATCTGTAAACCGTACTCAACTTGCCGCACTGAAGATGTCTTGGGAGAAGTTCCAAGAACTGTTCAACGACAAGTACTTTCCCGAAAGTATTCGTCACATGAAAAAGGTAGAGTTCATTAAACTTGAACAAAACAACATGACCGTGTCGCAGTACGAAGCCAAGTTTACCGAGCTGTCCCGGTTTGCGTCCCATTTGGTTGATAATGAGGAGAGAATGACACGGATGTTTCTAAGAGGTTTGAAACCCGAGATACGTCAATATCTTATCTCTCATAAACTTATTTGTATTCAGATGTTGTTAATAGGGCTCAGTTATTGGAGCGCGATAATGAGTCAACCCAACCAAAAGAGAGCAGTCGAAAAAATAATAATACCAGTGAGAGCAGTCATCGAAGCAGTGACAACAAGCATGGAGGGAATCAACAGGGCAGAAATGGTAACCACTTCGATGATAATCAGGGCCAAAATAATAAGAATGGACATTTTAAGAAGAGATTCAACAATAATGGAAAGACGTCAGCACCAGCACCCGTTGTTAAGGAAGGAGAACGACCACCAATCATATGCTTCAAATGCGGAGGGGAGGGACACATCAGTCAAAACTGCGCAATGCCGTCCAAAGCATGTTATAATTGTGGAAGAGAAGATCACCTAGCCCGATTTTATCGTTCACCGAAGATAAGTTCAGCTAGGATGGAGGCATCAAAGGCCGTCCCAAAAAAGTCAAAGCCGGTAGTTCAAGGGAGAGTGTTTGTTGTGACCTCCCAGAAAGCAAGGAACCCGAACGAGGTCATCACGGGTAAGCTTATCACAAACTCTAGCAAAGTATATACCTTATTTGATATCGATTCTACCCATTCTTTTATTTCTCCTAATTGCGTTCAACGTTTAAATTTGACTCCGGAGAAATTGGACTTTGACTTATCTGTTGAAACTCCGTTGGGAGAAACCTTCATTACATCCACTGTTTATAAGTCTTGTTTGGTTCAAATCGGTACCCTCACATTACATGTCGATCTTATTTCATTGAAAATACTTGCATTTGACGTAATTCTAGGGATTGATTGGTTAAATACTCATCATGCAAAAATTGATTATTTTAGTAAGGTTGTTAGCTTTCATATTCCTAACCAACCTATTATGCGAATTCAAGTAACCAAACCATTAAAACCAATCACTGTCATCTCAAGCAATAAAGCTAGTCGTTTATTGAAAAATGAATGTCAAGCTTTCTTAGCTCATGTCACGGTTCTAAATAAAAATACATCAGTTTTGAATGATATTTCTATTGTTAATGAATTTCCTGACGTATTCCCTGAAGAACTTCATGGCCTACCCCCAGAGTGTGAAATTGAATTTTGTATCGACCTTAAACCTGGTACAAAATCTATTTCAAAAGCCTCATATCGAATGGCTCCTATTTAACTTCAGGAGTTAAAGACCCAACTGCAGGAATTGTTAGACATCGGTTTCATTCATCCTAGTACTTCTCCTTGGGGTGCTCCTGTTCTATTCGTGAAGAAGAAAGATGGGAATATGCGACTTTGTATTGATTATCAGGAGTTGAATCATGTCACCGTTAAAAATAGGTACCCATTGCCACGTATTGATGACCTGTTTGAACAGTTACAAGGCGCTAATTTTTTTTCAAAGATTGATCTTCGTTCTGGATATCACCAATTGAAGATTAGAACCGATGACATTCCAAAGACGGCTTTCAGAACTGGTACGGGC